>OZ022422.1:16455828-16819206 GCA_963989365.1 Rhimphoctona megacephalus | reverse complement strand
ACATTCTCCATCTCTCTAACTCTTGTACTCCATCACCCACAAAAGAGGCAATTCCTCTTGTGGATTCTCTCGGGACAAATCGTACAGGTCGCCAGTAGCGATCAACGTACTCCTCGAGACTCTGAATCCGGACTCTCGAGACTTTAAATAATGCAAAACGATCGAACCAGAGAAAAGTAACAGCGATTTTTGTCCCATTTATATAAACATTTCTCATTTCGTATTAAACATTTCGTACTAAGAAAAATGTAATCTTTTTCATTTTTACTTTTTTTTATTAAATAATAGAATTTTTCATTTATTTTATGAACTTTTGTTTGTTCTGTTACATGTTTATTCTGTAAGAAATACTGCACAAACATTTACACTTTTTTTAATTAATAGAATCAGAAAACAAATTGAAAATAACTGAGGTAGAGAACGAGGACTGAGGGATACGAAATGTAGAAGAGGCGAAAATACCGAGTTTCCGTTTTATTATTAGCCTGAGTTCGTTCACATTATATATGTATATATTTCATACACGTACATATATAAATATATAGAGTTGGGAGAGTGTGGATTACGCAATTGGTCGCTGCAGCAAGTGGGAGCATATCCGCATTACGACTAGGCGTTTTGATCATCGAGACGTGCTTAATTTTTCAATGCTTTTTCTCAGTTTTCGAAATATTTATTTTTATTTCATCTATTGTTTGGCAAAAAAACCTTCACTCTTAACATTAATCATTACTTCATGAAAATTGCATTGCTAGAAATATTCAACAAAAAATGTAACTAAATCGATTAGTTCATGAATTTTGATTATATTTCGTTCATGGAGTTTGTCAATTAAATATAAAAGATTATTTTTTTAATACTATGGAACTGTGGCACGTTATCTAGTTTTCAATTCCTACAATCGAAACAACTTTCTTTAGTAGCTTTTCGGTGTGTATGTTTAAGTGCATAATTCGTAGCTCGTTATATCGATATCTTTGCAGTCGAAACCTTGGCACGAATAGGTAATCACATGTGCTACTTGCTATCCTCGTTATACAACTCATCAATGAATTATTCGATATCCCTTTTCGAGCAACGTGTATCGTGACCTCTACGTATATAGTTTGAATAGTTGATACTGAGACTCTCTTCAGAGGATTCTTTATTTTTATACATTGCAGAAAATAAAAAATCATTCCAAACAAATAAATAATAATTTATTGTATTTATAATTAGTTTCATATTGTTTTATATTCCAACTATTTTTCTTCCAGGTACACTGTGAAAAAAAATTTGTATATCGAACAAAATCCCATTTAGTTGGACGAGAAAATGATGGATCCAACTATTTTTTTTTGTTGAATGCCAAATGATTCAGTTTATTCCAGAAATAAAATAGTTGAATCCACCATTTTCTCTCCCAACAGAATAGGATTTTGTTCGATGAACAAATTATTTTTTTCAGTGTACCCTTTTAATTTTCCATAACCATATTTCAACTTCTGGTTTCTATCTTTTCTATTCTCGGTTGCCATTTTCCTATAAATCGTACAAACAACTGTCCAAAGATAAAAATGAAAATGGAATTCCTGAAAACCGTTAAAGTCAAAAAGGGATTGGTGGCCATAGTGCAAATGTTCATTCCTATGGGAAGTGAGTTCTCCTTGGTGTTAGACTGAAAATACATAAAAGTTGGAGGTTATCGGGCACTTTGCTGAAAGTGGCGAGCAAAGTGAGTCTCGAAGAAGTCTTCGAGGAATGGCCCTGCGCGAGTTGAAGCACGCGGATTGACCGGTATTTGCGGTACGTACCGTCGCATGACGTTCGTATAGACGATTGCATCGATGAGGAAGCTGAGCGAGTGAGAGACTGCAACTTGTGCCACTCGTTCAAACGGCAGAGTTACAGTGTACATAATACTATATTCCGGGAGGAAAGACGAGAAGGAAAAGGGGCGAAGGGAGGGGGGGGGGGTGCGGCGGAGGGGGTTGAAGAAGGGATCGAGAGAATTATGTGTGTACAAGAGACTCGAAGGCCGTTGTGCTTCGCGGAGTATCTGCTATCCATGTGGGCTAAGGCAAAAGATAGTGGAGGCAAACTGAGAACGACGAGTGTAAGCTCGCCCACACGTCGCAGATTCTCGTTCCTCAGCCTCACATGGTTCCCCTTTGATCCTCTCTCACTCACTCTCGAGAGGTTCCTACTACGTTTCATACGTCAAGTATTACGAGGCAAAATGGAACACTCCTGTTATATTTTTTTTACCCGATTAATTAAAATAATCGATTATGAAGATTTTTCATAAATTATCGTATCAGTGTAAATTTAATTCGCCATTTATTATTACTTTTCATCAAATAATGGACATTTTTAAGGAATTATGTTATTGGTGTAATTTGAAATTGCCATTGATTATTATTTTTCGATGACTCATAGAAATTTTTAACAAAGTAAATGACTGGTGTAATTTCGATTGGCCATTAATGATAATGTTCTGATTAATTATATCAGAAATTTCCAAAAATGACGTTATTAATGTAATATTGATTGCAAGGGTGGGGGTTAATATGTAGAATAACCAAATTGTAGAACGGTTAATATTTCGAAATTTTAGTATTCATAAAATTCGATTAACGAAAAATAAGAAATTCGAAGTTTATATTTTCGATAGTATATTAAGTTGAATGCGTATTTGATGTAATATTTTTCCTTTGATCGCGCATTTATTCGAAAATATATATTCAGACTATTTATACTTCAAATGCAGATAATATAGATTGTCCTAATGTAAGACGTTTCTATTTTCTAAATTCGAAATGGAGAGCAATTCTTTTATTGAGTGACCAAAATATATAGTATCAATTATTTGAAAGGGAATTTTTCGAATAACTAGAAATTAGAAGTACAGAATAGCGAACGTTGTGAAGCACGAAGAATATGACAAGCAATACTTTACAGCCCAGAGGCTCTCGCTATTTCGACCGTTCGACTTTCTGGTGTTTCGCTATTTTGACCACATTAATATTTTGTCTTTCGTTAAAATATATTTGAAATTGTGAATATTCATAATATTGCCGATTTCAGTATTTGACGACTCGAACGGCGTAATAGTCGAACTTTTGTAAAATCGCTATTCCAGCCTTCGTCATTTGGACTACTGTTATATTTTGTTTTTGACGTAAATATACTTCGAACTCTTTAATTTCTCATTTTTTTATTTCCAGCATAAAAGCTATAGTAGAATTAATCTGTCTACATACTACTATTCTTTAATTTAAAAATTCGCAGTTTTAGCCGTTCGAAGTTTTAATCATTCGAAAATTTTACTCCCACTCGATTGCAAATTGATTATTCGTTTTTTATTAATTATAGAAAATTCCAGACAATTATTATATTTTGATCGACGTTTCATTATCTGATTAATATCTGGGTGAATTTTGTTTTTTACGATGATTCTCGTAATTTTCTATTCTATTACGAGATTATCGATAAACTTGTTTTTTAAATTTTTTTTTGTTTTTTATTTATTATTATTTTTTTATCTTTCGTGTTCCATTTAGACCTGCTCATCTCTTGATATATGCAAGTTCCTAATACTCGCTCGACGTAAATGCACAGACCGTATGGCGTGGATTGAGCGACTAGAAAGTTGCAAAACAAAGCGTCCGATGTTTGTATGTGTTGCGAGCTTGTGTATATTCTATGGACTATCTCTCGGCTGGTTAAACAGCCTACGACCTATCGCTAACTCTACAAGCTTCTTCCCACAGAACACTCGCGCAGCTTCAGAATGGACCATGATTTATTTCCGACGATAAATCGATATAGCATTATATATAAATATGTATACAGGGTGTCCTAAATGTAGATGACAAATCGATTAGAAAAACTTAGGAAAATCGATGAAATAAGGTTAAAAGTGCTCTAAATGACGATTTTTTGATATTTTTTCGAAAATAAAGCGAATTCGAGGTGAACGTCAGAGGACTTTTGCCATTGTTTTTTTATGAACTACCACTTTACACAGTTTCGGCAATTGACTTTTGGGACACCCTGTATACCGAATATGTCCTGTAAAACGAACGAATGCGCCATGGACGGAAACAGCCTGTGCTCGACAATTATCTTGACAAATTCACGCCCCTGTCCATTTCAATCGTTCTTCTTGTCCCTCCAATTTCGCTCATCTATTTTCGGACAACCAGATTTCATCATCAAGCACTGTTTTTACGCGGTAATGAAGCTTCACGATATTTGGCATTCAATTCTCCAATGATCCACTTTTTTTTTGCTCTTTCATCAATTTTTTAAAAATCGCACATCCGTACGATCGTGAATTATATAATTTTACTGTCCTAGAATTTCTCTTCATTAATTATGTGTTTATCAAAAACAGCAAGTTTATAATATTTTATGTCTTTAAAAAAAAGTCTAAAAACTGAAGTATTTATTTTTTCAATTAAATTGTTCAGTAATAGGAACATTGGAATATTTCATACGAAAAGGTAATCAAAATTTGCAGAAAACGAAAAAAAAGTTCAGATTCAAAAATAATTCGTTTTTATATTGTAAAAAATAATTTAAAAACATATTTTGTGAGGCATTATTTGACAAAAAATATTTTTCAGTGTTATTTTTGGGTTGTATGTACGGACGAAAGTGCCAGTTCGCCGGCAGGTCGAATTTGGTTATACAGAAAATTTAGATACACTGTGCTCGGGAGCGCACATCGCGGGGTATCGCGTTTCCGTTCGACCACGCGCGAGCATTACATGACGCGAGAGGCACATGCTTTTAAATGGGTTAGAATTACCGTAGACTCTGTTCGTGGAACACACGCACGCACGCACGCACGCACTCGCAACGACACGCCCTGGGTGTTGAAGCGGAGCGAGAAACGCGACGATGACAACGTCGATATGGTACTTCCATTCTTGAATAGATATACATATATTTATATCAAAATACACGGTGCAGAATATTTTTAATTCAGTTTAAAAAACCTCGAAATAAAAAAAAAGTTCGTTAACACGGCTTGACTACATTTTTGAGTATTTAATTATACATTTTTCGTATGCAGAAAAAGAAGATTCTGAAATTAATTACTTCTGGATTAATTGAATCTTTTTTTTTTTTTCTAAGTTTTAAAAACTAAAAATTTTCGAATTCATTTCAAAATTTCGAATTTTCGTTGTCAAATTTACCCGGAAGAAATTAAAGTAGGCTAAATATTCAGCAAACACTCGTCAGAGTCCGCACACAAAGTGAACCTTGAAGGCTAAGCCTGTGACCCCAGAGAAATGCTAATCTAACCCTCTTGGGCAAGCCCTTCATCCTCAATCAACATGCATGATAGTACATCTCGTGTATATATGAATTTTAAACTCCTTTTTTCTCTCGAAGCGATAAAGAAGAAAATCAGAGAAAATATCGTTTCGAAGTTGAGAATCTTACAATAAAATGGGGGCTCAATAGCTTAAAATGGCGTCTTGAAGGACGATTTCCGGTGTGTTTTTTATATTCTCCTAGAAATTCGTTCGAAAGATTAAGACTTATAAACCTAATGGGGCTGGTCATATATATACGGCTAAAAGTAATTCAAAACCAATGTTTATGCGTCACGATCCAAGTAATCATAAATCGTAGGCTCGGGCATAGAAATTCCGGGATATCAGTCATTCTGCATTACGTCTTGACTTGACGGACACATTATTACACAGTAGAAATGAAAAGCCGGATGTGTATGAGGCGTTCCACGCCATTTCGAGCGGCCGTGGCCTCGACCATTTTTAATTTTCCTGAAATTTTTTTATAAAATAGTACTCTCCATGGGAGGAATATCCACACTAATTTTTAGATTTTTATCTCACGTCTTTCAAGAGTTACAATTTTTCAAAAAATCCAGATTTTATAAAGTTCGGAAACGTTCTAACGCCGATATCTCTTAAGGTAGTACATACGCAACATGGTCTGAGACCGAAAGTTTTGATATTCCAAACTAATATTGTTTAGATTATCCTACACGGATTGGTAAAATTTCAATTATATTGACCATCCAGTTATCGAGATATTTGCTTTTGAAATTACCATTTTTAACACGCGTTTCATAAGGCAAACCCTGTAATATATCACATTTCTATTAATATAAAAAAACGGGGAGACAGAAACCAATGAAAAACTGTGCAATCATAAATAGGCATTGTACGATTACGGTCAAAACAAATTATCACTTTTTATTATAAACTTTCCGAGTTGCGAGGATTTAAAGTACGAAATGCGTGACAAAATTTGATCGGCTGAGTCCGTCTGACAATGCATAACCTGTCAATGACGTGAAAAAGTAAGGTTAGGAGGATACGAGTAGGACAGGTCTCGCTAAAAGTTTTCGACCGCAGGAAAGTGGACTACTCAAAAAATTGATGCTATTTTATTTACAGTGTTAAATTTGGAATTTTAAATGGTTAAATGTTTTATGGATTTAAATCGAGAACAGGTCATTTCTTCACTTTTTAAAATTATTGCCCATTGTCAAATCTGAAAGTAGATTTACTTTTGAATGGGACTGTCTCGACTGTTCTACCTTAAACTAATCGACATATCGACAAATTTCAATATATTGATTTTTTTCGTTTCGGTTCATACTTTCATGAAAATAAAGGAAAAAAATTATCAATCATCGTTGTCAACGTTTTTTCTGCATCTCAAGTAAAAAATATTTTTTTTAAGACGATTGCCGTTTTCATTTTTTTTTTTTTTTCAAAAAAACTCTAAAATAGTATAACCAATTGTACGATTTTTAACGCTGGTCCGATTGTGGGCCCATTTTTCCTTCTATTTTTTGTTAAATAAACTAATTTTTTTTTATAGAAATTTCAAGCTTTTTGTATGAATCATATTTTAATTAAAGATATAACCAATTGCATAGTTTTTAAGCCTAGTTTGATTCTGATCAAACAAGTGTTTCCAATTTCCGTTGAAATTTTTTTTATCAATTTTTTTTTATCGCCAGTAATACTGGTAAGTATTAATTATAGTATACATTTACAATTAATAATTATAGTACTTATTTTACAATTTTTAGTCAAATCCAATAAGTTAAAGATTTTTTTCCATTACTTTCCTAAAAAAAATAATAGAAATTCTAAAATTTTTATTTCTTTCATTCATAAATTCTAACATATTATTTCTTCTAGGAAAGTAATGGGGAAAAAAATCTAAAAAAGAAATAGTAGAAATTCTCACATAATTCATAATTTCCATTATTGTTTCTAGGAAAGGAATGGAAAAAAAATCTTTAACTTATTGGATTTGACTAAAAATTGTAAAATGAGTACTATAATTATTAATTGTACATGTGTACTATTATAATTAATACTTACCAGTATTACTGGTGATAAAAAAATGATAAAAAAAGAATTAACAAAAAAAATTTCGATGAAAATGTGAAACAACCATTTAATCATAATCAAATTAGGCTCAAAAACTGTGCAATTGATTATATCTTTGATTCAAATATGATTCATACAAAAAACATTAAATTTTTACATAAAAACATGTAATTTATTCAACAAAAAATAGAAGGAAAAATTGGTCCAAGATCGGACCAGCGTTGAAAAAAGGGGAAAAGCGTAAAAAAAATTGATCATACTATTTTAAAAATTTTTTTGAAAAAAATAAAAAAATGGCAATCGTCTTAATAAAAAATAGTTTTTACTTCAGATGCAGAAAAAACGTTGACAACGATGATTGATAATTTTTTTCCTCTTTTTTTCATAAAAATATGAACCAAAATGAAAACGATATATTGACATTATTTGTCGATATGTCGATCAGTTAAAAAGATATATGTGTTTTAGAACGTTTCCGAATTTACTAAAAACTAGTGTGGATAAAAATTAGTGTGGATATTCCGTCCATGGGGTACTATTTTATAAAAAAAATTCAGAAAAATTAAAAATGGTCGAGACCACGGCCGCTCGAAATGGCGTGGAATGCCTCATATGCATATAATTCTCACATGTGCTGCAGGCATTTTTCTCCATCGAGCAAGTCTCTCAATTTTTTTTTTTTTTTCCATTTGTTTTGTTGTTCTTTCTCGTGGGAGCTGTGTGAAGCTGTGTAGGGTCTTTGGCCTCGCGAGAGATGATAATGATGATGATCATGATTATATTTCTTCTCGACGGTTCGCGCTAAGCTTCTCTCGCTTTTTCCCCAATTTACGTCAATCGACGTAACCCCGCTGGTTAAAACATCGGACCAGCACAAGCAAGAGAGAGAGAGAGAGAGAGAGAAAGATGAAGTGAGGTTATGAGGGTTTTATCCGTGAGACGAGAAGCGGAGATAACGAAAGAGAGTAATTAAAATGAGCTTCCATTTGGATTAGTGTGTATATAAGTGTACGTATAGCGATGTTTTCGTGGAAGACTTGATGGCAAAGGGGCTCGACTCTCATGATCTATACACGTGAATTTATGCGGGTTAAGTCCTTTTCGTTGTTAGTTGTCGATGTATAAATACACGAGGTAGAGAAAGAGAGAGAGAGCTGGGAAAAGTCCTGACAACTTGCCCGCTTAGAACGCATCATTATGCAACGTTCCAACTAGACAGCACACGCAACTCACACGTGGTCTATACGAGCTTTGAATCCACCTATACAGGGTGTCTCAAAAGTGAGATGCCAAATTTACAGGATAGATAGATAGCGCAATTACAAAAATAAAAGTCCTCAGCCATTTTTCTCGTCGGCGCACCGCTCGCGAGATATCAATTAATTTTCGAGGATCAAGTCGTAGAGAAAAATGGCTAAGGACTTTTCTTTTCAGAATCGCGCGTTCTATCTACTCTGTAATTTTCGACGTTGACTTTACGGACACCCCGTATATATGCATATCGTACAATAGTACACAGCACACTCGTCAGTCCTTTTATAGACTGTGTATCCCATGATCGTGTAGGGGGTAATGGCCACTCTTTCGAACCAAAGCCCAGCCACAAGGAGCAGCACTGTTCACTGACCACTCATGTGTGTTGAACGCTAAGTCGTTGCTCTGCTCGCACGCACATATTTAACGTATGCAACGAATGTTCCCTATCTTTGAAGGCAAAAGAGACACGAGAGACGTTTTAGCTGGTGCACAAACCATTACTCTTGGAATCCCTAACGAGGAATTGTTAGACAGAGAGACCCAAAGAATGTGTATAAAATGATTGCTCAAGGTCAAAAGGGCGTATCGTAAATACAAAAGCTTTCAGGTTCTCGTCCTCAGTGACCTCAGGTTCAATCGCCAATAGGCGTGTATGAAATCTTTAAAGAATACTTACTTGCAACGCCACCTTATGGGTAAAATGATACTTTCATTATTTTTACACACATAGAGCTCTCTCATTTATGACTATATAAGTATATACGGTTTATTACACCGGACCGTTAGAACTTTGTTCGGTCAGGAAACGATACAAGTGCCTCGGCAATCCGCAAATGGATACTGCATGGAAATTAAGCGAGAATAACAAAGAGAGGGAGCGGGAGATGACCCAAGAAATATAGCATTCGTGCATATATATAGATATATAAATCCATCTGCATGTCTTACATCGAGAAATAAAATACTTCATGGCTAAATGCCTCTTCCTTTATGGTACCCTTGTCATAAAAACACTTAATATTCACGCCTCTATTCTTTTTTATAGCACACAAAATTCAATTACTCCCGTAATTCCCTAATAAAATTTCAACTTCTTTTATCGACTGGTAACAAAAAAAAATTGCGATCGAAAATCGCTCATTTTCTGCAATTTTAACCCTAGAAGTAGCCACATTCTTTGGTGCTTACTTGCACACACTGGGTTTGTCAGACCTGGCGAACTGGCTAATGATTTAGGGCCGTTTGTTCCACCTCCAGGTAAATTTTATCTGATAGTCAAAGGTCTGCTACTCAATGCTACAACCGTCAGGTAAAATTCACCAGAAGGTGGAACAACCGGCCCTTAGTTCCCGCAAATCTGGGTTTGTTTTTAATTTTTGTTGAGACGGTAATCACGAGCGTTTTTTACTTTTTCTTCGAGTCTTAGACCCAAATGCTCCTTCGATTAAGGCGAGCAACCACTTTAGGGGACCGAAAATTAGATGATTTTTTGGATTTTTTTTATTTTGAAAAAAAAAACCTTCCGCAACTCTGACAATAATTTATTCATATTTTCATATATCTCTGGTAATTTTTTCAAGTTATGCCATGCATTAATTAAGGTGTAAACCGCTGTGTCGCTTGGCGTGTCTTCATCGTCGTTGTTGATTTGCGGAAATTGTGCAGCTCTCAATTCCCATCTGAAATAGTCCAATAAATTTTTATATATTCTTGAGATGTTTTTTAAGAACATGAACCTAAATTTTGAAAAAAAAATCGAGAATCAAATTTTTTTCCCGGCATTTTGCAATAATAAATATGTTTTACACAATCTAATTTTTCCAATTTTAGGTTCATTTTTTAGTTAATTATATTATGTAAACGTGTTCCAAATTTGAAGATGATCCATCAATTAATTTTTGAGTTATGATTCCCGCAAATTGAAAAAATGTCGTTTCGAGAAAAACACGTTTAAAGTTTGAGCGCGCTTGGGAGTCGAGCGGAGAGTCTTAATCATTTATAT
Organism: Rhimphoctona megacephalus; assembly: GCA_963989365.1. Classification (NCBI taxonomy): domain Eukaryota; kingdom Metazoa; phylum Arthropoda; class Insecta; order Hymenoptera; family Ichneumonidae; genus Rhimphoctona; species Rhimphoctona megacephalus. The sequence goes on along the minus strand of OZ022422.1, from coordinate 16,808,577 downwards.
ACATACCGTTAGAAGGAATTCGAATATCATTTTGAAATTTTCAGGGTGCATTCTTAAGGGGCTAGTCCACTTTGGAGCCACGAAAAAATACTATTTTCGTCATTTTTTTTTGAGGATTTTATAAAAGATATGAATATAAAAGTTGTTGGGCTTGATAAATAAAGTCTTGAAATACATTAAAAAAAAAATTTTTATTCTTTTTTATTCATTTTTAAGTAGGAAAACTATAGTTTAACGTAACGCCTCAAAAATAGGTGGGCTAGGTAGCTCCATCACAACTCGGCAACGGTTTGTCTGAAACAAAAAAATCAAAGTCCATTAGATTCAGTATGACACCAGCTACAAAATGACCCACGGATATAAAGTTTTATCAAAAAATAAAAAAATGGCAGATGAAAAACGAAAAAAGTAAAAAAAACGCGTTTTTTCGCAGTTTTTCACAAAAAAAAAGAGTAAAAATAAAAATTTTAAAACCATCGAGGGTCATCTTGTTGCGAATCATGTTTACAATATGTGGTTCAAATTTCAAGAGAATCGGTTTATTAGTTTTAGAGATACGATGGAGCTAGATTTTGAAAACGTTTTTTCGAGAAAAACGCGTTTGAAGTTTATACGCTCAGGTAGACGAAATGAGATCTTGACATTCAGGTAAAAAAAAAATACTTAGAGAGCTCGGATTTTCATAAAATTTTGACACAATATTTCTGAATGTATGTACTTTCAAAAACAGTAAAAAAAGAAAATCGATTTTTTGAAATTTTCAAAGTGGACTGGCCCCTTAAGATATTTTGCTAACGATTGATGAAATTAAAAAAAAAAATTGATTTTTTGAAGCATCTAAAGTGGTTGCGCTCGCCTTAATACTTATTTCTTTCCATTCAGATACATGAAAGAACAGAATTTTAATTTATTAGAAGAATAATAAATACAGGAATGTGAAGGGAACTGCAGATAAAAAAGCGACAAAAAATTTATGAACAGACAGGTGTCTCCATCTATTTGATAAAGAGAAAAAGACAGATGGCTTGAGATTTGAAAGATGGAAAACGTCATATCTTTACGCTACTGATTAAATACACAGAATTAAAAGTCACGATCGAAGTGTAGCTTCTCTTACAAGAGCAAATATTGATGCGATATAAAGAGCGAGAGAGAGAGAGAGAGAGAGCGAGTGGGGGGGGGGGGGGGAGATTCATGAAGAGATATAAATAAAAAAAAAGGGAAAGAGAGAAAGGAAAAGTCATTGAGAGATATAGAGAAAAAGTGTGAGAGAATAAAAATAAAAACGAAGAATTGCGACTTTCAGATTACGAAATCTCACACCAGCGGTTACCCTGACGACCGTATCTGGTAATTTGATTTTTTTTTTTCTTACTCCTGACTGTCCTCTCGAGCGGGAAATAACCGGAGACAATTTACTCTCCGGTTTTCCAAATCACGCTTGAGGGACACAAAGACGTCGAAATTCAAGTGACAAAAATTTCTGCATACATATATATATACATATTTATATATATATATACATATAACGCTTATGTACGTGTATACATATATATGCGTGTACAATGAGACGAGAGGACGATAATTGTGCGACGACGATTCTGGGCGAAGTTATATCGTCCGGTAGACTACCCTCCGTCTCAACTATCCTCGAGAACGAAGTCTCCCTCGACTTCGAGGTTAATTCCCCACGAACTGCAACTCGAAGATTTTCATCCATTGTGGATCACAAGGTGAATTTCTCTACTGCACGTTATACAATTGTAAATAAAATAAAAAACACTTAATTTAAAAAAAAATGTTGTTGTTAACAAATTTCTGTGATTAAATAGAAACTATAATGATAATGACCATTTTGGTTGTTATCGATCATTTTTCTTAAGGCACTTCAATCAATTCAGTTCAAAAGGCACTTATATAATAAGAATGACAATATTTGTTCTCAATCAAATTTTTTGATACGTTTCTTTTAATCGGAGATCGCAGAAAAAAATTATTGATGACATTATATAGCGAAATAAATTTACTTAAGACTGGCATTTGATGATTTAGATAAAAAAATTGATACGTATAGAATCGTCGATATCAAAATTACCGTGAATCGATACGCGGAGATCAAATTTCATTGATCGTTGCTAAAAAAAAAAAAAATATGCACACATATATTTTGAAATCAATTGAAATTACAATGGATTCGCATAACGATGAATGACTATTAATTAAAGCACGAAACAATTAGCACAAATATTGTTATTGCAACCAATTTGATCCCCATTTATTTACTTTATCCGTTATTGACAAATAAATAAATGAATAAAAACTTCATAGTAATTGTGTATGGATTAAAAAAAATGAAATAATAAAAATAAATTTGCGAAATTGTATTGAGACTACCGAGACAAGGGGATATGAAATTTTCTAGTAAATTTGCCTGGCTGGATCTTATAAATTTCAGAGGGATGATAAAAGGCTCTGTTTCAAAGCCTGTGGCTTCCATGAGGCGCCTCGTAAACATGCCGCACCGACTAAATTCGTACAAGCTGCTCGCACGAGTTTCGTGGAGCTTCAATCTTTCACGCTATACGGAGATCTGACACACACATAAGGGGTCGAAATGGCTCCGGATATGCCGTTGTGACGGCCTACTTCTCTTTTTCTTCTCTTCCCCTCCCGCGAACTTTTTCCCTCGCTCAAGAAAAGCTCCGCATCTTTGCATCCGGTCTTTCGTCCAACGGCTAAATTTATGTGTGACCCGTTCTTCCATCACTCGTCACGCAACGCTCCCACTCTTTTAATCTTTTTTTTTTTGTTTCAACCCCTTCTAATCTCAAAATATCCTACTAAGATCCGTTAGATCTTTGGTCTCTTTCTGCGCTTTGAGAAATGACTCGACGCGCCATCTGTCCGAGCTCGATCCCTGACAAGTTGTCACCAAAAAGCGCCATATTCTTGAATATTTCTGGACCACAAAAATTCTTCGTACCAAAACGAAAAAAAATGTACTGTTATTCTTACATTGTGACGGAGCATTTTCTACGTTTTTTTTCTTTTTCGGAAACCAAAATGGAACGTATTTACAGGAAATAAATTTGCACGAATTGTGGCACTTATTTTTTGGATATTTCGGAAATTCTTTGTTTGACGTTCAATAATATATCGAAGTACAATGATTTGCCTGTAGATGGCGCCAAGCCACGATTGACTCAGAGCTCCCTAGAGGAATATTCTACAGGCTTGGAATTTCATATGCCATTTATAAATATAGTATTTCTTCCACGTGACTGAAAAATTTGCAGCTCTTTCTCCCCTCGGTATAAATATACATTTTTTTTCTTTCAAGAATTCTTTCTTCTCCCATATTTTGACATTTGCGGCACGTTTCCTACCGCAGAGAAAAATATCGTTTCCAGGTGGCGTTATCATGGCATAAAACTATATTTACACATTTTATGGATTTCCATACATTGAAATATCTATCATTCATATCGAAAGATATTTCCACGCATTTTTTTTAATATAAAAAAAAAAAAATGATAAAATTTCTTCATTTTATGAACTTTCAGCCACCGGAGAACGAATTACAAAAGGTTGGGGAACGGGTACCAAGCGAACACGAACTAAGGGTACAAAGGTCGTTGCAACGTCTCAATGTTCCGGATTGGTACAAAAATTCACCGGCAGCCCGCGATGGTTTTCGTCTGAAGAGGCATTCGGACGCATCCCAACACAGCGGATGGCGATCACTCGGCTCAAAAACAACGTCGTTGTCCTCCCTCTCGTCGTCTTCCAACCGGCAACCTACTACCGGTAATTAATAACAAATTTTCGAAATTCATCATCAAATTTTTACATCGTTATAATTGATGAAACAAAAAATCGATCTTTTATACTAATCTTGGCATCGAAAAAAAAATATTAATCGAATATATTTCTAAATAATCAAACTTCACTTCTCATACAAATTTTCAAATATAACAAAAAAGTAATTGATATGGAAAATTTACACCAATTTTTTGCTAATTTTGTAATTAACAACAACTTTTCAATATTTATAATCAAATTTTTACATCGTTATAATTGACGAAACAAAAATTCGATTTCTCATACGAATCTTGGCATCGAAAAAAAATATTAATCGAATATATTTCTAAATAATCAAACTTCACTTCTCATACAAATTTTCAAATATAACAAAAAAGTAATTGATATGGAAAATTTACACCAATTTTTTGCTAGTTTTGTAATTAACAACAACTTTTCAAAATTTATAATCAAATTTTTACATCGTTATAATTGACGAAACAAAAATTCGATTTTTCATACGAATCTTGGCATCGAAAAAAAATATTAATCAAATATATTTGTAAATAATCAAACTTCACTTCTCGTACACATTTTTAAATATAACAAAAAAGTAATTGATATGGAAAATTTACACCAATTTTTTGCTAATTTTCTAATTAACAACAACTTTTCAAAATTTATAATCAAATTTTTACATCGTTATAATTGACGAAACAAAAATTCGATTTTTCATACGAATCTTGGCATCGAAAAAAAATATTAATCAAATATATTTGTAAATAATCAAACTTCACTTCTCGTACAAATTTTTAAATATAACAAAAAAGTAATTGATATGGAAAATTTACACCAATTTTTTGCTAATTTTGTAATTAACACATTATTATTATTATTAGTAATATTATTTTTATTTATTTTTGTTTTTATTTGATATAGGTGTACTTCTTAGTCCGAGTCCGACGCCACCTGTATTTTCAAGATGGAGTACGAGTTTGTTGAACAGCGCCGGAAGTTCTCCAGCGAGTTCGGCAAGATCATCGTTCAATCATCGGCAACCTTATCTCGGCTGGCGTTCCCAGGAACGTTTAGCCAATCCACGAACACCAGCGGAACGTCTCGCTCAAGGCATTTTACCCCAGCTGCAATCTGCGAAAAAGGTTTTTTCATTTTTTTTTTTTTTTTTTTTTTTAATTCGATCCGTTCAGTAAATTTTGAAATATTTTTTTTCCTATTGTGAGAACAATTTTTAGAATATTGAAATTGAGACACATTTTTTCTTGCGTATTATCGGTGTACGCTAAATTCAATTTTGACACAAAAAAAAGAATGCGAAAGAAATAAGGTAAGAACAAATCAGGCCAGACGTCATGATCCGGATTCGCGAATAGATTGATAAATTATTTATGGTTCTCAGGCTTTGGCTCATTTCGAATAATACGTGACCTTCCTTCCTCCTCCTCCTCCTCCTCCTCCTCCTCCTCCTCCTCCTCCTCCTCCTCCTCCTCCTCCTCCTCCTCCTCCTCCTCCTCCTCCTCCTCCTCCTCCTCCTCCTCCTCCTCCTCCTCCTCCTCCTCCTCCTCCTCCTCCTCCTCCTCCTCCTCCTCCTCCTCCTCCTCCTCTTCCTCTTCCTCTTCCCCGCCGCACTATTCTCAATAAATTCAAAGTCAAATCCTCGGTGGCAAAACAAAAGAGACCCGTCGACATTGTTTCGAGAACGTGAGGAACATTAATACACGATCACAAATTATTTAAATTATTTTTTTTTTTCAGTTGGATTTCTCAATTACCGATATGGAATTTTTTGACAAATGAAAAAAAAATGGTCTACTGCATTTCTCGCGTTTTCAGCAATTTACTTTCTCCGTTCAATTTCTTTCGAATTTACGAATTGAACGAATTTCTTTTTGCATTTTTTAGAATTTCCGTAAGATTTTTTTGTAGTACAAAAAATTTTTTGTTTCTTTTTTTCCGTCATAGAAAAAATTATAATTTTAGGAATGTGACGATTAGAAACGCGAAATAATTTCAAATACCCCCTTTGTGGAACTATGTCGATATTTTTGGCAATGAAAAAATTCCTGCGGGGAATCTTTTTTTTTTTATTGTTTTCTCATTTTCTCGGTTACACGCTCGCTGGACCATATGCGTGACCCCTGATATCGGAACGCTCACGTCTGTGCTTCCCTTTTTTTCGGCTGCACCCCTTTCCGCCTTCTTTGTCCAATTTATTTTTAATATCCGCAGACAGCGAGGCAAAATGCTTTTTCTGCCTGGTTCTAAAATTAGATAAGGAGAGAGAGAGAGAGAGAGAGAGAGAGAGGGGTGGGGTAATCGGTCTCACAGACACCAACCAGGCAAAAAAGCAGCTGTTGCACGCTCGCAGATCTCTCGATTAGTCATTTATTTATATATATGCATGACTAAGTATGTCATAAGAAATTCAATCCAAACTCATATTCAAAAAACAAAATCCAGTATGGTAAAAATCGAAAATCAAACGCAAAAGTAAAAAATTCGAAAATAAACATTAAAAGTGAGAGATTTGGCGCTTTTGAAAATGATCAAAATCAATATGAAAAATGAATTTGAAAATTTACTACGACGAACGTCTATAACACGATCAAAAAAATTGGAAAAAAACTAAAAAAACTACGAAATTAGCATACAAACATTCGAACCTGTGGAGAAACAAAATTTGAAAAGAAAAACTAAAAATTATGATTGAAAAAACAAAAATATTAAAAAATTAAAAAAAAAACGAAAATCAAAGACTTAGAAAGTCGTAATCGAATGATTCGTCGTAAATTGCATTTCTTAAAGAATTGAGTAAAATAACGGTATTGAACATTAAGAATTGAACGAAAAACATGAAGAAAATGTAGAAATTGAAATTAGGGACTCGCAAAAGGAGAGAAATTTTATGTTTTCTTTTTGGGGTGAATTACAGCAGCAGCAGCAACAACAACAACAACAACAACAACAACAACAACAACAGACGAATCAGCAGCTGGAGGTGAGGAACTCGATAAAGGAGGTGACCTCGGCCATTGTGCATTACGTGCAAAGCGGCCAGGAGGTCGCCGGTGGTGGAAGACTCTCGCCGCGGCCTCGACCCGACGATTGGGACGACAGGGGCGGTGCGAGATCCACGAGTCCGAGAGGTGAGCACTAAATCACCCCTCTGCTGCCGAAAAAAAAAAAAACTACAAAAAAAATATTATTTCCACAAAAAAAAAGAGAGAAAAAGAAAGAGAGCGAAATAAAACAAAAAAACGATCCCACCACCACAAAATGAATCAACCACCACAACCATCACGAACCACCAATATTAAACTTCGCTACGAAGGTAATTTTTTTTTTACGTTTTTATCCATTATTTTTATTGTTTATTAATTTTATTATTTATTTATTTAATTATATCTGCTCGCCATTTATTTAACGTCTATTTTTGGTTATTGAATCGTTTTTTTTCCAATTCAACTTACGTGACTTTTTTTGCTTTTATTTTTCGGTTCTATTTTTAACGGTGATGGTTAATTTGCATTTTTGCTAATTACGCTTCGGCACACTAACCCCTCTCCATCCCCCCCGATCTTTTTACCAGCTCTTTCAAAAACCACGCGTCTCTAACCAGGAACTCGCAATTTTCTATGTTGTAATTCTCCTCAGGGCTAATTTAAAGCTTTTTATTTTTTTTTTTTTGAAAATTGTACGTTGTTCTGACGTATTCCAAAAATTGGAAACAAATTCTTTCAAAGTCATTTATCACTGTAAAATCAAAACGACGATAGAATTAAAAATGTAGGATCTAAAAAAAGTATTTCCCATCTAAAATTGATCCATTTGAGGAAATAATTGCAGTATTTTTGATAATAATGATTTAAAAAATGCCCTGAATATGAATTATCAAACATAAAAATGTAAAAAGAATATTTCCAGAATTGTAATATAATTATGTGTATCCTAATATTTACGGAAGTCGTTAGGAATGATTAACAAATGTATGTATTGGTATTTGTATTGTTGAATGCATCTCTATGCGAACACACGAAAACGATGAGCACGTGTTATCACGAGTGACCTTGACCCACGCCCTTTATTCCCTCTCTCTTGAGCGAGTGAGGGATTAAACAGCCTCGAGGGTGAAGAACCACGCATCGTGCAAGTGGCTAATACAAAAAAGAAACAAAAGAAAAGGGTCGAAGGGCTTTAAAAAAAGAGCTGAAGGACTAAGCGTTTTTTTCAATGTATCAAAAATTCTTGATCATAAATCTTATTCAAAACGTAGCCTGCAGCATATTCAAAAATTATAGCAGCTAAAAAAAAATAAAAAAATACAAACAAAAACGAAATCTCAAGAACGAAATTAAATAAACATTCAGCAGAATTTTAAAAACTTTATTTCGATCAATGTTTAAACGTTTTTTAAATTATTATTTTTCTTATGGGTCGTTGACATCGCTCTGCACCCTCCGTTTCCGGGCATTTGTTAGATCGGAGTTGCAAAATTGAAAATCGTCAACGAGGCATACTTTTTCAAAAAACAATTCGAGTATTTGGACATCCATTTTTTGTAATTCTACACGAAGATTTTCTTTTTTTTTCGTTTTTTTCCTTCTATTGACACATTCTTACCGGGATTTTGACCTTGGTTGCACGCTTGATTTCCGGGGTTTCTGGCAAAGAAGTGACGAAGGTCACCAGAGGGGGCACGTGTTTTGAAGGGCGCGAGAGGGCGGAGAATCTTGATTCTCTGGCTTGCGAACGATTTTTCCCCAGTGAACTAGAGGCCGAGCATTGTTACCGTCATTTGTACACAATCTTTTGTCGAATATTCTTCCAATTTTCTCGTTTTCTTCTATATATATACTCGTGTATACGTATATAAACGTTTACATACAAATATGTATGTGAATGGCGAAAAATACTAGGATACATTTCGATCCGAGAGAGTGTCGAAGGTTTGCTCGGCTTTTCTATTTCAATCTACGAAAGCTCACAGTGTGCACAACGAAACGGAAATAGCTTACCCTGAAATTCCGGGACGGCCTCGTCGACGACCGAGACTCGAATCATCGTATCGACGTTGCTTTCTCGCACCTACAGCTTTTTAATTCGTTCTTTGTGCCCCAGGCTTTTATCTCTCTACATCTCTTTCTTCTCCATTCTTCCATAACTCTTCATCCTCTCTACTTTTTTTCTCTCTCTTCGAATTTCACGCTTTCGGGGTCATATTGGATGCATTTGTGATGCAGAGAGCGTGAGAGAGGGAAATATTTATTACTCGTTCGTAAATTAATCTCAAGTTGATGTTTGCATCGAAAAAATTTCATTTTTGGTTTATTTTGTTTAAATAATTTTTATGTTTAGTATATAAAACGTTGTTTTTAAAAACGTGTTTGTCGTTTCTGAATGCTCTATTTTTCAGATTCTTTTAAAATGAACCATTCGAATCAACATTAATTCTAAACTATTTTTTGTAACGAATTAACTATCTGTTTGCTTGTACCTTGCATTGACGAAATTTGTTTGAAAGATAAGAACAGAGAAGTTGCAAATTTAGTCGAGAATATGATAAAAATTAGTTTAATCTTAGTTTATAATTATAAATGAAAAAAAATTTTATACGAATAAAGAAAGTTCATCAAATGAATAAAATAATTGAAACAACGAGCAGAATAAATATTTTCTTAATTGTGGAATGATAATTGAAATAAAATCAAATAAATTTTTCTCGATGTAATGAAATTCGGAGTTGCAAAATGGACTGATCGATTAAACGGCGATTTTGTGACGTAAACAGGAAGCGTTAAATTATGCTGGATGGAAAGTTCGTTTGTGGGTTCGAGACCGGTAGATTCGCCGGAAACACCAATGAGTTTGGCCACCGATACGGAATGTTGCGCGGGTTGTAACGCAACGGGTACGGAATCTTGTAGTTGCGTTGATTCGGCGACCTCGGGGCTTTATCTCGATCTCACACCGACGAGAGACGAGCCACAACAACGCCACCGCGGTGGACAACAACAACAACAACATCAACAACAACAACCACAAGTTCAACAACATGGGAGTCGTAGCCAATGCCCGTCACCTTCGCCGACCTTGAATTATCATCAACCAATTCACCATCACGTACATCAACAACAACAGCAACAACATCGACATCATCGTGGTGAGTTGCTGCTCGCCTAGCGGAAACTCTTCTCGACGTATTTTTATCATTTTTTTTTTTTATTATTCCAAATTATTCTTAAGGTCCTCAATTTCTCCCGCTTTTTCCTCGTTCGAAATGATAAAAAAGTCCTACGAAATTATTTTACAATCAAAAACTAACCAAAAATCCAACATTTTATCAGAAAACAATCGAAACCTTTTTTCGAATCGCACGAAAGAATGTTAAATCTTTTTTTGCAAGAAACAATTGGGAAATTTTTTATTCGCAATTTTAATAATACGATTAATAATTATTATCAACAATTACATATCTGTCGTTGCTTATCAAAATATTCTGACATCTTTTTTTAGATAAATGTGTTGGAAAAAAATTTTACTGTTATTTTTATTGAAGAATGCAATTTCGAAAATAATTATGTGAAAAATTTGACAGACTCTTTCAACGTATGAATCGAAATTCCAAAAAAAAAACTTTATTTTGCACCACAAAAAATTGGCATTTACATATTTGAATTTCTCATTAAAAAAAGCAAGTTGATAAATAAAAATATTCAAATAACGATAAAAAATATCTAAGTAAAAGTTTTGGAGGCAAACTCTATTGTTTCTTGTGAAAAGAATTTTTTATTGAGTTATTTCGCTGGATTCGCGGATTTTGTGGTCGTGCGCCGTGACGAATTTGACTCGAGACGATAGTCCTTGGCTAGCGAATCAAATTGGCAGATACACAATCGTGTCTACCATCGAGTCTCGAAAATCACGCGTCTCGTCGCGAAAGCACACGAATGATGCATAATCGGGCGAAGTTCCAATTTTTTCTTTTTTTTTTTTTAAATCACAGCTCAGTTTCAACGTTCAGAAAATTATGTACGTTCGCGCTCTAGTAGGCATATTTATACGTAAATTAGAAAAAAATTATATGGGGCATTGAAATTCTAATTAATTTGCCAGGAAACTTCAACGTGGATTCTTTTTTTAATCGCTGCATGCCAAAATTTAAGAAAAAAAAAAAAACACGCGCTAAGTCGTGAAAATTGTCAAAATACCGAAAAAAATAAAAATAAATGAAAAGATTTTAAGAAGAAAGAAAAAAATATTGGAGATACGCAATTTATTGACCTTAAAATTCTTCTCGACCACGAAGTCTTTACAAAGAATATCAAAAGCGAAGAAAAATGCTCGAAAATTTATTTAACGCGATTTAATTCGAAAAAATGTTTAGAAAGTTTTCGATTTGGAAAGTTGAAGGCAAAGGATAAACTAGACAGAGAATGCTCCATATTTACAGTAATTTAGATAAATGCAAGATCGAGTAGTAATCAGTATAGAAATTAGGCAAAATACGTAGAGTTTCCCGAAGTTGTTGAATATTGGATGATCCGTTAATTAGATCGCACTGAAAACCCAATTTTGTTGAAACATTCAAATATTTTGTTGGACGTATTCAACAAAATTATTTCGCTCAGGCAACAAAATTTTCAATCTTTCAACAAAACTTCGTTAAACTGAAACGAAACTTTGTTGAAACAATAAAAATTTTGTTGTTTAGACGAAATATTTTTGTTGGACGTATCCAACAAAATATTTTACTGTTTCAACCAAATTTGGTTTTCAGTGCGTAGATTTGAGGTGCTCTCGATGTATAAAGGTGTCAAAGTCACAAGGTCTCTATTGGCTCATAAATATATACATATAAATATTAATATGTATATATATAGTTCTTTCGTTCTTTTTCTCTCGATAAAAAGTTTGTTTATCATGGTCGACTTTGACAATTTGTAAATAGCCTCGTGATAAGTTCAGACGAAAGAAATTTCGAAATATAAACCTAAACAAATATATATATTATTATATATTCTTGTAATGATGTTATGTTTGATATATATCGTTAAAAAAATCATGGGTGCTTCGCCGATACTGCAGCGAATAATTATCGAGGGGGCAAATAAAAATTTTTCCATGTTTTTTTCTTTTTTTTTTTTTTTTTTTTTTTTTCAATTTCCATTTTCTTTTTGATAATTCGCCAACGATTCGATAATTGTCGATCGAAAAAAAGCTCCGAACTCTCAGACTATCGTTTTCAGCTCATTCCATGAATAAAAATGAAAAAAATCTCCCGATCGTTCACGATTGGGTCCTCGAAACTTTTTACAACTTCAATTTTTCAACGTTTTTTTCGATACGTTCGATAGGAAGGCACACGCGTTTTTTTTTTTTTTTTTTTTTTTTGTAAACAGACTTTGTCTCCGAAAAAAGATTAAAAAAAAATAACTTCGTATTTACCTTGTGTTTCGTGCTGGAAAAAATATAGGCACGACAATTTTTATCCTTCCCCCTCCCCTTCGATCTGCCCGGCGCTATTGTTCTCTATTTTTTTTGTTTCGCTTCGTTATCGCGTTTTATTATATCACCTTTGTATCTTTAAATGTAAAGTTTTCGTTCGATCCAATTTAATTATCTACATACGCACATATATATATATACACACACTGACACGTATACAAAAATGCTATATACACACATGCACACGTGAGACACAAGAAAACACGAAAAACAACCGTATTTGTATATTATTTTTAGTAATTTCAAGATCTGTCCATTTATTTGTTTTTGCAGACACGCCCGTTTCGATGATATTATTATTATGAATTTTAATTAAACTTTAAATCCAAGAGCCTTTGCTCGCGAAAGAAAAACACATAAAAATTCCTTCCAATTAATTAATTCGTTAATTATTGTTTGGAAGATTTCCGAGCCACTCGCCAACCAAAAGCTCGAATCTCCTTTTTTATAATCAATTAATTATTTCTTTAATTAATTAATTAATTAGTTGAAGAAGAAATGAAAATTAAGGAAATTTGTTCCGTACTTAACGTTCGGACGGCAATATTATTATCATCACATGTAGTACGTATTCCTTGTCAGAATAAATTATTGTTTGTATCTTTGTGTTCGCTTATTTTCTTTCACCGGCTACACTTTTTTTTTACTATTTCACCGAATTTCCGAATGATTCGAATTTTTTGTCTCAATTGATTTCGGAAAATAGTAGCTCGAACTTTTTTCATTTTTTTTGTAGAATATTCAAATTTTATTTTATTTTTTTCCTCGTATTTTTATTATTTTTTATTGAATATAAAAAAATCAAGTTTTTTTTAAATTGTAATTCAAAGATTATGCGCCATTTGTACTTACTGTTCTATTATCACAGTACATTGTTCGATCGATTATTCGCTTTGTTAACACGGTAAGTGAACTCTTTAGTTTCGTCGCTCGTTGTCTTTTATATATTTGCACGTTTTTTTTTCTTTTTTTTTATATGTAAAACACGTCCGTATTGCATTTACTTTGCCCCTTGAATCCCCTAGAAAATTTACTGAGATTACAGTCGTATTTAAAATTAGAAAACGAAAAGAAAAAAAGTATTTTTTCAATTTTCGAAAAACGCGATTTTTTCCCTTTTTTTAGTACTATGAATATTCAACAAGGAACTATAAATAATTTTTGTGCTCAAATGAATAATTTTTCTTTGTATTATAAGATTTTTTTTAAAATACAATTGCAATCAAGGAAAATTTTCTTTATGGTTTTTTCTGTGTCAACAAACTACTTATCCAAAAAGAAAGAAAAATAATAAACGTGTACAATTGAAATAAAAAAGGCCGTTTTGAAAGTGACTAAATATCCAGGAAATCCTAAAACTCCTACCACTTTGTACATAATCCAAACACTTGGACTACCACTGATATATAACGGTGAAAAAGAACACAAAAACACACGAGTGCAAAGGTCACACGATGCTTCGACGATCGAAAAGCAAGGAAAAAAAAACGAAAGTTTTCTTCAAAAAATGCTTATAGTCAAGATTTTTCGTGAGAAAGAAGTAAAGATTGGCTGATAGGTGATGTGCTTATGATGAATGGAAACAAAAAAGAGCTTGAGTATAGTAAAAATGGTTAAAAAAATAAAAATAAAGCAAAAAAAAAGAAAATGAGAATTTAGACGTTGTGAGGGCGTTGACCTTTGGAAATCGTTAGGATCGGGACAGAGCGAGGACGAGGAGGCAATGGCTACGGCAGCTCTTCTTCGGAACAAACCCAGCCCCGGCTCCACGACCCTGGAGGACGTCCTTGACTCCCTCCTTGGACTGCCTTCCGCCTCGCGGACCCCAAGCCCCGGGCCAGGGCCCATTTCCGCTAGCACGTCAATACGACATCAACGAACCTCAAATACTGGCTCACCGGCTGGTCAAACGACGAATACCAAAGCCGGGAAGAGCTGCAGCGACCTGCGCCAAGACCTCCAAGGTAGGAGGACTATGTAAGTTTCGGCTCTGACGATCCTCACTTTCGTCCATATATTTTATTTCCATTTAGTTTCTGTTGTTTTTACATTTTTTTTTCAAATATCTTTATACAAATAATCACAACTAATTCGTTCGCGTTATAATTCATCGTATCCTATGAATTGCTAATGTGTGATGTATTTTTCTTTCCATTCAAATCAGGCACCAATATCGCACGCTCTGTCCCACCGCTCATAGAATTTATTATTATTGTAATATGTACATATATATATATATATATAAATATGATCGTCGAACTGTCTTCATCGTAATGACCTAGACCTCACAAGCATTCAGACCACAATCAGCGCGTTTTTGGTTCTTTATTATTATCCCTTTATTATTTTGTTTGTTCATTTTTTTGTAACTCCCGCCTCAATCCCACCTAAAAAAACATGCCACAGCTTCTCGCTCAAAACTATTCATCAGTTGCGAACTTCATTGTGCTTTGTCCCTCTGTATTCGTACAAGTTTCTACTACTAGGGTCGCCACTGTGACGACGATTTTTATCGACATTCGAGCACTGGATCGTTCACCCAGATATTTACACTTTTATACTTTAAGTATGCGATGAAGAATAATATAAATTTTACAAAGTTCTTTATATATGTGAATATTTATTTTCAAAAATTTCGAATAATATGTGTCAAAGGTTCAAGACAAATATTTTTTTAACCTTCAGAAAATGTTTTCGACAATTTTTTGAAATGTGTTGTATCATTCCATTTCATGAAAAAAATGGTAAATAAGTTTATTCAAAATCATTTATTCATGGATTTCATTGAGGACACTAATCATCATGAAAGTTGTAATCAAAACAACGAAACGATCATTGGTTCGATCGAATTTTTCTTTCAGTGTACATTACGCTTCTTCATGATTCGAGCTGCGTTTTTGTTTTTTGGGGCATGGCTATATCAGGATTTTTTGTGCAAAATATGAACAATTGTTAATAAACAAAAAAGAACAGTGTAAGAGCACGAAATAATGAACAATTGTTAATAAAAAAAGAAAAAAATCCTTGATATATCGAAGAATCGAAGCTTCATCGAATGCAACAATCACATCGCTGCCATCTGTACGCCAAGCTTATCACTCGCAGGGTCTTCATATTCGCTAAGAAAGAAGCAAAGAAAAGAAAAAAACATTGTGCAATGGCTAAAAGTTGATTAATTGTCTCCCAGTTGTCCGTTCTTGACGTTGACTCTCATCCGTTAAATGTGTAAAATTATAATCCGCAGGTGTATGAATCTTCAGTATTTTACCACGTGAGTGATACTTCTGTCGCAGAGTCCGTTAGGATCGAGGACGATAACCCGGTCGATAAAGAAGTTGGTGGGAGCCGTGGCTCGTCGTATTACGTGGGAGAATTGGTACGAAGGAAGAGCGAGGGTAGCGACATCGTGCCTCCGCATCGTTCCAGTTCGAGAGGATCGAACGTGAGAAACAGGCGCGTATCGTTCGACGCGGCGCAGCAGAACAGCCTCGAGAACAACGGATTGGGAATTCAGCTTGGCGAGAAGCTCGTCAGATGTCGTAACAACAAGTGCAACAACGCGACGAGTGTGGCGGAAGCACGGAAAGTTTACAAGAGTTGTCACAATTGCACGTGTCTCTATTGCTCCCGGGAGTGCAGGAGAGCACATTGGCAGCGTCATAGACGCACGTGTTTGCACTCGAGAGCTGGAACTCTTTGCAGACAAGTGTTGTCCTCAGCGAAAGAAGATTCGGCGACGTTGAAACACATTTCGGCGCTTGCGCAACGTGGCTACGCGTCCCATGGCCGGGGGGCCGTTAAGTGTTTCTTCACGAGTCCCGAGATAGCTGAACAATTTGTGAGCAACGGTTTCGTCGACTTGGGCGAGCCGACTTACGTCAAATGGTCGGAATTGTTGCCCAGTGAGATGGGGGCCGAGCTCTATGCCGAAGTTATACGTCTCTGCAAATCTTACAATCCGGAAACGAGGTTGGTTCTCTATGTGGCCGTTTGCGTAGTCAGCGAAGTCCCATCGAGCGGTGCTGTACGTTGGGAACGTCAATTGGTCTCAAGATGTGGCAAAATAAGACTGGACACTTCCTGCAGACAACCAACTGTCATTCCCCCAACTTCCAACACAGCTTCACCCGGAACGAGAACAGGAACAACCTCACCCTGCAACATAACTCGTGAAATGGACTCACCCGAAACTCTCGTACTTACATCGATGCCTGGCAACGATGGACAAAACACTCCCAGAAGCTCCCGTGAAATTGGATTCACCAACATTCAACGCCAACTTAGACTCCGCGGTGTTTCACTGCGAAGACATTTCCCTCAGGTTTATACCAAACTCTGCTCTTACGTCGATGGCACCGTTGATAAATTTGCACCTGTCACCATCTATCCCAGGGATCAAGCCTCCGGTAAAAGCTTCATGTGCATTATTATGCTCGATGCTGAACCCGAAAGACTCCAACTTTTGCCAACCGACTCGTCCAGGGTCAGGACCGTTGACATCAGCGTGGAACAAGAGTAAACCTACTACGGGAACAACGTGGGAACTTATTGAATAGAGTTGATTCTCTTTTAATCCAACAAATCTTCGGTTGCAAACTTAACAAAAATCCAACTTCGATAACAGAAACATATATAAATTCCAAAATTGATAAGTCATCGATTTCGAATGATTAAAAATCAGTAATACTTGATCGAATCAATTAATTCGAACACGGCTAAACTTGATTTGGTGTAATCGAATCGAATCGATGTACGGTTGGTCCAGTTTGACAGAGAAAGTTTAAAAAACGCTTTATAGAATTAGGGTGAATCCATGATCGAATAAACAGTCCAAACAAAGCAAAACAATGTTCTTATTCAAAGGTTGATTCGTTGATGAATTCATCTTAAATTCAATCAATCGGTGCACGTATCAAAAGCTCTGCTAAGTAAGAACTACAAATAAATAAATAAATAAACCTGTCGCTTGGAGGCGCTACCGTCGCTACGAGGATTTAAGATTTGAGAAGGTTGTGCAGGAACTTGACGAGGACGTTGCGTTCGCAAGGTTCAGCAAAGGCTTCGAGAAGATCCCTGCAGATGGCGCAGATTTCAGAAAAGCTGGGAATCCCGTAATTCGTTCGCTCATTGCCAAAGTTCTCTCATCGAACGACTTCCTAAACATTCTTGAAAACCCCTTGAGAGAAGGCGTTAAAGAAATAAATCAAATTCGATCTGTTCTAACAAACAGAAAAACTAACAGTCGTTCGAGAACTAGATGATAGCAAAGTTCCCGGGTTTTCTGTACTATATAGTATAAATAACTGCTGCTATTATTAAATAAAATAAATATCTCGTAGTTGGTGCTCTCCTTAAGTTGGGATTATAGACTTGCGATATACACGAGGACAATCGCAACCCTCAACCTAAAACGACGGTTTTTAGCAGAGCCATCGAGCTTTCGTTGATATATTATTAACTATTAATTAAATAAAGAGAAAAAGTGAATAAGGAATGAAGATAAATATGCTCTGTAGAGAATTTAATATACGATATCGAGGAAGATACGAAATTTGAACTGGTCGAATTATTGCTTAAATTTGAAAAATTCGTTTTGTTTTAATCATTTTTATGGATCAATTAAGAAAAATGTGGTTTCTAATATAAATTAAATCGGTGCAAATATACAATTGTACCAAAATTCGTGTTGATAAAGAAACATTAATTTGTAGTTCCACATTTCATTAATCCGATGAATAATTCCATCCTAATTAAACATTAAATCGTTAAAATTTGATTAATACATTTATCGTACGTTTTTATTACTCAATTAATTATAATTCTCGTTGTCATTTTATCCCGTTATCAAATCCTATATATTGTTAGTTATAAAATATATCCTAGGGCTTGTTTCGTAACTAATAAATAAGTAAATTAATTGGAAGAAATGCTTTTACGAAAAAAGAAAAACGATTTGATATAAATAAATTAATAAAAATGTTTGAAAAAAACGTTGTCAAAATTGGCACTTTTTCGACTGGTAGAAAATACTGTATGACCTCGAAAAAGAGATAAAAACAAAACGCTTTATTCCTCAGAGTTTGAGTGATTTGCAATGTGTCGTGAACGAGATAGCGGGATTTAAAAAAGTCCGCGATATACATGGATATGTATGACGTTAAATAAAATTGCAAATTTATTTAACATCATATATTTGCATTTATATAATAAGAAATAAATAATTATATATATATATATATATATATAAAATTAGCCCTGCAATTGAATTATTGCTGGAGCACGGTAATAGCTTTTCCAAAAGGATTTAAAAAAAAACCGAAGAAAAAGAAATTGGAACGCGATGCATGGAGTGCCAAAATGAAAATTGTTAATTTAAAAAAATTGCCAAAAAAAAATTTTTTTAATTTACCGGAAATATCAAAATTTCGTAAATAATTATGGATTTTTCGATCTCTCGAGTCTGGCACAATCGCCTTTTTTCATCTCTCGGCTCCCTCGTAGATCTCTATCTTAGCAGGACCAAGATATAGCTCTAGAGATACTGTTGAATTTTTACGGAAATTCTCCTTTCGATGAATTTCATGAAATTTTTTGTTTCTTTTTCTTTGTTACCGATGCTTCGTCAATACAATGGAACAGAGGGTAAAAAATAAAGAAAAATTACAGTGTGCCAAGCCCTAGAAAAGTCGGATTCGTCCTCTGCAGATTTTTTCAATCTTCAGGACGTCAATTTTTAACGAGCCAAAGCGAACAACGCGTTTATAGAAAAGCCAACAGTTATTCTTGTATGTACCAAATAGAAATTACCGCCCGGATCAAAGAAAAAGAGAGAAATTAATTAATACGCCAATTTTTTAGTGGCAATTTACAATCGCGTATAGATATTTATCTCATTGTTTCATTGACCCTCGAATAAACAAAATAGTATTACCCAAACAATCAGTATAGGATTTTTTTAGATCCGAAGCTGATAAACATCCTTTGAGTAATTTTTCAACATGAAAAATATCAAATATTTTCGACATCGATCTCCAAAAATGTAGAGTCGAAAATTAGAACTTTAGATATGCAGATCCATTGTAACTGTTTGAGACATCCAAAAATTAATTTTTATGACAAAATCAAAACTGGGTGAAAGAAAATAATTTGTCTCGAGTAAAAAAAAATCATTTTCACTTTTCGAGGGTCAATCAATGATTTTCTGGTCGTATAGTCTCGTGACAAAAAATTGATCAGTCAAACAATTAATTTTTCAATCGAAAAAAACCAGTCTCGGGACATTTTGATTGAAAAACCTGTGATAATCATCAAATGTTCATTTTAAATAGGTTGACTTCATTTTGCATGTTTGTTAAAAATGTTTTAGTAAAAAAAAACCGAAATATTTATTCAATTTTTCAAATTAATTGTACTAAAAAAATACTCAAGAACGAATTGCAAAACCTAATTTTTCAATTACATTTTTGTGCACGAGTCTACAATCGGAAATTCTTGAACAGCAAAAAAACATTCGTAGTGAGATAAATTTTTCATTTTATAGCGCAGGAAAGCAGAAAAAAAATATCTCCGAATGCTGAACCGCAGAGTCTTTATTTGTATATATACTATGGATAAATAAGCAGTGAGTGAGAGAGAGAGAGAGTGCAAGAATAAAAAAGCGCGATCGAAATTAGCATATAAATAATTATAGCGAACCAACTTTTTTTTTTGTAAACATTGATAAAAGTCGTGAAGTGCGAATGAGCTCAATGAATAATTGTTTGCGCCTAAACTCGTCTGGTAAAATTACATGAAATTAAATAAAATTCGTAAATATTCGTGACAGCGAAAAAGTCAGTAAAAAGTAAACAAAGAAAATAAAGCTGTTAAATTCTTCATAGTTCCTTTATATTTGTCTTTACGAAAAAAAAAAAAAAACAAAAACGAATACAAAAAATACAATTAACCCTTGAGAAGCACATTGGCCCGAATTGGAACCATCAGAATCAGCGACAGTGCGCGTTTGAATCTGAATATTTCCGATAAAAAAAGAAAAAAATTTGAAACAACAGTAATTTTGGAAATTAGAGTCCCAGCTAAAGTTTGAAGAAAAAAAGTTTTGTCTTACGATAATCGGAAGCCCCGCAATCGTCGCTTGAATGTATTGTTCCATTTTGAGACAATGTGTCTGTCGGGGATTGAAAAAAAATTCAAAGCTGGACGTATTCGAATGATTGATTATTACAAAAAATATTATAGCGTCTTATTGTATATCTTAAATTATTCGTATTGTTCGTCGCGTATTGGCCACGGGCGAGAGGTCGACAATTATGAGAGAATGAACAAAAAAAATTTAGAAAAACAAAAAAAGGTCATATAGAAGAAAAAGTATTTGTTGTTCGATTTAATGAAGATTTTCAATGAGGTCAAACCTTATTGAAGATTATCTTCAAGTGTTTATAATTATATTGTATTGAAAACAAGAACGACGATCTCTTAATCGTGAACGAGATTAAAATCTACATCAATCAACGATCAATGTATACCACCTATATAAAGAATACATTTAAAGAAAATATATATATATACATATATAAATATTTCTAATAAATATATATATATATATATAGATATATAAATTGACTCATTTTATCGATAGTATATTCGTAACGAATTTCTGGGAACAGAATAGAGTTCACACACACATATCGGGAAAGGTCGTTATGAAGGTCAAAACATATTTCTCCTTCCCGCCCTGAACCCGAATCTACCATAGAGCATATATTTGACGTGACCGATATTCACCCTTCAACAGTTATCGACCACACGTCTCATCTAAACTTCTACAATTTCCGTGAAAATCTCGAACAACAAATCGATCGTCTATTGCGAAGGGGAAAAAATTGAAAAAAAAAAAATAATGATAAAATAAAAATAAAAAAACATTGGCGTAATTGCGCAATGTAGTTCACTCCAAGTATCGATCTAAACTTGTATCTATCGGTGCTATCGTGTGCTACCATTGTTTTTCGCATCTGTGTATGTCTCAATTTTTCAAATAAAATGTTAATTTTATTACAATCGCATAAAAATTTGGAGTTTTGTTTTTTGTCTCCTCTTTACGATAAAAATTAATATTTCATGCAATACAAAATTCAGTTCCGTTTCAATCGAAAAATGTCGGCAAGTTTTTTTTTAATAGCTTTTTGTTACCGACTGAATGATTACCGATTGAGTTTCTTTCATTCTCATCTCACGTAGTTCCACTATCACTATCGGACGCCACTACCCTCTCCTTCTTTTTCGATAATACGAGATTTTCTGTTTTAGTGTCTTGAATTTTTATTTCAATAGTTATTACCGAATTAATTTGTGTATTTACTCGGTGTCATCAAATCGCGCCTCAAAAATTGTATCAACAATATTTCGCGCGGTCGTTTAATTTATTTATTAAGACCGAAATCGTATCGTATAATACAAACCGCTATATCGTCTAGTGCTTAACCTCAAAAATCTCAATTTTTGATGGTTAGAAGTGTTCGAGGATCAAACTTCACCGAAATTTAAAAAATGTCTCATTTGTTTAAAGTTTTATTTACTCAAGTGCGTTTTTATAGAGGTAAAAATCCTAATAAATCCTGGGCCAAGGACGGTGTTAAATATGGGCTCGTCACTTATTATCCTCGGTAAAGTTTCGGCTTAATCAAAGTTTTTTTTCCTTTGTGCAACAAAAAGGAATTCGATTCATGGATTCATTTTTCCAGGCATCCCGATCACGAAGATCCTCCAATTACACCCACAAAACTTCTCATGGTTCAGCGTGTGAAAACCTACAGAGGCAATCCTTGGTGGCACAAAAAAATGCTTGATATTTTAAAGCTTAACGATGTAGTAAGTTCATTGTAAAAGGAAAAAAAACATGTTTATTATTATTCCATTATTATTAAATAAATTTAGACCAATTCCAAACATAATTTACAAGGAAATAACAATTATAGAATTGCAGTATAGAAAACCATAAAAATTCTTGATAATTTGAAGCTTGATGACAAAAACAATTATTGATAAAACATTTTTAATTGCAAAACATTCTGTATAATTATTTCACTATTATACAGGGTGTTCCACCACAATGTTTTTGATAAGGTTCCTTCCTGATGGAATATTAATTATTAACCTTAGAACCCCACAACGTGGTAATTAGTTACCCCACAAAAATTTCAAATTTCCTGCCCGAATCAATTTTTTTAAACCATTCCTGTTGTTTTATAGAGTTTTCACCATTAAATATTTACCGAATGCGACTTTATCATGCACCGTTCTCTTCGTAATAAAAAAATGAAGAGAATGGTTTATAATTAAACCTTACTATCATGTACGAGGAACATTTTATACTGAAGAGAAGAAGATTGGGGTAATTATTTACCCCAGTGTGGGATTTACGTTGGAAAAAATAGATTGTGAGGTTCTAGGGTTAAAGTTGAAGGATATGCATTTTTTTACCATGCATATTCCTGAAACAGTTGGAAATAGAGCAAAAGTTTGAATTACCAATCTTGTAGAGCATAAAACTTCCTACAAATAAGTTCCTGACGGTATTTTTCTATCTTCAGTAGTTTAGTTCTGAGAACCAAATGAAATATTACCTTCAAACATTTCTCATACATGCATCCTCAAAAACCATGTATTTTTTTTATATGAATCAGGACTCGAGTATTGAAGATAGAAAACTGCTGTCTGAAGCTTTTATGAAGGAAATTTGATACCGTACAAGATTGGTCTCTTGCTTTATCTCCAACAATTTTGGCTGTATGCACGATAGATGAGCGTTTATGTTTCAACATAAACCCTAAACTCTTACGACAGGATCAAAAACAACTCCAATTTATTGGTGAAAAACTTCTTTTTTGCATTTTTTCGAATCTTTTTTCGGTTTATAGAGTTTTTATCATTAAATGTTCGATCAATGCGACTCTGTCATCCAAAAACGAAGAAAATGGTCTATAATTAATCCTTCTTGTCGCATATGAGAAACATTTTATCCTAAAGAGAAGATTGAAGTCATTTTCAAGCATTTTGTACGTCTGATTGAAAAATATTACTAGACTTTTCAAACCGGGATTTGGTCCTGAAGTTAAATTTATAAAAATGATGAATGAAGTTTATATAAATTCTAAAGAAATTTTTGATTGTCTTCTGCAGAAGTCAGATATAACCATAGTGAAGAATACACCACAGATGTGCGCTATGCTGTGGAAAATCAAGCATTTAATAGAGGTGACACCAATAAACACACCAGAGGTACTTCCGGATGAGAAAAAATGCAGCACTTGGCTTCACGAGAACGGTGACCTTTTAACGGCTCCAAGAATCGATCCTGCGCGAGAAGCAGCCACAGAAGCTTTCATAAAAGATCGAAAAAGAATGGACCGACCGTACATTAATGACTGGATGCGAAGAAGCTGGTTGAACGGATATAATCACTAAAGAATATCAAGTTCAAGGTCATCGGACTTGCTGTACATTAAAAAAGAAAATAATAAATAGCTTATGAATTAATGTCAGGAAAAATTGGGAACTCCTTTTGGAGTTTTCGGGAAATTCACTTGAGACGCTTGAACAAATAGTATAATTTATTCGTACTTGGAGATCGACCTCGCGAGGCCCCGTTTACAATTTTAATCAACAGTCAAATCTTTTTCTCATTTTTTTCCTCTTTTTTTTACGCTCGTTTCAATCGACTTTCACACGTCGAATTTTCTTCGACGAGATCCTCGACGATCAATCTTTCTGTACAATTGAATTGGGTAAAAGTGCCGCTTTGGGTCAGTCGTGCGGACCTATTTTATGGCTCGAAGTTAATTATCGTTTTTTTAAATCTTTTAAGCATGCTTTATGTGCAAAAATCCCCAAATCACAATTTTACCGAATTTTTGATACTCCGTTAATGTTTTCATTAATCCTTCGAATTTTTAACGTTAAAAAATACCCGACAATGTCGATCATTTCGAAAATGAATTCCAAGAGAACAAATTTAATCTTGACAGAAAAAAAACATTTACAGCTTTTCAACATTATTGTTTTTTTTTCAGCATTTTTTTTTTCAGCATTTTTTTTTTCAACATTATTGTTTTTTTTATTAATATTTCATTATAATTCTTGAAAATTAATTTATTTACGGTCTCAATAATTAAAATTCGTTTTTATTTTTACAAAGCACGAGAAATTTTGATCGACATTAACTTTGAGATGGGAACTGTTACACGCGAAGCATCCTTAAACAATTTTAATAATAGATAGCAAACTCGTAAGAGATGTAGAATACGAGAAGATATTTTTTGTTCGTCGTCGCGGAGAATTCTATAATTACGATATAAATAGATATATCTATTACTCAATTTTAGCCATAATTTAATAGACTATGATCTAGGCCATTGTTCATCTCCCCTAAACGTGAGAGAAGAGATTTTTCATACTTTGAAATTTCTAAAACAAAAAAGACAAAAGTCAAATAAAATCTACGATGCTTATAGGCCAAAACAATCCTTCGCGAATACGAAGTCTCGATAGTAAACGAAAAAAATTCTACTCTCGATTTTTTCATCGGTAATAATCGTCACGATCTCTAGGAGAACTCATTTTTTCACTTCCTACGTTCGAGTCCTGGCTCTAATTTAATTATTTTTCACCCTAACGAGTCGCGAAAAAGCTCTACTTTGGAAACGCAAAAATTTTGCACGGGGCCTCTTACAGAGAGCCATTTTTTTTTAATAAGATAAGAATTACGGAAAAAATTCCCCCCCCCCCCCCTCGTTTCCATATTTTTGATGAATTAATCTGAACATTTTGGAAGTCCTAGATAATAATAATTGAAAACGACACTTTGTTCGCGCAAAGATTGCTTCAACAATTTTTTTTCTCCCTTTTTTTCATTCTTTCTGTTTTATTTTTTGTTTTTTTTTTCTCGTAATTTTCATCGCGAATAATTAGCTACAAAAATCTTTCGTCTCTGGACGTTTCTTTTTTACGCTGTTGTCTCGTACCATTAATTTACAGAGATCTTATCGTCTAATAATAGAGATTGTATTTCTGCGTTTTGAAAACGAGTCATCTTTCATATCAATCGAAACAAAACCGATGAACGATTTTCAACGTCCAAACTTTCAGCTCAATGACAACATTTTTTCATTTGAATATTAAATATTTCTTTTTTTTTATTTCTTTTTTTTTATTCATACGGAAGTAGGCAATTATTCTCGTTCTCTCGAATCTCCCATTCTCATTGATTCTCTTCTTAAATCTTTAATTGATCGATCAAATATTCACTGATCAAGTTCTCTTCTTAATCAATTTATATTTATTTGAGTTATTGAATTAATTGATTGATTTTTAAGGGTCGCACGAAATATCGAGCTGACGATAATTTTTTTACAATCTGGTGGAAACGTGTGTGTGTGCTTTTTTTTTTTCCAACAAGTGAAAAGAACATTTTTGGGCGGATTTTCTGTTTATTTTGTTGAGGCCGTGGAAAATTTGAGATTTTTCAGTGGACGATGGAATTAAATAAATAATTAATTAAATAACCAGAAAAAATTATCAGTCATTTTTCTTAATTGATTTGTTTCTCTTTTGTTGGCTCAATGAAGTAAATACTCAAGAAAAATGGTAAATCACGTAATTATCGTTAGCCGAATAAAACGATAGACACCTCAGCTCTTAAGGCAAAGAGAAAGGTCACAAATAACCTTGCAAATGTTTGACCAAATTATTCTCAAAGTTGATTAATATCGACAGCAAAAAAAGTGCTTTGGTTACTGAAGAGTTTAATGACTTTTATTTTGCCTCAATAATCGAGTATCCCTTAAGAATAATAAGTGCAAAAATTTAACAAATCTCGTGTATTGATAGGTGACTTTCACTCTTCCTCAATATTGATTAATCGTTCTGAACAATCTCGTCTGATTCACGCGGAATTGGATTTCCTGCGACTTCTCAATTTCCAAAATCTTCGATCTCTGGATGTGTGATGGATGGAAATAGTGTTTTGGGACTTGACATTATTGGCGCCATTTTTTTCAGGCATGTACATTCTCAATAATCTTGTAGCTCTTTCTTCTTGAGAACGATCAGCTGATTTGCCACTGAGGAAACCCAAGAGTTTGATGCTTCTGCGACGAATTCTTAATTTGGTCAAAAGACTAGTTTCCCGTGGTCCACCAGGTGTATTTTCGTCCAAATTCTCCTCATTAACATCCTCCAATCTTTCAGATCGACGTCTCAATTGTTCAAGATGTCTTCTGCGTTCAAGCTCAAGATCAAGCTTTCTTAAACGTCTTTTTTCGGTGGACGGACGTCTCTCGTTCGTGTATTTCCGGCTTGGATCTGGCTCGAGTTCTTTATCCAACGAGGAATCACCGCTCGAGGACATTCTTTCGTTTCTTCGAGCTATCGACTCGAGCTCTTCGAGTCTTGCCAAGTTTCTTGCCTCTCTCGTGTCTCCGGAGGCTTTTGGAGAGCTTTCCGAGCCTTTGGCACAATCCTCTTTTTGGAGTTCTTTGGAAGATATCGTGCTTGCTTTTCGGACTATCACCTGGGCGATTTCCTCATCAACGTCTGACAATTTCCGGTGCAGGTCAAGAATCTTACGACGAAAATCTTCGTCCTCTTTCTCCAATCTTGCGAATATCTTCTCGTGCTCTTTTTGCACTTTTCTCACGTTGTCTTCTTTTAATTCCTTTTTTATTTCTGCCCTTTCGACTTCTTCGTATTCTTTTAATTCTTGCTGTTGTTGCTCTTCTTGTTCATCTTCCTCCTCCTCCTCCTCCTCCTCCTTCTCCTCTTCTTCGTCGTCGAGTTTCCTCGAGGTCTCGACGTGCAACCTCTGTCACCACCATCCAACTTGGAGCTTGCCACTCCCCGGTGAATCTTCCTCCTCCGGAAGCGGCTCCAGTCTACGACGACCCAGGAAACATCGAAGGGAACCCAAACTTCCACCTCCTGTGCCACCCAGCAAATGATCCATACTGAGCTCCGGCAAATCACAGTCGTCCACGTCACCGTCCAGCACATCTTGATCGTCGTCGTCATCGTGATTAAGACTCAATCCGTAGTTGTCCTCACCCGTTATGTTGCCGTTCGTTGACGGCTACGAGACACGTCAGTCAGACAGGACCGGTCGCTCAGGGAGCTACTGATTCTTTCGGGAAACAGAGGGCAAGCGTTTGTTCTCCTTTGCGATCATGCAGAAAGGCGTGCGAAGCTTAAATCAAACTTTTTTCAATCTTTTTCTTTTTTTCTTTTTTTTTTTTTTTAATGACTCGCGATTCTTTGCATTGTTCTATGATTTTTGTGCATTCTGACTCCGAGGAAATGATTCTAAAGGTACTGCAAACTGTTTCAGTAATATTTTTATCTTGCTCAATCTACAAAATTCAATTGTTTTTTGGATGACACATTTTTCAAGATTCTAGACAAGATTTTTATTCACAATCATATCCAAAATAGTTAAAAAAAAATGTTCTTATGATATTTATAAAAGAAATTGATTAATATTGTTAAACAAAAAATCTATAAAAAAAATTACTTTTCTCTCCCTCGACAGTCTTTTTTCGTGGTTCTCTTTTAATAAAGCAAAAAAATTTACGCAAAGCGTCATTCTAGTCGTAAGCGCAAGTACCTTCGAAGCATTTAAATTTCGAGTGGATGGAGATAAGAAAAAACAGAGGGATTACGATAACCTACCGGACTGGCTGTGAAACTTTCGTCGTCGGGGCCACCGGAAGTGGGAGTGCCCCAAATATCGTCACCAGAAGTTCCTCCGGAAGTTGTTCCCTCTTCGTCATTTGGATCGAGGGAAAATTCTGTTCTCTCCGGTGGTACCGGTGGCTGTAACAAATATCCACCGACACCCTCGCTCAATTGTTCCAGCAAGACCATTTTACTGACGACAAAATTGCTCGCTCTCGTTGTCCACGCTCGCAAACCGGAAGGTGGGGATTCAAGGTCACGATTATCGTCGTCTCCTTGCTCGTCGATCTCGTCGTCCTGATCCAAGCTGCTCATCGTTCCAAATCGACGTAGAGCCCTTTGTAAAAAAAAAAAGTCTTTTCATTCATAATTTTTCGTTTTGCTTCATTTTAATTGAATTAAATAATGACAGAGAAAAAAAGATTTTCTATACTCTGTAGCGTTTTAAAGCGAGCAACCACTTTAGATGCTTCAAAAAATCAATTTTTTTTTTATTTCATAAATCGTTAGCAAAATATCTTAAGAGTGCACCCTGAAAATTTCAAAACGATATTCGGATTCCTTCTAACGATATGTACAGTGGCGTGCAAAAGTTTCGGGCCACCCTATTTTTTCCAGTTAATTGATAAAATATTTTATTTCTCCACTCGTTCATTGTTCAAAATATTCAAGAGGGCTAGAATGAAGGTAACAACGTCGTATATTATATTTAAATATGGCGTATTTTTCGTGTACTACGTGGAATGACTTTGGTCGGTGTGCAAAAGTATCGGGCCACTATATCGCCGCGGTTTCGTACGTACGGTTTGTTTACATTTTTTTCCTCATTAGTGTCAAAGCATGTCCTACAATGGAAAATCAGTCTCCTTTCTGTCACAATGCCGAAACACATGAATATTCAGCTTCGTGAAATCGTGTTAAAACTTTCGTCAGAAGGAAAAAGTTCTTGTGATGTTCCGGAGACTTTATCTATTGGCAAAAGTACCGTTAATCGTATTATTACTAAATATAAATTAACAAACTCACTGTGTGACAAAAATCGCAACGTAGACCGCGAAAATCTTTCAATCACGTCGACAAAATTATAAAAAAAAGGTGCATTGTAGATCCACGAAAAAGTGCTGCGGATGTTTCCCGGGAATTGCGAAGTGAAAATCTAGCTGATGTTAGTCGGAGTACGGTATCTCGACGTCTCAAAGCTGCGGGGCTGATTGGACGTGTTGGTGTAAAAAAACCATTGAATAGCAAAAAGAATAAGAAGGCTAGATTAGACTTTGCGAAAAAATATCAGCGCTGGACGGTATCAGATTGGCGGAAAGTACTTTTTTCCGATGAATCGAAATTTCAATTATTCGGAAGTGATGATCGGAAGTACGTACGACGTCCAGCAGGTATCAGATATAATGTAAGGTACTAAATTCCTACCGTAAAACACAGTGGCGGAAACATTAAAGTTTGGGGAGCATTTTCTGATGATGGCGTTGGTCCTCTGGTGGAAATTCATGGCAATTTGGACGCTGAAATGTACAGGGGCATACTACAAGATCATATGCTCCCATTTGCAACGAAAAATTTGCCGCGTGGTTGAGTTTTTCAACACGATAATGATCCGAAACACGCTTCGCGTCTTGTTAAAAATTTTCTTCAAAGCCGGAAAGTCCGCCTTTTTGACTGGCCATCGCAGTCACCGGATTTAAATCCTATTGAACTCCGGTGACAAGACCTCAAGCATCGTGTTGGAACAAAAAATTACTCCAACAAAACGGAATTGTGGAACCATTTGCGAAGTGAATGGGAAAAATTGTCACAAGAACGAATCGAACAACTAATTGGGTCTATGCCTCCTCGGTGCGCTGCAGTCATCGTTGCTAAGGGTATGGCAACAAAGTATTGAGTCGAGTGGAGAAGACCAAGACACGCTTCCTTATTTTTCAAGTTTTTTATTATTTTTTTCAAACCCAAAAGTACGCGGCCCAATACTTTTGCACAGCCAGTCATAAAAAATTGTTGAACAATTAATGATTTAAGATCGATATCAATGTATACAACCTATTGTTTCTAAATATAAGTGATTACGTGTTATCATTACTCGTTTGTTTTTCTCCCACCACCATATTTCTGTTCAATGTGCATAAAAAATAGGGTGGCCCGAAACTTTTGCACTCCACTGTATACAAGTGATAAAGACTCTCCGCTCGACTCCCAAGCGCGCTCAAATTTTAAACGTGTTTTTCTCGAAATGACATTTTTCAATTTGCGGGAATCATAACTCAAAAACTAATTGATGGATGATCTTCCAATTTGGAACACGTTTACATAATATAATTTATTAAAATATGAATCTAAATTTAGAAAGAAAGAAAATTTGTTTAAAACATATTTATTATTGCAAAATGCCGGGAAAATAATGCTAAAAATCGATCATTTTTTTTCAAACACGTTCCAACATTCAATTCTCGATTTTTTTTTTCAAAATTTAGGTTCATGCTCTTAAAAAATAGCTCAAGAATGTATAAAAATTTATTGGGCTATTTCAGATGCGAATTGCGAGCTGCACAATTCCCGCAAATCGACAACGACGATGAGGACACGTCAAGGGACACAACGGATTACACCTTAATTAATGCATGAAATAACTTGAAAAAATTACCAGAGATGTATGAAAATATGAATAAATTATTGTCAGAGTTGCGGAAATTTCTGATTTTTTTTTTCACAATAAAAAAAATCCAAAAATCATCTAATTTTCGATCTCCTAAAGTGGTTGATCGCCTTAACGCAAAAACAGGTCGATGAGGTTAAAATTTTCAAAAGAGTGAAAAACGCATTGAAATGGTAAAAAAATGTGAAGATATTTGAAAAATTATGAATAAGAAGGTAGCAAAAAATGTAAAAAAAAAAAAATAATTTCGAAAAACTACCTGTAAGGTGGTTCTCCGTCACAGTCCAAATCATCTTCGCTGCCATCCTCAGTATTTCCATCAGCAGGTGTACAATTGGAGCTATTACGACCAGGACTGTCATGTGGTCCAATTCTGAATCTGTGGCCGGTGCAAAGATCGGGAGTCGGTGGTAAGATCGAAATTTTAGGTGGTAGAGGTGAAAATGGATCCCTGGGTAAAGGTGGAGTTGGGCATCCTGACCTGAATTTAAAAAAAAAAAAACTGATTATTAACTAATGAATCACGACAATGAATTACTAATAATAAAAAAAATATATAAATAATAATTTGATTATTTGGTAGATGATCGTTCACCGCCCAGGGCGAGACTCCACCTGTGGCACCTTCTGCAGATGTTGATGGAGCTCGTTCCCGTAATGTCCTTGAGGCTTCCCCCACCTTGAAAGAATCCGCCGTTTTTTCTGTTCGCTGTAACGCTGTTCGATTTAACTGTGCTTAAACTTGCGCTCGAAGTTGTGCTTTGTTGTTCCACGTCCGAATTCATCGCAATTTGTTCCTCGACGATGTTCTCCGTGTTGTGAACAATCGCGCTCACCGGTGAACTCGATTTTGGCGCTCTCGCTGCTAACTCTTCGCGCGTCCATTCTTCCAATGGTATGTCATGGTCGGGGGGCGGTATCTGATGAGAATTTCTCACCCATTGGGCCAAATGATTGCTGTCCGAGTGCTGGTTTACGTTGTTTTTAAGTATACTGTCGAGACACTCGCCACGTAATCGATCCTCGTCTCGGTGCGGAGAATTACCGGATGTGGGGATCTAAAAAAAAATACGCGTGCTATCAAAAGTTGTCAAAATTAATTTTAAAAATAACAGATACATAACCCTAGCTAGACATACTCTGGTCTGGGAGACCGACCTTTTTGTATTTCTCTATTTTTTTTAGAACTAGAATTTAGAATTAGAATTTAGAATTAGAATTTAGAATTAGAATTTAGAATTAGAATTTAGAATTAGAATTTAGAATTAGAATTTAGAATTAGAATTTGGAATTAGAATTTGGAATTAGAATTTAGAATTAAAATTTGGAATTAGAATTGAGAATTAGAATTTGGAATTAGAATTTAGAATTAGAATTTAGAATTAGAATTTGGAATTAGAATTTGGAATTAGAATTTAGAATTAGAATTTAGAATTAGAATTTAGAATTAGAATTTAGAATTAGAATTTAGAATTTAGAATTAGAATTTAGAATTAGAATTTGGAATTAGAATTTGGAATTAGAATTTGGAATTAGAATTTGGAATTAGAATTTAGAATTAGAATTTGGAATTAGAATTTGGAATTAGAATTTGGAATTAGAATTTAGAATTAGAATTTAGAATTAGAATTTAGAATTAGAATTTAGAATTAGAATTCAGAATTAGAATTTAGAATTAGATTTAGAATTTAAAATCTGAATTTAGAATCAGAATTTAGAATCAGAATTTAGAATTTAGAATTATAATTAGAATTAGAATTAGAATTTTAGAATTTAGAATTGTGTAGTTCTCTATTTTACGCGTCTATACAATAGGACACTTCAAACGGTGTTGAAAAGAAAATTCAGAGGAGCCCTCGTGCGGGTAGCATAGCTTGACCTTCAAAGTCTCATTAGTAGCGGTATATTGGGAGTTTGTTTATGTTTCGCGGTCTGTCAGACCAGATAGTGCCTAAGTGGTATAATTTTCGTCGAAATGGTAAGTACATTTTTATTTATTTATTAATTATCTGTTGCCTCTCAAATTATTATTAACCCTAGCTACACGCTACGGGAACCAATTGATCGACATTTACATTTTCACCTTTTTTTCACCACACGCCTTTTCATAAACGTTATAACTTTTTATGAAACGACTTTTTAGCTTTACCGATTGCTTCTTCGGACAGGTGGGAGTCTGGCGTTTCGATTTCAATACAATTTGACCTCAATAGACACGTTTGTTATAATGTTATAGAGCAATAAAAGTCGTCGGTCCAATAGACCGATAGTGTGTAAGTAAGGTACTAAAAGTTATAGTGTGTAGCTAGGGTTAATAAACTATTATACTAACATCAAAAATTGGAAAAACAATTGGAAAAAATACTTTTTTTTTTACATTTTATAATGAAAAAAGAGTTTTGTTGAAATTATCCCCATTGTAATTTTTAAATCTTTCTGCAGTCGCATAATGCAGCTGCGGTCGAGATCGCTTGACGAATTAGCTCGTGCTCTCGTCAGTCGAGCACAGGAAACCTACGAGAACTCCATCTGAGTCATAGTAATTGATTCCCATGTTTCACTTTATTTACACTTCTTTTTTTCTTGAATTTGATGAACTTCACTTGTTCAAGAAATTCAACTTTTTCAACCAAATGTCGCTAAACTATTTTTTTTCTAGTCGTCCCAAGGATCCGTTTGATTAAATAGAAGGTTATATATTTTTGTGGGTGGGAGTAAGGTTTTCGAATAATTAAAACTTCGAACGGCTAAAACTGCGAATTTTTAAATTGAAGAATAGTAGTATGTAGACAGATTAATTCTACTATAGCCTTTATGTTAGAAATAAAAAAATGAGAAATTAAAGAGTTCGAAGTATATTTACGTCAAAAACAAAATATAACAGTAGTCCAAATGACGAAGGCTGGAATAGCGATTTTACAAAAGTTTGACTATTACGCATTCGAGTCGTCAAATACTGAAATCGGCAATATTATGAATATTCACAATTTCAAATATATTTTAACGAAAGAGAAAATATTAATGTGGTCAAAATAGCGAAACACCAGAAAGTCGAACGGTCGAAATAGCGAGAGCCTCTGGGCTGTAAAGTATTGCTTGTCATATTCTTCGTGCTTCACAACGTTCGCTATTCTGTACTTCTAATTTTTAGTCATTCGAAAAATTCACTTTCAAATAATTGATACTATATATTTTGGTCACTCAATAAAAGAATTGCTCTCCATTTCGAATTTAGAAAATAGAAACTTTTTACATTAGGACAATCTATATTATTTGCATTTGAAGTATAGACAGTCTGAATATATATTTTCGAATAAATGCGCGATCAAAGAAAAAATATTACATCAAATACGCATTCAACTTAATATACTATCGAAAATATAAACTTCGAATTTCTTATTTTTCGTTAATCGAATATAAATTAATATGAATACTAAAATTTCAAAATATAAGCCGTTCTACAATTTGGTTATTCTATATATTAACCCCCACCCATTTTTGTTTTATAATGAAAAAATATCAGAATTTTTTCCGTTAAACGCTGCATTTTCACCTGTTTTTTTACCACACGTCTTTTTATAACCGTTATAAATTTTTAACAAACGACTTTTTGGCTTTACTGATTCATTCTTCGTATTCGTTGGAGTCTGACGTTTCGATTTCACTATAATTGAACCTGAATAGACGTATTTGTTACAAATATTATAGAGTTATAAAAATCGTCAGTCTGACAAACCAAACGGTGTCTGTCTAGGGATAACTTTGTGAAAATCGTTAAAAAAATAGGAAAACAAATTTAGAACGTAGGATAGAATTTAAAAAGGCTGTTCTCTAAATAACGATATCCATGAAACGATGGTAATAAAATAGGGTCTTCATTATTGGTGCTAAAAATAATTGATTGCACCAAAAAAATTTAACTTTAAATAGAAAAACTATCGGGATGGCTTTTGTGGGCGAATAAAGATTTAAAATAATTCTTTTAATTTGAAGAAGTGTACATAAAATTAGAAGGTACCAAATGGCGTCTAACATTCAACGAATACCTTAAATAAAATGATTGGACATTAAATTAGAAAAGTTAACAAAATTACTAGCTTAGTATTGTAAAAAAAATGGTTTTTCCTTAAAAAAAAAAATTGTCAAAGTGGGATAAAGAATGAAAGGGAAAAGCGATACCTGAGGGCTTGGGGCCGATTCGCAGGCAGTGGTGAAGTTGCTACCAGTGAATGGACTCTCCTCGGGACTGCCGAGGCTCGGTGTACCCCCACAGCCTGTATTCACATAGATTCTAAAATAACGATATAGTTAGAGGGTAGGAACACAACGACAGACGGATCGGAAGGGGTTGAAAAAAAAATTCATCGAAAATAAAAAAGCAGAAAAAATATATAAAAGTTAATTACAAAATTGTACAAATGGGGGATGATGGGGGGTTTGAGGTGGAATCGAACTTACATTTGACGTTGTAAGAGATTGTGCCAAACGGCTTTGAGTTCGGGACTAGGGGCGCGTAAAACGAGGACTCTTCTTCGTGGTCTTCCATGAGGACTGCAGCCGCCACTATGGACGACTTCCAATTGACCATTTTCATTATTTCCATTCGGCGTTATGGAAACTTGAAGTCTGAATTCCGTCGGTCTTTTTCGAACTGTAAAACAGGCTTCCGCGATGCTTGATAACCTTAAGGGCTCTTCTGTCACAAAAAGCACCCGGTCACGTGACACCCGAGCAAAAACCAAAAGATCCGTCAGCAACAATGCCCACGAGGGTTGAAGTCGACGACCTTCCACCTTCGCCAAAGCTCCACCAAAAAGCCTACACATTTTGGGGTTTTTTTGTTTTTGAGTGAATTGGCAGCTATTTGCTATTTTGTTAAAAATGTTTTTTTCTTTTCACACGAACCATTGTCTTCCTGGCATTGCCAACGTAAATGGCCTACATCTCGCAAATACCAGACGGGATTCCACTTCCTGTAAACTTAACAAAGGTCTTCCGGTGTCTCGTGGCGGCTCCATTACTCCTGCGTTCGCTGTTGCTTCTCTGTAGCCTTGGGCAAGGTCCCTCGCCTTTTGACAATTTCTTGGCGATGCTAGACCCACCAACCTCGTCATTTCCCTGCGGAATTCATTTTTTTCGTCCAAAAATATCGTTCTTATATTTTTAAACAGATTATTATTGTATTATTCTTAATTTTATTCAGCTAGATGTTTCATTATCTTTCTTACATATCATGGCAAATAATTTCATTGTTGGATTAAAAATTTATTTACTACTATTATTATGCCCCGGATAACTGCTATTTGTTCTTTTGACCCCGGTCGTTACTGCCATGGGTATGTGTGACCCAGGAAACTTTTCGTGCTTCAATAACTCTTGAAGCACCAAGTATTTTTTTGCACATTTTTTTTTTAACAATCCAACGACTAACGAACAAGCAAAGGGTATAGAATCAATGTTGGGAATTGAAATAAGTGTTTTTTAACCCTAAACCCTTACAACGGGATCGAAAATGACCCACATTTTTTCAGTGAAAAACTACTTTTGCCATTTTTTCAAAACTTTCCTTCATTTTATACAGTTTTCATCATTAAATGTTCACCAAATGCAACTTTTTCATACACTATTCTCTTCGTTATTAAAAAACAAAGAGAATGGTGTATAATTAAACCTTATTATCGGATACGAGGAATATTTTGTGCTAACGAGAAGATTGTAGGGTTCATCTTTGAAAAAATGGATTGTAAGGGGGTCTAAGGTCAATTAAGTCAAAAATGACTGTTTCGACGTGGATCAAAATGACAGTATAGAGTTAATAAGAAAAAAGTCTCACCTATAATGTTCAAGGGGAAGTAACAAAACGCCAGTAATATCGGGACGTCTTTTGTGCGGTACAGCAGGTTCACAGACCAATTTCGAAAAGGCTGAATTTCTTCTGAGAGCGACGAGTAAACAGCAGGCACGTTGCAAGCCACTTAAATATCTTCTGTAAGAGGCGATAATTCTTGGTACTCGAATCAAATAAGATTCGACACCGCCGCCCTCATCGCGAATCTCTTCGGAGAGTTTAACGAGTTCCTCAAGATTTTGAAAAAGGATGCTGTAATCGGTGGACGATAGAATATCACGACGATCGGCCAACGGTGCGAGAAAACGTGTATGACCACCTTTCAACGTTGACCAATAACGCGCCTCGCGGATCAATAATTCCTCGTCGGGCGATGCGTCGGGGGCGAGGTTCGGGAATACCTGGAGATTATGACATTGCGATATCCTGTTCAGTGGAGATATCACCACTGGATCCTGTTGCGCGTAACTCAACGACGAACGTCTCCGTATCTCCGTCCTCGTCGTCGTCTGTGTCCACGTATTTTTTGTTGTATTTGTTATTGTTTTTTTATATATTTTTTTTATGCAGTCGTCATTCGTGCGAACAGACAATAAAAAAAGAGCATAAATAAAAAACTTGCTAAATTCAGCACTTATTATTGTCATGTTTTTAATGCTCAGCAAAAATTATTATTCAGTTCGCTTCATTCTGTTAATGAGAAAAAAAGGAAACGGGGCAAAAAATCGCCTAATTCTGTGCTAAATATTGTCACATTTACGATGCGAGTAAAAAATTATAGTACATTCGGCTCAACGCAGAAAACAAAACCGATTGCTTGAGTGAACCCTAATTTCGAGTGTTTTTCTAAACTTCTATTTTCTTAGAACAGGTTTAAATTAATTAAATAAGAAACGAACAAACGGTAATTATGTAGTTTAGCCGCTTTTCCCAAAAGTGACGATAAACAATTTTTTTTCCACTTATTGCTTCATTTTGTTATAAACGATGATTTTATGGAGGGGGAAGATGATTTCCTTCAATATTAATATAATGTAATAATAATAATGAATATAATGAATACATGTACGCAAACGAAGAACGAGCCCGTGCGCGCGTACACACACACACACACAAACACACGCGCGCGCATTTGTATTTTTTTTTTGGTGTTCGTACACATTGAGTAATACAGATATTGGGTATAGCAGGTGGTGAGTGGGTACCAAGGTGCGCTCGCGTACACACGCACACACGCGCGCGCGCGCACACACACACGTACACGCACACGCACACGCACACGCACGCACTCACGCACACGTACGCACGCACGTACGCCCGCGCGTACGCATGCACACGCACACACACGCACGCACACGCACACTCGCGCGCGCACGCATGCACGCACGCACGCACACTCGCGTGCGCGCAAGCATGCACGCACGCACGCACGCACACTCGCGCGCGCATGCACGCACGTACGCGCACGCACACGCGCACTCGCGCGCGCACGCACGCACGCACGCACACTCGCGCGCACACGGACGCACACTCGCGCGCGCACACGCGCACCCGCGCGCGCACGCACGCACGCGCACTCGCGCGCGCACGCACGCACGCACACTCGCGCGCACACGGACGCACACTCGCGCGCGCACGCAACGCACGTACGCACGCACACTCGCGCGCGCACGCACGCACGCACACTCGCGCGCGCATGCACGCACGTACGCGCACGCACGCACGCACACTCGCGCGCGCATGCACGCACACTCGCGCGCGCACGCACGCACGCACGCACGCACGCACACTCGCGCGCGCACGCACGCACGCACACTCGCGCGCGCACGCACGCAGGCACGCACACTCGCGTGCGCACGCACGCACGCACGCACACTCGCGCGCGCACGCATGCATGCACGCACACTCGCGCGCGCGCGCATGCACGCACGCACACTCGCGCGCGCACGTACGCGCACGTGCACGCACAAGCACATACACAATAAAAACAATTATAAGTAGTAAGGAGTAATTTCCAAGTGTAAATAGTATTTCCATGTATTTTGTGTCCTAACCATTTTAGGTTTGAATTACCCTAGATTTGGAATAGTATTTGAATAGCAAATCTGAGGTGTCGACTTCCAGCAGCTGTGGCGCCGCCATTTTGAAATATTTTAGTCTAAAAAAGTTTGTCAATATACTTTACATCGTATATTTTGAGATATTCTTTATGTTATTCCAATAAACTATTCCATTTCTTAATAAAAAAAATCTTGAAAAAACGTACGTTTACATGACTTTCCCCCCTTAACGCCTTTACTATTCTAAGTTTGAACCGCCCTAAATTTGTAATAGTATTTCCATGTATTTAAGGTCCCTACCACTTTAGGTTTGAACTACCTTAGGTTTGAAATAGTATTTCCATGTATTTACAGCCTAACCACCCTAAGTTTGAACCACCCTAAGCTTGAATTGTCAAAGGTTTGAATTACATATGGTTTCAAACCATATACGACTCAAACTTAGGGTGATTGAAACCTACGGTGATTAACCTTTAGAGGACGGGAAATTTTCAGTGCAAATCGACCTCTTTCAAATCGTGTAATTCATATATAAATCGAATGTATAACTCAGGACGAGTCTCCGACCAAACAGGTGGTCCCTAAAGGGACCAGTCCCGTCCTCTAAAGGTTAAAGCAGTAGATACATGAAGTAGAAATGAAAAACTGAAGGCTTCGTATACAACTTATTTCATGCCTTCGCTATTTCAATGTTTTTGTTTTCGTTGTCGCATACAATATGTGTGATACCTAATATCATATTTGATGTAATACACAAATAAATCATTATCAAATAAATATCAAATAAATACATCAAATAAATATTTGATGTAAACAAAGAGATGGAATTAACAGTCCAAACATTAGTCGGTACAGTTACGAAAGAAAATATGAAATTTTCAAATATTGATTTTTCATTGATAAAAAATTACCTATGGAAAAAATTCAGCGTCCCCCGACGGAATACCATTGTTTACATCATGTCATAACAACAAATCGTAAAAAAAAAATTTATCACCATTTTTTGGGAAAAGCCGCTAAACTACATAATTACCGAATAAAAATTTTTAATGATATTTATTGATTCAACGAGATCGAAAATAATTCGGAACAAATTCGGAATTGTTGGACAATTAATTTTGTTGAAGGCAATGGGAATAATTCCAGAAATGGCAAATGATAACGAACGATAGATTCTTCAGGCTCTCTTTTTGAAAAAATGAACTCAACTCCCAAAAGTCGACGAGAAAAAACTCCAGCGGGTTAAAAAAAATAAAAGAAGAGAAAAAAATGTCAGAAAGGATGGACGTTGAAAGGTGTAAATGAATGAAAACCCCAAATATTTCTTTTGACTTCTGAACAAAACTTGTTGGCAACAAATAATAATAATAATAATAATAATAATAATAATAATAATAATAATAATAATAATAGAACAAAGTACAAAAATAAAATAGTAGTTTCGCAATAATTCGCGGAAGCGTCACGAGGATATTTCGTATTGGCAGGGTGCACGAAAATACTAATACTATTCAATTATCAGTGTGTTACATATTCATGCATACTGTCAGCGCCACCTAAAATCATGCTCCGCATTTTTTCAGGCTTAACGTATACGCAATACACACTTATTTTTAAAGTAGTATATGTACGTGCACCCAGCCAATACGTCGCAGCGCAATGGTGGTTACGCAGAAAAAAAACATAAAAAAAAAATAAAACAAAACAAAAAACCAGGTAATGAAACGGCCAATAAAAAAAAAAAATATTCATAATGACAATAAAATCAATAATTTTCAGGTAAGAAAAAGTAAGCTCTGACGTCAAACACGCGTACGTAAAAGTGCGATATAATACAAAAAAATTCGTAGCATCGAAACATCGAATAAATATGACGAAGCATCGAAACATCGAATAAATATGAAGAAGCATCGAATCATCGAATAAATATGACGCATATATATGTACACGACGTTAAAAAAAAATAATAAATTTTAAAAATATATATCAAAATCCTCAATAAACGTCGCTGGAATAATAAAAAAATTTTTAATTAAAAAACTCGCAAATGAACTCGTAAATCAAAGATCGAGGTAACACAGTGTTTCGTTTTCTTCTTTTTTTCTTGTTTTTCGTCAAACCAGTGCTCGAGATAATTATTCGCGCTAATAGCCTCTAAAGTTTCATTTTCTTTACGCGATACACACTCGTGGAAACTCACGCACACATGGCAACGATGATTGTATACATTTCATTAATAAATAATAAAATAATAATAATAATAATAATGATAATAATATCGATACAAGTATACAGACGCAGAGTAGGGAAAGCAATAGGGATTTTGGACCCTTTAAACATAAATTCAAATAAAATCAGCTCTTATTATTTTTAATAATAATAATAATAATAATAATAATAATAATAATAATAATAATAAAAGTAATAATAGTAAAATTAATAATCGTCAATTTATAAAAATCTCGCTCTATCTTTTCTCTCTTATTTCGGGACTTTCGATAAGAAATTTTTTTTCGTTTTTTTTTGTTTTTTCATCTTAAACTAAAACGCCCGTACCGACCTCGGCGGTGAAGGCGACCGCCGATGTTTGACCATTTTGAGGATGTTCGATGGCGGATTGGAGAGTGACATTGACGATACTGGGCCTTTGGAGTGACGATTGTGAAGCTGCTCCTTTTCGATAGACCTCGAGAACGAGCTGATTCGTCGCTGATTGTATCAACGAAAGGATTTCTTCTCGAGGCAACGTCACGACGTTGCTCGTATCCACGAATACCACGTGGTCGCCGGGCCTCAGACCTGAACGCTCCGCCGGACTTCCTGTGTCTACCCTTTCCACTCGAGGTGGTCGACCCCATGACAGGGAAAAACCCCATGGCACCTGAAATGTGGGAAAGATGAATTGACAAAATAAGGGTTG
This sequence comes from Rhimphoctona megacephalus, assembly GCA_963989365.1. NCBI lineage: Eukaryota > Metazoa > Arthropoda > Insecta > Hymenoptera > Ichneumonidae > Rhimphoctona > Rhimphoctona megacephalus. The sequence goes on along the minus strand of OZ022422.1, from coordinate 16,767,037 downwards.
CTTCTTGGTGAAGGGTTTGCAATTTTTCTGGTATCATTTTCGTGATTTTTTTTATGATGCTGACATTTCTTTGGGCTTGAAAAGAGTTTGGCTTTTTGGATATTCAATACAATTTTTTCACATGTATTTTCTATACTTTTCCATTGACGAACTTTTTTTTAAATTCGAGCACGTTTTTTTGACAGTAAGTGCAATATTTGGTCTGTTTGCTTTTCGAAGTATTTTTTCAAACAAGTTGCGGTCATTTTTGCCAAAAAGAAATACCTTAAAAATTTTTTAATGACGTAAAATATATTGAATAATAATTATTAACTCTAGAACCCCACAATCTAGTTTTTCCAACGTAAATCCCACACTGGGGTAAATAATTACCCCAATCTTCTTCTCTTCAGTATAAAATGTTCCTCGTACGCGATAGTAAGGTTTAATTATATACCATTCTCTTCATTTTTTTATTACGAAGAGAACGGTGCATGATAAAGTCGCATTCGGTAAATATTTAATGGTGAAAACTCTATAAAACGGAAGGAATGGCTTTAAAAAATTGATTCGGAGAGGAAATTTGGCATTTTCGTGGGGTAACTAATTACCCCGTTGTGGGATTCTAGGGTTAATTATAACTGGCGATGAGATAATACTTTGGTAAAGTTAGAAGAATTAAAACACACCTGGTTAACACCGCTCTGCCTTATCAATCGCCTCGTAATCGTACACGGTGTTCTACCACCTCGTGCTGTAAAAGTTGGATGAAGTGGCAGCCCCGTGAGTGGATCGAGGGGTTCGAGCTCGAGATATCTAAGATAGGTGAGATCGTCCGATGAATTCGAATTGTTATTGTCCGTTTGTTCGAGACCATCTTTGGGGAGTGGCGGAGATATTGGACAGTCCTGGGGTAGACCCGAGTAAGGGGTGCTCGTGTTTCGGCCTGAGCCAGCTTCCAGAGGGTGCCATGTTGCTTCCTGTTTAAATATCAATTTTTTATTCATAATATTCCGCAAAAACTTTATTTGTCCAATCTCTAATATAAATAATAATAATAACATCATTTAGACCATAATAAAAAAATAAAAAAATAATGGATCGAAACTTCGAAGGAATAAATTATTAAGGCGTCTTCTCACTTTACAATTTTCAAAAAATCAATTTTTTTTATTATATTTTTCGAAAGTATACATATCCAAAAGTATCATACTAAAATTTTATGAAGATCGGTGGAGTCTAATTGTATTTTTGTGTGATCTTTACTCTACTATCTGAGCACGTTCATCTGCTCCGCAAAACCTTTAAGGGGTCAGTCCACTTTGAAAATTAAAAAAAATCGATTTTTTTACTGTTTTCGAAAGTACATACAATCAGAAATATTGTGTCAAAATTTTATGAAAATCCGAACTCTCTAAGTATTTTTTTTTTTTACCTGAACGTCAGGACCTCATTTCGTCTACCTGAGCGTATAAACTTCAAACGCGTTTTTCTCGAAGCAACGTTTTCAAAATCTAGCTCCATCGTATCTCTAAAACTAATAAACCGATTCGCTTGAAATTTGAACCACATGTTGTAAACATGATTCGCAACAAGATGACCTACGATGGTTCTAAAATTTTGATTTTTACTATTTTTTTTTGTGAAAAACTGCGAAAAAACGCGTTTTTTTTTTACTTTTTTCGTTTTTCATCTGCCATTTTTTTATTTTTTGATAAAACTTTATATCCGAGGGTCATTTTGTAGCTGGTATCATACTGAATCTAATGAACTTTGATTTTTTTGTTTCAGACAAGCCGTTGCCGAGTTGTGATGGAGCCCACCTATTTTTGAGGCGTTACGTTAAACTATAGTTTTCGTACTTAAAAATGAATAAAAATGAATTAAAATTTTTTTTTATGTATTCCAAGACTTTATTTATCAAGCGCAACAATTTTTATATTCATATCTTTTATAAAATCCTCAAAAAAAAATCGCGAAAATCGCCTTTTTTTCGTGGCTCCAAAAGGCCCCTTAAACGCGTTTTTCTCGAAACAACGTTTTTCGACAGCTTGTTGATAAAATCTTCGAAACTACTGAACCGATGCTTATGAAATTTTAACCACATATTCTTTACAACTACAGCTATAGCGCATATCAAGGATTTTTTTAAATTTTGATATTTACTATTTTTTTTTTGCCAAAAATGGTGAAAAAACACGTTTTATTGTTTTTTTCGAAAAATGTCCGCCATTTTGTTATTTTTGCATACATAAAAAATCGTATGATATGCGCTATAGCCATTAACATACTGAATCTAAAACCATTTGATTTTTTTGTTTCAGATGATCCATCTCCGAGATTTCATCAACAGCGCAGACCTACAATTTTTTTAGGACATTTTTTAAACTACCATTTTCGTGTATAAACAGCGACTTAAATAAATAAATTTTTTTTTTATGTATTCCGAAAGTGTATTTATTAAGTGTAACAACTTTTATATCAATATCTATAATATAAACCTATCAAAAAAATTCATGAAAATTGCCCTTTTTTAGAGTCTAAAGTGAGAAGACGCCTTAAATTGAAAAAGAAATGGGGATATGTACGGTTAATTGAAAAATGATACAAAATATAAATTGTCACCAAATCAACAGAATCGGAAAATCTTGAGTAGAACTCCAGCGATGAAAAAAGCCGCACAATAAATAGCCACGACAATCATTATTTTGAGTATTTAATATCAACTTTTCATTCGATAGAAAATAATTTTTTAAACCCCATTACTTTGTTATTTAATGATTAACTTTTTGATTTCTGTCGATATATTGTTTTTAGAGATAATGAATAAAGTTTCGTATTTTTGTCACGAATTCAACCCTCACGATCCGCAACCACAAACTTTCCGAGCCGATCTGAACGGACCGGAAAAAAAACGCTCGGGAAGTCTTTGTCGAACACGCACAACCGCGACGATGGTTGCGAGTAATCCACTTAACCCTGACCTTAAGCGACTAAGGGAAGACCCTCATCGAAGAATTAGTTCGCCACTATAAAATTAGTTTCTCGTGCAATTAAATTTCCACTCATTTTTGCCTAAAAGTTTTCAATATCGCTAGCACATTGTAGCTCTAATAAAATAATCAAAAAATATTTAATTTTCCAGATCAATCGCTTATTTAAATTCCTTAATTGCAAGAAGTCACGATTTTTAAACGTTAATTGTTTTCTCTATTTTTTAAATAAATAAAATAGGGGCAAACTTTCGTTCTATTTATTTTCGCGTTTATCTTCAGCTCATTTTATTCCCAAGCGAAATTTCAACCAAAAATAACTGGAGCGCATTAATTATGTACGAATCTAAGGGATGAACAATGTCGGCTTACCTTGTCCTGGGCCAGGGGCAGGGGTAGAGTCATGCAGCCCAGCAGCTCGCTGCGCCTGAAACACGCGAGGATTTAAAATTAATTACCTTCGTTATCGTGTATTGGAATTTTCTATTTTTAACTCAATATTTATCTAATTTATTAATCATTGTAAGAATTATTCTTTCGAGTGGAATATTTCATACTAGGAATTATTAATTAACCGGTAAAACCACTGTAGAATTTTCGAAAAATCGATTTTTTTTTTTATTGGCTTAAAATATACTTTGAACCCTCTTAAATGAGGCAAAAAGGTTTATACCCGAAAAAAAAAAATTTCATTGAAATTTCGGGCTCTTCCCCGAGCGCGTCGGTCATTTCGATACCACGTTTCAAAACTTTAAACGCGTTTTTCTCGAAATACGATTTTTCAAAACGGCACGCAGCATAACTCCAACAATTTTCATTCTTTTCATTTGAATTTTTGACAATATCTTAAAAATAATATTTCGAAGTGAAATACGTACGGAATTTTCGATAAGTTCATTTAAACATTTTTTACCAACAAATAATTAGCCCTTTCTTCTGTCGAAAACTGAACCTCTTCATTTAAATACTCGCCAATAATACAAAAATGAATATTTTCAAAATCCCCTACGTACTTCACTAGTTATGAGTGTCTAGATTAAGTGTTTTTTAATTTTTTATTCCAGATCAACAATTGCATCAGTTACACTGCGTGCCGCAGAGCGCTTCAAATTCAACAAGCCTCGCGGGAATGGTTCTGGTGTCGCACTTTTTAAATATTTTTCAATCATAATTTTTTGTTGTACAGTTAAATATATGCTTAATAATTCCCCCGAATATTATTATTTTATTACCTTTCCTTCCACCCGAAAAGAATGATCGGAAAAAGGCATTTTTTGAGGCCGTTACAGTGGTTTTAGCCCTTAAGAGGATGGATCAGTCACCTAACCTCACCTCGAATTTTCGAAGTTGAAATTCTTCGATACAGTTTGATCGATTACAATAAAGCTCTGTCAGCCCACGCAGGACGATGGCAAAAATGGGCTGACAGAGCCTTTTTGTAATCGGTCAAATCGTGTCGAAGAATTTCGCTTTCGAAATTTGCAGCTATCTCTTTCGCACTCACGGTGGCGAGATACCGACTGAGCCATACTCTTAACGGGAGAAACCAGTTTAGGAGGCCGAAATTTTGATGTTTTTCGTGATTTTTTTTTAACAGGGAAGGAATAATCAGAATTTGTTTAAACTTGGAGGATATTTGATTCATGTTTGGGAGTACACTTTGTAATTTTTTCAAGTCATTTCCGCCGGAAATAGTGGAGTTAGAAGCTGCTGCACTGTTAAAAAATATATGAAATTTACAATACTTTTACAATACAACGGTAAATGAAATTTACAAACCGGGTGTATGAAATGAAAATTATTGCACTCGTATGCCAATATTGAAATATGAACATAAATTTTGGTTACTGATGTGGAATTTAAGATGCATAACATTGAATATTCATATGAAATCTGAAAATTTTGTGGACATGCATTGAAATAAATCATATGTTTGATTGATAATTAATACAAATGTATATGAATTCATCTACTATCAACAATGTATTAAAATTACAGTACGATCTTCACTTTTCTTGACAGTTGACTGAAAAATAAGATACACATGAATGTTAATAATACGATACATGTTATTTCCCATCATAACTCTATCTCTTAAAAATACGGTACAAAATTGGGAATGAAAATTAATATACCCTGCAGTATAAAAATCCGTGTATTAAAATTCATTTGCCTATGTATTAATTATAAGAATCTCAATATTAAAATTAATACACAAGTGTAGGAAATTCGTAACGCTCTGACTTTCTCATAGGAGGCACGTGCTTCGGACGAGGATATATACAAGTCGCTCAAATCTAAGAAAATTGTATAAAACATGAAAATGGTAAACACCAAACTTAACACAAGATGTTGAGATTATAATAAAAATTTTTATGGTGATAATTGCTCGACTTGATTGCCACGGCATCAAGTGGTGATAAGTCACTCTAATTAATTTCTTGAGATGTCTGCATGATTTCGACCTTCAACTTTAAAAAATCGAACACAATAGTACATGAATTAATGTATTCTCCGTAAAAACTCATAATAGCTGAATTTATTTAATATTCATTCGTATATTAATATTCAAAAAGGATCACCAAATTTTATGATACATCTCTAGAAATATCGTAGACATATGTAATGCGAAAACGTTATACGGTGCCTGAAATTTAGTAATCTTGAATCTGAAAATTACTATGCTGGTAACATGAACTTTAATATACCTGTATAGTAATATTAGTTGATGTTTCGTGTTTTTAATATGCACAAAGTCAACATTTCTTACATGTATGTGATTTTTCAAATACACAAGTATATTAATTTTACTAAACAGTGCTCGTTTCATTAAAATACCGCGTCTCTCAATTTTCCTCAGCGTATCTGAATTTTCATGTACGGTATCCGCGTAAAAACTTCCTATACATGTGTATTAATTTTCATACGGAAATTTTTTACAGTGTGTCCATGGACGACTTTTTTTCAACTGGTGGGCATTCTAGCTCAAAAAGTTATTGACCAATCGTTCTGAAAATTTGTGTGAATATTCTTTATTCAATTACAATCTGTATGAACCTAACTCTGTGATGATATTATTATTAAAAATATTTTTTTAATGCAAAAAAGGTGATAAAACATGGTATAAAAACATGACATTGTGTTCAAACACCTCAAAAACATGCAATTTTCAACTTTTTTGATCACAATTAGGTTCATATTCTTAGGAAATATGTTGTTAACAAAAAAAGAAAATTGTAATGATTACAGATAAAAATTGTGACTTCAGGAATGCCCACCAGCAAAAAACTCGGATGGCGATCGTCCATGGACAGCAGCTTCTAACTCCACTATTTCCGGCGGAAATGACTCGAAAAAATTACAAAATATACTTCAAAATATGCATAAAATATCTTCCAAGTTTAAACAAATTCTGATTATTCCTTCCTTGTTAAAAAAATTCACGAAAAACACCAAAATTTCGGCCTCCTAAACTGGTTTCTCCCATTAATGCATTTTCATTTATTTGGCCAAGTAAATTAGTATTTTTTATTGTAATTATTGCGCAGTGTTTTGTTTTATTATTTCATTATTATTATTTTTTTTATTTTACTAGTTTCCATTTTACTGTGAGACCCCCCAAGAGTGTTACCCACAGCTACTCTTTTCTATTACTGTATCGCATTTGCACGATGGGCAAAAAACTGTGAAAAACTCGGCCGATACAGGCGTCCATATTTTTACTGAGTTTCAATTAATTAGCACCATCAGAAACTCAGAAAAATTGCCTCCCGCTCAGCGATTGATGCGCGAGCCGGTGCATGGCTAAGTAATCACCCGACCAAGTATTGGCGTCGCCCGAGGCTGCTTAACTTTGGAGATCGCCGGAGCCACATACCGATCGCCCACCTATCGCTGTCGGTTTTACCAGCGGCTATATTTTTACTGAGTTTTAGTAGATTTCAACCACCAGAAAATCGGAAAAACTGCCCACCGCTCAGGGATTGACGTGCGAGCCGTTGTATGGGTAAGCGATCACCCAACCAAGTATTGATCCCGCCCGAGACTGTTTAATTTGAACCACATACTGACCGCGCACCCATCGTCGTCGGTGCCAAATAAATTATGATATTTTAATTGTAACTATTTTCTAATATTTTGTTTCACTATTCAATTTGCTAGAAAAATAATCAATTAATGATCTTCTATTGAAGATCATTAATTGATTATTTTTCTATATTAATTGAATATTTTTTCGATTATTTGAATCCAATGAAGGTCATCAAATTCTGTTAGTATCGAAGATAAATACATTCTCTTTTAACCTCATTGTAATAATATTTTTAGTAACTTTATTCACGTTTGTTCTGTAATATTTTCTCTTGCAATTCAATTTTCTGAAAAAATCATTAGTTAAAAATAAAACAGTTAATTTCATATTATGACAAAAAATTACGATATTAATGGATCGTACATTGCAATATTTATTTATAACGTAGTCGAGTAATTATTCAAGGAATTGGAGAAAGTGTATTGTTGGGAAAAAACAAACATATTTTTCGATTGTATTATTAGCAACAGTAGTTTACACAGTCTAAATATTGCTAAATTATTTCAATAGTAATTTAATTGAATTCTACTTATAAAAAAATTGATAAAATGATTCGTTATAAAGATAAATGTAAAATTCTTCTTATCGAATTCTTCTTATGAAAAAATAGATAAAATGATTCATTATAAAGATATATGTAAAATAATGGATTTTACATCAATTCTAAAAGTATTGGACAGAAGATCTATCACGTGGTATGGAAATATTTCCATTCGAGGGAAAAGATGAATGTATAAGATCAAGTTCAGAACTATCTATTCATAGGTGGAGACTCCCCAGTGAAAAGTTCCATTTTCTACCAGCAGAGTGTATTTCGTATTCCGGAAATGGTAAATAAATATTTACAAGCGCATTAAGAAGAATTCGAGGGAAGTAAAAAGTGACATTTTTAAAATTGAAACTTTGAAAAATAAAATTTATATTTTCATCCCTATTGAAAAATCTCTCGGTCGAGAAAATTTCTATTTATAGGATATGTTCCATAATGTATTTGTACATTTATATATATGTGTATATATATATATATAAATATAGCAGAAGTAAGAGAAAACTGTCGATTCACGGATACACACATCGACAGTGCAATTTCCTCGTTTCTCGTATTTGTGTTAACCGAGAATATTTTTGCACGTGGGGATCGTCGCAGGATCGCGAAATGTGCGCAAGCGTCGTTTAAGAATCGATTCCCCTCCCGCGCGCTTTGTACCACGCAAAATTCTCAACGAATCTCTTTTTCTTCCTCCCTCTTTCTGTCTCTTATTTCTCCCTCGCATATTTTCTCGTCTGTGTACTTTTACTCTCGAGTCCTTTCACAAATCTTCACTAACATTTAATTATTTTCTTTGTGATGAAAATAAGACAATGAGCAAACAAAAACAAAAAACAAAAGAAAAAAATACTCAACTAAACAGTTTTTTACGTAGCTCTAAATCTCTCCGTGTACTAAATCACCCCAAACTTGTTTTATCGCCTCAGAATTCATAAATCTCCATCAACTACTTAAAACACTCGTATATTCATATTTTATCAAATTTTGTTTCACCCTTAAAGTTAAGTCGTATTTTCAATTTTTGCTTGATTTATTAGAGTTTTTTTTTAATAGCAAATATTTTTAATATCCTCTGATTTTTTAGAGACAGAATTTTTTTTCTTCGTTCCGATCTCCCTAGTTTATTTCTTAATATTGTAATTACGATTATTATTGTTTATAATAAGTATTGTAAGTTCTAACATTTTCTTTCGAAATACGATGTATTTTTTTCATAAGTTATTGAATTATCTAAATTTATTATTATTGTAATTAATGTAAGAACTTTTTTGTTATTTTCAAATTTTATTTTTTCTATTTTATTAATATATAGTTATTATAATAAATATTGAATATACCTTGCACGTCGATCACGATGCCAGACAGCAATGTCCAGTGACGTAGCTCTTCTCAACGAATTATTGTTGGCCAAGGGTGAATAGGGAATCACGAGAGTCTCGTGAAAAACTGGATTTGGAGTAGCACGATGAACTGCCGTTCTCTTAACCACCGATCCCTCGCCGCAGGGATTTTTGAGGCTAGCCTTGACGTAAGCGTGTATCGGACCCTCGTACGTACGTCGAAGATCCTTGCAACGTATCACTGCACAGCGTGGCACGAAATAGAAAAAAAAAAAAAGGCACACACTTAAACCCACGAATTCACACACGCACCCAAAAAATGAGAGATACGAAAATTGAAACGTTCACGAGACAAGAAAATCACGATAGTGTTTTATTCAGCTCGACGAGAAGGATCAGAGGATGAGAGGATTAGCTTGGTTCTATGGACAAGTGGGGGACAAGACACTGATAATCCGTGGGGTGGAGAAGATCAGGATGAAAGAATAACAAAGAAAAATTGTTTCGAGAGTTAAAAAAAATTGTATCAGAGTTAAATAAAAAGAAATTATGGAGAGAAATGATTGAAAAATTTGTTGAGTCTTTTTTAGAAAAATAATTTATTGGTTTATTAGTTCGATTAATAATAATGGTTATAAAAATAATAAAATAACCTCACTGTTATATGAAGTTTATTTATTTTCAATTATTTATGCACGAGTCAAATTCAATTTGGAGGAAAAATATTTAAATTCATGAATAAATAAAAATTGTCAAATAAAAAAATAATTAAAAAGTAAGGGATGTAGAGTTTGGGGTAATTTTTCGTTTTTTTTAACGTTTCATAATAAAGTAATTGTTTTAGATCAAGTGTTTGAGATGACAAAAAATAGGTGTTAATTAATTATGTAACAATAAAAAAGAGAGGTGGATATTAATTATCGAATTATTTACTTATGTATAGCTATAACCATTCGGGGTAAATCAAAGCCGGAGATTTTGGCCTTTTGGCCTCGGTTCGTTGAGGGTGCCTCTATATTCAATGCACCCTCGCAGAGCCTGTCTTTCTCTTTGCACCGACGCCGGGCATGAGAAGGGAGAGAGACAGAGAGAGAGAGAGAGAGAGAGAGAGAGAGAGAGAGAGAGAGAGAGAGAGAGAGAGAGAGAGAAGATTGAGTCTGTGTCCGACCAATGCGGCATTTATCTACTGTAGCGTCGTGGAACTTTTGTTCCACTACTTGTCACGCGTTTTCTTGTGCTATTGTTCAGCCGAGTCATTTAAAAGCTTCTACTCTCCTCGCTTTTTCCATCATGAAATTTATGAGAGAAAAGTTGCCTTAAATTCCACAACGACTGCCTCTAAAATTCACTAAAAGATGATTCTTAATGGGGAGCAAAAAATGTATGAAAAAAACTGAAAGATTAAAAAACACAACAAACAAATTTGGATGACAGAAATTATTTTTATAATTCCTTGAATGCGATCGTGAGTATGATTAATTCGCACGTTGTTATATTGATTATAATCGGCCTAATTCCACCAACGAGATTTCCTGGAGCACGAAATTTTGAAGAGGGGAAAAAAGAAAATGATTTGAAATCGATGTGGTTAGGATTTAGACCTACTAACCGTGGTAAAGCACAACACTAAAAGGTCTGTGGGTTACTGGCACACTGTTAAGACAGGAGCGCCAAGGCGCACACGTACAAGCCGCGAGATGGCAAAACTGACGCGCCTGCGTTTCCCGGACATATACATTCTCTCCCCTTTTTGGACTATGCGCGATAAAGTAACGAGGAAACCGTCGGAGGGGACGGTGGGGGTAGGGTCTCTCGCGAATGCGCCTCTCACTAGTGTAGCAACCCTTCAACCAAGGGCTGGAAAACAGAGGGGATGAAAATTGAGGTATCCCTGGCTCCCAGGAACGTGCCGATCCCAACTAGTCGCCCTAATTTACATCAAGCACCCTCTTCTCTATTCACTGGCTCACAGATATTCCGTTCATGACGCAACCACCCTCTTTTATCCCTCCCCCCCTCTTCTCTATCTTTTCTTCTCTTTCTCTCTCCCCCTCTCTTATTCTCCTTCTCTAACAACAGGCTCGTAACATTTTTTGGGCGAATTTACTCCGCGTTTGAACAAAAACATCGAGGTCAGAGAAGGGGAAAATTCATTGAGAAAAAAAGAGGCCAAATTTTAAATGAAAAATGGATTTTTGAGGGCGACAGTTTGCACGATTCTCGAAATGTTTATTTTTTTATATCAAACAAATTTTAGTTGGTTAATTTTGTTTGGAATTATATTCGGTATGAATGACATAAATTGTAAATACTTTTTTTTAATAAAAAGACATTCACTTGTTCTCTCTTTCTCACGAGAAGTCTTGTAATGTTTTTAGATAAATTTACAGGCTTTTCAAAAAGATTATTTAGGTCAGGCTGATGGATATTTTAATGAGGAAAGACGAGTTCATTTTTAAAAGAAATATTCAAATGAAAAAATTCAATGAAATGTCAGAAACGTTTAACCTCTTCGCTACGTATGACGCATTAGGGTGATGCAAAAAAAATGAATTTTTTTATTTTTTCTTAAGGTCGCAAGTGATTATGTCAATACTTCATGAAAAAGTAATTCTCTCACAATTTGGGCCTTCTAAAAAAAATGTTTAGAAGTCGCACCAACGATATTTAGATATTTTTTTTCAATTTTAGCGAAAAATCATGATACAAAAATTTCGATTTTTCGGTGTCGCAACAAAAATTGTTAGTACTTAATAGAAATTTGATTCTCTCAAAATTTGAGTTTAAAAAAAAAAAATTTAGAGGTCGCCCCAGCGGCTTTTCTAAATTTTTTTTTTTCATTTTCTCGTAAACATCGGGATATAAAAAATTGGTTCTATTTGTATCGCAGGTTGATATGTTAGCATTTCATGGAAAAGTTATTCTCCCAAAACTTGAATGTTCTAAAAATTTTTTTAGAGGTACCTCCAGTGACGTTTACATATTTTTCTCATAATTTTGGCTGACAATCGTGATATTTAAATGTGGTTTTGTTTGTGTGGTAACTAGAGATATCAGTACTAAGTAAAACAGTAATTTTGGCAAAATTTTGGTCTTCTAAAAAAATTTTTAGAAATAACCCCAGCGACTTTGAGCTATTTCTTTCTAATTTCGGCTAAAAACCGTGATATAAAAATTTGATTTTTTCGTGTCGCAAGTAAATGCGTTAGCACTCTACCGAAAACGAATTTAGAAAAAAAAATCATAGTCGCTGGGTGTGACCTCGAATAATTGTTTTACTCGGCTCAAAATTTTGGAGAATTACTTTTTCATGAAATTCTAGGACATAAACGTCGATACACAGAAATTTATTTTTTGATATCCCGATTTTTACCCGAAATTATAAAAAAAACGCTGCAAATTGAAATTTGCAAATTGCTTCCTCAAGATGCTCAAGATGCACGGTGCTCAAGATGCATGATGCTCAAGATGCACGATGTTCAAGATGCACGATGCTTAAGATGCACGATGCTCAAAGCTTCCTCTATGAGGTGCTATATTTTTACTTTTGGCTTCCTCATAGAGGAAGCTTTGAGCATCATCGTGCTAAATCTTGAGGAAACAATTTGCTACTTTCAATTTGCAGCGTTTTTAAATCAAATTTTCTAAATTTGCATTTATAATTTAATTTGGAAAAGGTTTATTACTAAAAATTATATACAAATATCGTTATATTATTTTTTTATATTTTAGTTGGTTTGTAGCCAAATATGTTCATAATAACTATGAACATTCCCAATAAGCATATATGACGATATGTGTAAGAAGATAGGATCTCTCAAAGCTACGTAAAGCAAAGTTAAATAAAATATCATACTAGGTTATATTAAATATTATCCAAGTCGCATTGCTATAATTTCAATACACTTCAGAAGTTATACTATAATATATATATAAAATGAATAAAACAATATTACTAATATCGGCGCAAAAAAATCATGAAAATGTGCCTTTTTTCGCTTTTAAAACCGTACCCTGCCCTTAAATTATATAATTTCGAGAACTTTTCTAGAAAGTAAAGAGGAAGTACGGACTTATACACAATATCTTGGAAAATTTACAAAAATTTGAGCGGTTAAACGATTTTTCGAAAAACTAAGATTTTCGTAATATTCAAAAACCCATAAAATTTAAACCATTCAACCGATATTTCCCAAATTCAATACCAACCTTTCTATTATGATACTCTATTTATAAAAAAAAAATTAATAATAAATTTTGAAATTTGCGGAAGTTAGAGTGATTCCACCCTTTTTTCGAAAATTTCAAAATGCCGTAGAATTCGTATTTTTGTAGCAATTTTGACAAAATTCTCAGGGAACGAAGAGCTGGTATAGATTAACATCTGTGCAAAACGGGAGACCTGTAGCTCAAACCGTTCTCGTGTTATAAACGTTTGAATTTTACAGTGCCAGAACATACACACACACACACATCCGGACATTTTTTCTAGATATGATTTTTCGATGTTTTGGGACATTTTAAGCACATTGACATTGAAAACGGGAAAAAAAGATTTTTTACTGTCACATAGCTTCCTCTATGAGGAAGCAAAAATATCTAAAAGTCACCGGAGGCACGTCTAAAAATTTTTTTAGGCGATTCAAATTTTGGGAGAATAACTTTTCCATGAAATGCTAACGTATCAACCTGCGACACAAAGAGAACCATTTTTTTATATCACTGTGTTTACTAGAAATTGAAAAAAAAAATTTAGAAAAGCCGCTAGGGCGACTTCTAATTTTTTTCTTTTAAACTCAAATTTTGCGAGAATCAACTTTTCATTAAGTACTAACAATTTTTGTTGCGATACCGAAAAATCAGTCCCCTAGCGGATCCGACAACCGTCAGTGACCAAAATTATGGTTATTAATTGGCCGTAAACGACCGTTTTCGGTCGATTCGGTCCATTTTTCGATCGAAATTTCGGTCACTGAGGGTCGCCGGATCCGCTAGGGTCATGATTTTTCGCTAAAACTGGAAAAAAAAATATCTAATCGTCGCTGGTGCGACCTCGAAAATTTCTTTTAGAAGACCCTAATTGTCAGAGAATTACTTTTTCGTGAAGTATTGGCATAATCATTTGCGATTTTAAGAAAGGAAAAAAGTCGATTTTTTTTGTATCACCCTAATGACACATATTACGTCATAACACAGTGTTATGACGTATAGAGGACAAAAATCTTACGCAGCGAAGGGGTTAAAAAACTCACCGCGAACATGAAGACTATCAGCAACGACGGTGCATTCAATTTCGATGGAACCCCTAGAATTAGAGGACCTGGGAACATCATTTTCGGGGCTATATTTGAGACATCTTCTGACAGTTGCGACGAGAGGTGCTTCGGGTGTATCAGTAACGGAGTGTAAAAAAGATTTGGAGCTTTGAAAATCATCGATCATGAAAGATTTAGGACTTTCCAACTCCCAGGAATTAATTTTCGTAATATTTTCATTTTCTTTAGGTTCCTCGGTACTTTGACTAAAAGAAATTGTTTTCGAGGCTGTTATTTCGGCAAAAGTTGAATCGAGGTCAGTCTCGAGGGCAAATTTTTTAACATGACGATTTACAGCCTCGATACTCGGTACTTTTGTCTCGAGAATTTTTCTCTTGCTCGTCGGACTTAAACTTCGTGATCGACGCTTTTTATTCGTTGATACTTTTTCGCTCGGCTGATCTCGCTTCTGCCGTTTTCTTCTTATGCCCCGCTGTCTTCGTAACGTAAACACACCCTCGGAATCGCTCGGCGAACGAAATGCCCAAGACATCGGTGATGGATCCTCCAATAATTGACTCGCCGAAGATACCGAACTGTCGTTGTGCGCTGCTTTTCCCTCCTCCACGAAACCCTCGTCCTCACGCTCTCCTATTACCTCACAAATATCCTCCTCCTTCCCCGTCTCCATCTTCGACGAATTTCCCATTTTTTCTACTATTTCCTCCGGTCTCGTTTCCTTCAATACTCTCCGCCTCTCCTCTGCATCGAGAATCAAAATTTCTGCTACTTTTTTGTCACCCGAATTTGCCTCTTGTCCCCTGGAAAAAAAGAAATATATTTTTTTGTTTATTCCCGATTTCGGGTGTGTACGATTTATAAATTTGAGATCAATTTCAATTGATTAAAGAACGATGTAAAAAAACTCAATAAATTACCTATTGAGAACTTCGGTGACGGTATTATCCATATTTTCATATTTAGATAAATCCTGATCGATCCTCATATGGGCCAATCTTCCTGCCAAAGGTGTTTGTTGTAAAGATTCTTCTTTACTGGTATTGTAAGGAGGTCTGGATTGGGTAACGATTTTTGTGTGATAAGGAGTTTTGCAACGAGTGTGAAGTTTCGTGATTTTCGCTAATTTTGGGTGACACGGAGTTTTGGCATATTCCGAGGCTAATTTCATTCTGGTCTCTCGATTTTGGGCGAAAAGTCTCGTTTTTGTGTAAGGAACAGACTCGGCTTCCATTACGTCTTCGGGACTTCCGGCCACGGAGATTTGATGGAAAAAATCGGACACGTGGGACTGAAGATTTGCCCGCGCTTCGTTCATCACATTCTGTGGCAATTCGTTGTTATTCGCCGGAAATGTCTTTGGATGATTCTTGAGAAGGACACTCGGATCTGTCGGTAACGTCAGTGCCGTCGAACATCGAGATGCCCCACTTCCGGCGAAAAGTGTCAATGGCCCAATGTCCGAATCTACTCGTGGTGTGCTTTGATAAAATGTTTCTGTTCTTGGTGATTTCTCTATTTCCGGTGCTACTGATTGTCTTTTTGCTGATCTAACGTTTGGCTTTGTTGCCTGTAAATTATTTCAAAATTATTTCTTTTTTTTATTCTCGAGACTTTTGGGATTTTGAAAAAAATTATTGTTTCTGTGTGTTGTAATCAATTTCGAATCATTTTTAGCCAAAAAAGTTATTACCATGTGCAATTAGATGTACAAAAATATTATTTTTTCAAAAACCTGAGGCTAGAATTTTTTACGATCAAATTTGATTTTATCCCAGGCCAATTTTGAAGACTATTTATTATTATTAATTCTTGTTGCATTGCCCCTTTAAATTTTTATTTACCCTTTTAAAGGGGAAAAGTCTGAATTGTGAGAGTTCAACTAAAAATTAAGAATGATATTGCAATAATATTTTTAATTGTTGATTTTTGGTGGTGTAGAAAAATATAATAAGAGATTCACGTGAAAATATGCTCGAAGATCGCTTCCATGACTCCTGCATCTTCTTCGTCGACCAGGTGTGGGTTTGCTGGATGAATTTTGAGGGGCTTGTTGAACGTTTATCGTAGATCTCGAGACTCCTGTGGGGGGTGTGTTCGAGAGATCACAAAAAGGCCTTCTCGATGCTGCATTTGACTTGTTGTTGTTGTTCATGGTTTGATGTGATCCGGTGACTCCGGAATGGGGAGTCGAGCTTGCAGTCGACAGGGATCTTGATACTGTCCACTTCAGCATTTCTGATCAAATGCATAAAAAAAAATATATATATATAAATACAACGAATATTCGAACAATATTAAATAATAATATTAAACAATAAATACAATAAATATTAAATAAATATTAAAAAATAATATTATTTTAATATTATTAAAATTATTAAAATATATATAATATTATTAATATTATTATATATAATAAATAATAATAATAATATTATTAATATTATTTAATAATATTAATATTTAATAATATTATTTAATAATATTAATAATAAATAATTAATTATTATTAATATTATTAAAATATTAAAAATTAAATAAATATTAAAAAATAATATTAAACAATAAATACAGTGAATAAATATTGCACATTTCGATCAATAGTCTTTTAGGTCTATATTTTAAGAGCTAAATGAATCTACAAAAAATAGAAAATTTTTTCGGCAGTTCAATATATTCCTATAATTTTGTACAGCTTTCATTTTCATGTTGTTTCAACTCTTACCTCGATAGATAAATAAAAAAAAGCTATGAATAAACAAATAGCATAAGTGTATAAACTATTTAAAATTGAATTAAATTCCACAACTTTTGAATTAAGTATGATATCGAGAAGAAAACATTACAGCCAAATTCCTACCTCGTATGAAAATGGAACTTCAATAGCGATTTTTTGTTGGGAGAGATCCAATTTTATTTTTCATTCTCCTGCTCTCTTGTCAATATTAATGGAGGAGGATCGTATCCTCTGACCGGAAAAGGAGAGAGAGAGAGCAGGGGCTTGTGTGGCAGCCTCGAAATATTTACGGCTGACGTGTACGATTATCGACTGTCGATAAGCGTCCAGTCTATTTCGTGCATAAAAAAGTAAACTAGTAAAAAACAAGAAAAAAATGGGGTTTATCTGGTCCATAGGAATGCTTCGAAATTTTATTTTCCTATTGAAAATTCAACGTATTTTTTAACGTCGCGATTGATCCGCAGCTGTGGCAGACCTACGATTGTTTGGTGTTGTCTCGCATAATCGGATAAACGGCTTTAAACGCCCCTTTCCGTTATATAAATTAATTGAGGAATCTTCTTAGTAAAAAAAAAAAAAAAAAAAAAAGTCACATAAATATGTCAAAACTGAGAAATAGATAAATGGAACACCTGCGCGACTCCCTCACAAACTGCAGACAGATGTTAACGTTATGGGGAACGGATTATCGAGAGATTCGAATCAATTTTCAGAATCTAAACGGAATTTAAAAGGCAAAAGAAAAAAGTAGTGAAACGTGTAATAGAATAGTCAGAAAAATTGACAAGCATGCTTAATTAACCTTTTTCTTTCAACCTTTTCTTCCACCTATTCAGTATTTTTTTTTTTTTTTTCAAATCTTCGTCCAGAAAATTTGGAGGGCAAAAGGTGGGTTTCGTAAGAGGTTCATTAAAAAAATGTGACAAGCGTTTCCGATTACAGTTTTTAACTCCTCGATATGTAAAATCATTTTCGAAATTTGGGCCTGGAAGAGGACCAAAAAATACATTACGAAAAAAGTTTCGTAATTTCAGAAATAAAAGAAAAATTAAATGATTGACAAATATTGATGTAAAAAATTACGAGAACAAAAGATTTCAAAACATTTCAAAATATTTTACAAATGCAATTATTTCCAATATAAAAAAGTTTTCAACGATTTATGCAAAAACTTCGTTCAGGTGTTTGAGTTCAGATTATAGACGATAGGGAGTTCGTTAGGTAAACACATATATGTATATATGCGTATGTATATAATCTGTGACACGAACGACAGGCTTAATTAAGTGTAACCACTACTTTTATATATATATATATATATATATATATATATATAGTGTTTGTACGTGGAGCAGCAGGTTGTTAAACGTTTCCTCGAAGGAAATTGACGTCCTTACGAGCCTGAATAGGGTTGGGCGCAAAACAACTGTGTGTACAAAGTTAGTGGCTGCCTTCGCTTTGAAAAACACAAACTCACTTATAATCATTATTTACTAGAAAATATATATACATATATATACAAATAAACAAAACGCATAGCGAAAAAAAAGTAACCATAATATTCGTTATTATCATTATTTTGCAATATTGTGAAATCCTTTTGTAATACAAGTCAAAATAAATAAGAATGGACACAAGAAGAGAATGGTAACGCAATAATAGTACGAAGAAAAGAAATGAAAAAAAAATAATAATAAAAAATATAATCATAAAAATAGATAAAATATAGGGTAAAATTTGTATTTATTCATTCTATATGTTGTTTTGAAAACGTCGATGTGAAGACACGACCTCGAGAATGCGTATGCAAGTATAGTTACAAAAACCACAATGGTATACACCTGTTGCAGCATACGGGATATAGTGAAACAGGTGAAGGCCTCAATGTCTCCTTCTTCGCCTCATATAACAATTATACACCTGAGTCCGTCGGTTTTACTAGTTAGCACACTGTCGTCTCCTAGTCCATCTTAAGTGTACAAGTAAAAACGTACAAACGAACGGATATACTTTTCCCTTTTTTAAGTGTTTTCAGTCAGGCCAAATGACAGGATTTCACCCTAATAAATTTGAGAAAATGTGAAATAAAAAAAAGAAAACTAACTCGAGGGAAAAGGCTGCACTAGAAGGCATCAGGAGCGATGAAGTTGTGAAAATTTGAGTACAATTTTAATCTTTGAGATCGACCCCAATGAATCATGATGTTCAATCAGCTGGAATAATCACATTTTTTAATCCTTCGTCACACGCGTCAAAAAGACTGTCAATTTTATAATCAATTTTAGAAGCTTTTATCACACCGTGAGTTAAATCATTGCACGCGTATACGTTCTGCGAAACACCATAAAAATTTCCAGAAATTTCAGAAATTCCAGCCAAAATTCCAGAAATGTATCATTTACGATTTTTTGGTTATTAATAAAAAAAGAAAACAAAGCGGTATTTTGGTCATAGCGCGTGTAACGGAGGGTTAAAAGAATAAATATTTACTTTGGAATTTCGACAATTAATGAGCTCGTTATATAATTTTATTTTTACGAATTACTTTTCGGTCTACCTGAATTGTAATAAAAATAATGTATTGATAGATTACTTCGATTTTTTTCTAATCATTATCAAATAATTGGATAACAAATAGTTACAAAAAAATAATTTAGGTAATAACCAACTGTTACCGAGTTACAATATAATTTTCTCCTTTCCCAAATGAAATTCCAAGAGCTCGAAATCTTTGCAAACAAATCTTTCCCATGCCCAGGATTCAATTTCTCGAATCTGGGACACGCAAACCTCCAAAAAAACTGAATGAAACAAGAATCCCCTGGTAATCATAACAAACAAGATTGGCGAAAGTGTTTGGTAGCGCAATTACCGGGAGAATTGTACGTTGAATAATTCAACTCGCCGAGGGTTAGCATTCCCATGGAAGTAAGAAAAATAATCCACTGACTCATTAAGGAGGTTCTATCGTTTCTCATGTAAAAATTATTTTCCAACTTTACACAATAAAATTTTGTAAATAGAAAGCTTAAGACAGTATTAAAATTCTGGCGGAATATGCCGATTATTCACCGTCTCAAAATTGAGATATTTATTGTTGAAGTTCGCAATTTTTTGAAAGCTTCCATAAGAACCCATGTTAAACTTGTAATTTTCAACAATGAATATCTCGATTACCAGGCGGTGAAACCTCTCCAAATTTTTCACACATAATTAAATGCTGTTCAAGAAGATTCACACCAAATTTCAATACATTAACTTGGAATAATCAAATATAATGTATTTTTCGTATCATGTCATATAAATATCGATACAACCTCCTTAAGGAATTTCGGGACAAGTGGCAAAATGTTGCTATTTACTTCAAATTTACACAGTATATTCTTTGACACATACTGGATATGCCGTCCAAATTTTAAATCGATCGTCTACACCGTTTTTGTGAAATTAAGGGGCCAGTCCACTTTGAAAATTTCAAAAAATCGATTTTTTTACTGTTTTCGAAAGTACATACATTCAGAAATATTGTGTCAAAATTTTATGAAAATCCGAGCTCTCTAAGTATTTTTATTTTTTACCTGAACGTCAGGATCTCATTTCGTCTGCCTGAGCATACAGCGCGCTCAAACGCATTTTCCTCGAAACAACGTTTTCAAAATCTAGCTCCATCGTCTCTCTAAAATGAATAAACCGATTCTCTTGAAATTTGAACCACATATTGTAAGCATGATTCGCAACAAGATGACCCTCGATGGTTTTAAAATTTTGATTTTTACTCTCTTTTTTTGTGAAAAACTGCGAAAAAAACGCGTTTTTTTTTACTTTTTTCGTTTTTCATCTGCCATTTTTTTATTTTTTGATAAAACTTTATATTCAAGGGTCATTTTGTAGCTGGTGTCATACTGAATCTAATGGACTTTAATTTTTTTGTTTCAGACAAGCCGTTGCCGAGTTGTGATGGAGCTACCTAGCCCACCTATTTTTGAGGCGTTACGTTGAACTATAGTTTTTGTACTTAAAAATGAATAAAAATGAATTAAAAAGTTTTTGTTTTATGTATTTCAAGACTTTATTTATCAAGCCCAACAACTTTTTTATTCATATCTTTTATAAAATCCTCAAAAAAAAATCGCGAAAATAGCCTTTTTTTCGTGGCTCCAAAGTGGACTGGCCCCTTAAATATCAAAAAAACACTTTTTAACATAGTAAGATGCTTACGGTCATTGGTGAACGACAGTTTTACGAATGAAATACTAAGAAAAAATGTTAAAATCTAATTGAAAAACTGCCAAACCACTAAGTATACTATTGCAATTCCGGTGTCCAAAAATTAAATAATTCGTCTACATGGTTTATTAATTATTCACTTATTCATCAACGAAAACGGTGAGTTTTCTCCCCATCGACCGAACGAACAGGCTTTTTTTGTTTGTTTTCGACGAAATATTGCTATGTGAAGTTGGCGCTTTGCTTGAAAACAATAGAATTGTACCGAAACTCCTTAAAGCATCTCCATTAAAAAAAAAAAAAAGCGCTGCAATCTTGAGATTCTTCGAGCATAAAGAATATCTTCAGGAAATAAAAATCGCAATCAAAAGTAGAATAAATATATGCACCTCCCTTAATTCCGAGTTGAAAATCGCAGCATGAAAATGAATCGAGATTAATTGTTTCAAGGACTCGGAGGCCGTGAAAATTTTTGCTTTCTCACTTTTTAAAACAATCGATCAGGGTGAAAAAAAGAGAGTGAGTAAAAATCCAACAATTTCCAGAAGGGTGAATTCTCATCGAATGTGAACTGAGGCAAATCTCAAACAATTCAAATCTTTTATATATATATATATATATAAGAGGATTTTACACACGCATATACATATTTGAATATGTAAAGATTGTCGTACATATTTGTACATAATAAATACATATGTATGCATGACATTTCACATATATATATATATATAATTCTCGTAGTTGTTTCGCACACTTTTGCGACCCCATGGTACACCAGCAGGTTTGAACTTTTAACGGTTCCTGTCGGAGGGGGGGCGAAAAAGCTAAAAGAGAGTAGCTCGTCGTATTGTGAGAAGTGGGTATAAAAATGCATTCATTTGCATACCAGGCTGTTGCCATGCACTTGGGCACACGCTCTTATCCCTCTTTTTTTTTTTTTAACCCAAGAATCAAGCTCCTTCTTTCACTTATCCACATCGATATCCAACGCTCGAAGCATCGCATAGAAATGTTTAGCTGTTAATCGAGAGCCGAGGGTAAAAAGGGCGTATGAGAAAAATGTGACCAGCTAAAATTGTCCCTATAGTGCCCTTTTCTCCGCTCGTATCGATGATCCAAAATCTGATATACAAAAAGGCGAATGTTGCGAAATTGGTCGAAAAATAAATTTGTACGCGGTGTCCTTTTGTTTTTCAGTAATTTGTCAGGGGTTCGAACTCTGACGTTACTCAAAACACGCGAAAGGGCACCTGCCCATATGGCCAGAAAGTGAAAATGAGGGAGAAAAAGAGATGAAGAGAAAGAGACGTAAAAAAATGCCCATCTGGCTTGTGGTAACGTGCTCAACTTTACTGACATGTTCCTCACTGTATACCACCCCCTCGAATACGTCTTTTGTGATATTTGTTTGTTCTTTAAACTCTTTTAAAAAAATTGTAATTGAATTAATTAATTCAATTGAATTTTTTTTCTAATTAAATGATATTTCAATTAATTCATTTCAAGAGATATTCTCTTTCTTTCTTTTATTCTTCTTTTATTGAAAATGTATTTTTGTTTGGATTAAAAAACTTGTTCAACTTTATTTCTCTATTTGGTAAATGTTTGGAATTTTTTAAAATTGTGTTTTGATTTTTTAATTTTTTTTTTGTTTTTAATAACATGAGAATTTCTAAGGATTCTTTCAAGTACTTTTCGTCTCCTTTTCACTCGACTATCGTCCCTTCGAAATTTCGTGCCTAAAATTTGTTTCAGTACTCGAGGCACGTGTCCTCACGATCCACCTTCGTCTTCCACTTAAGCCACTAGTCACCCTCTTCTCTCCTCGTGTCTAAATTCTTGAAATGTTTTATTTATCGGTACTCCTACAGGTTCATTTAACCGTGAAAAATAAACGCCCTCTTTTGCACAATATTCGAATAACAATATATTCACAGTGTCTCTTTCTTGGGACTCTCTTGATAATTGGATCGGAACAATCCCACAATAATTGAGGCAGTATGACGTTAGATTAAAAGTTAACGAACATATCAAATTGTTTCAAATTAATTCGACAAATTTTCAATAAAAAAAATCTTTCAATTGAATTTCGTCAATAAAGCAGCACATTAATTTTATTGCCAATTTTTTAATTACCATAAATAAATCTTATTTATTTTTGGAAGATGTTGGTGAATAGAGTTCTCTCTTATTCATCAAAAAAATGTTAACCCAATGACCTCACTAAAAAAAAAAAAAATCAATTAGAATCGCATTACCTCGAATTAAATTAAACAAAAAATACTTCTCTCTGTGCCTGACTATTTTTTCGCATATTCAATTGTGCCTCAACGTCTACGGTTTGATTTTTTGAATACGTCTGGCAAAATGTTCTCTCAGGGGAGTCTTGCGAGAAGTTCAATTGGAGAGAAATTTTGGAGGGATGAAAAGGGGAGGGTCTTCTACCCTGGAGAGGGGCTAAAAGGTCTAGAGTCTAGAGGGATATATAGACATTAAGTGAAGAGTGCGGAATTTACGTGAAGGAATAAGCAACCCTTTCTCAAATCTCAAGTGCGTTATCGCTTTTTTCCTTCCCTCGTTCCTCTTGTCGAGGACACATATCTGCATTGTGTGTTTAAAATATATATGGGGGAGAATTAGGCAACAGGTTGCCCCGGGGGTTTATTAGGCATTGCTGATGGCGAATCAGCCAACCCCCTGATATAAATACAGCCACATACATATATATATATATATGGGGCCTTCCACGCCGATTCGACCTGGATCTGACCCTTCACCTCTCCAATTTTCTCTGCGATTTTTTGTCGTTTAGTAGTACTTCTGAAAAGCACTTAGGATTTTTTTCAGATTTTTTTGGAACGATTTGACCAACTTATGATTTCATAAAAAATGTACATTTAGCCCAAATTAAAAAATTTGAAATAATTCACAAAAAACACATTTTATATATAAAAAATTTTGGGCGTTGAGTCAAAGTGGGCGCGAGTTTCCTTCTGCCTGTAGCGAGCATTTTTGAAAAAAAAAAAATTCGAAAAAATAGAAAGGCGAGGTCTGGAGTGGGTGCGCTCACGCCCAAACATTTTCGGATGAATTCAAAGTACAGAAAATAAAAATACCGACTTTCCTGACTAGATGGTACGAATTTTTTTCAAAACTTATACGTAGTCATATTTTTAGAAGAAAAACTTCGGAATACTGTGTTAATTACTCATTCCATCCGGTCAAGAAAGTCGGTATTTTTATTGTCAACACTTTGAATTCATACGAAAATGTTTGGGCGTGAGCGCACCCACTCCAGTCCTCGCCCTTCTATTTTTTTCGATTTTTTTTTTTTTTTTCAAAAATGCTTGTTACGGGCAGAAGGAAACTCGCGCCCACTTTGACTCAACGCCCAAAATCTTTTATATATATAATGTGTTTTTTGGGAATTATTTCAGAATTTTAAATTTGGGCTAAATGTAAATTTTTTATAAAATCATAAATTGGTGAAATCGTACCGAAAAAATCTGAAAAAATTCCTGAGTGCTTTTCAGAAGTACTACTAAACGACAAAAAATCGCGGACAAAATCGGAGAGGTGAAGGGTCAGACCCAGGTCGCATCGACGTGGAATGCCCCATATATGAATACATTGAAATATATATTTGGGTGTATCGTAAAGTACGAGAGAAGGGGGGACCCCTTCGGGTGTATTACACCACCGCATTTGAACTTATACACCACGTGGAAAAGCCCTAATACGAAAGATTTGCATAATTCCAATACCAACTATAAATCGCGTGCCAGAACTCTCCAGCTCCATCGAACCTGTGGCTTTTTCGTTTTCATTCCTCTGACCCCTCTCCTCCTACACCTGTCCCACGCACATAATATTTAATTAACCCATTTAATCGCATTTCTCAATCTAACGGTCATCTAACAAAAAATAACATCGATCGCATAGCAGGGACGTTCCAGCTGTTTTTTTTTTAAATATCTATAGTAAAGTCTGGAAATTAAAAATAGATTTTTCTCGCATTAGTGTTTGATGAGGATAGAGTATTTTTATTACGTTATTAAAAATACTCTTATTAACCCTATTTTGTAATTTGAAAAATCTAACGAGATAATTGTAATTTATTGTAAAATTAAAGATAATAATGTCATAATTTTAAAAAATACTTTTGTGTGAAAATCATCAAAAGTTTAAAATACTTAAAATATCGAATTTTTTTTTAACCTTTCTAAAATTCGCGAAATATTATTCCCACAAAAAGAGCTCGACCGTTCAATTCTTTCTAACGGTCCTCGAAATAAAAAAAATAAAAAAAAAAAAAAAACGAAAGAAACGTCGACTTCTCGATCGTGTTCCCATCCGCTGTATTTAAATCCGCGTGAGGCAAAAAAAACGGGTTTTGTTAAGAGTGTTGGTGAGTCGAGTTTAGAGATTTTGCAACATAGGATCGAGTGCGAGATGGAACCGGGAGAATAGATCGCGAAATCCTCTCTCTTTTAATTCTTCGAGAAAGCGTTTCGCGTTCAGGTATATACATGTCGTACATATCGCAAAGATTGGAGTGAAGAGAGAGAGAGAGAGAGATGGAGAAATAAAAAGGATAAAAAAATTCGTGTTGGTATGTACACGACCATGTGTGTCTTAGCGTATGAGGAACGACCGTTGGGTCTCTCTTCCGGCTGGTGTTCCTTTTTTCAAATAGCTTTGTACGCACCACTGTAAATATATCTATATATAAACATACTCATACACGTACGCACACATAAATACATATATATGTATAACACAAAATTCTATATACGAAAAATTCTATAGTGGATCAAAAGAGAGAAAAAGAGAGAGAAAGAGTGAATGAACCATAATACCTAAGACTTTATCCATCGATGGACAACGCGGGGTCGTGATGGGACTCACGCAAGGTTAAGGGATCGTATACCGAAGACCAGGACGAAAAAAGGACACGCAGATACGTTCGCGACCCCAAAAACGACAAAAAAAATAACTAAGATCCCCGAATTTGATTCGAAACCGATATAACTATTACTGCGAACATATATATACATATACATATATATATATATATATATATACATTAGTAAAGGTACGTAACTCCCTTGGAAAAAATTACTCGTGTTTCTCACAGGCCAATCGCGAGGGGGGAGAAAAGAAAAAAGGACAAAAAATGAGAGCAGGAAGAGATAGTAAAAGTCTTGGGGTGAAAGAGCGAGAGTTGAAAGACTTCGACGACAGTTGGAAGAAAAGCAGGTTGTCGAGTTTCGATCTTGTTTCTCTTGCATACATATATGTATATGGATATTTGTGTATTAGTGTGTGTGTGTGTGTGTGTAATTTGTTTTAAACTGTCATGCTGTCATTCATCGGCGCTCTTTCGTCGACACGTCCGTACTTATCGCTTACACACCCTCGAGACACCCCCTTAGTCGTCTTTTTTTCACCACTTTTCTTCTTCCTGCCGTTTTGGAGAAGCGCAATTATCCTCACGCGATTAAAAAGACCGTGGGAGATGCGCTTGTGCTTGTATGTGTTTTTTCGTATGTGCGAGGGTGAGAGAGAGGATCAAACAATGGACAACTTAGCGTCGAGACTGTTGAAACTTTTGTCTACGCTGGCAGTACTAACGACCCTCCCAGAATCTTTTTTTTTTTTACCTTCCACCACCTTTCCTTTTTTCTTCGTCTTTCTAACGGCCCCGCGGTTACGTACACTGAGAAAAAAAATTTGTTGAATCAACAAATTTCATTTTGTTCGCCGCAATTTTGTTAAGGGGCCAGTTCACTTTGAAAATTTCAAAAAATCGATTTTTTTTTACTGTTTTCGAAAGTACATACATTCAGAAATATTGTGTCAAAATTTTATGAAAATCCGAGCTCTCTAAGTATTTTTTTTTTTTACCTGAACGTCAGGACCTCATTTCGTCTACCTGAGCGTATAGCGCGCTCAAACGCGTTTTTCTCGAAACAACGTTTTCAAAATCTAGCTCCATCGTATCTCTAAAACTAATAAACCGATTCTCTTGAAATTTGAACCACATATTGTAAACATGATTCGCAACAAGATGACCCTCGATGGTTTTAAAATTTTGATTTTTACTCTTTTTTTTGTGAAAAACTGCGAAAAAACGCGTTTTTTTTTAACTTTTTTCGTTTTTCATCTGCCATTTTTTTATTTTTTGATCAAACTTTATATCCGAGGGTCATTTTGTAACTGGTGTCATACCGAATCTAATGGACTTTGATTTTTTTGTTTCAGACAAGCCGTTGTCGAGTTGTGATGGAGCGACCTAGCCCATCTATTTTTGAGGCGTTACGTTAAACTATAGTTTTTGTACTTAAAAATGCATAAAAATTAATTAAAATTTTTTTTTTTATGTATTTTAAGACTTTATTTATCAAGCCCAACAACTTTTATATTCATATCTTTTATAAAATCCTCAAAAAAAAATCGCGAAAATAGCCTTTTTTTCGTGGCTCCAGAGTGGAATGGCCCCTTAATTCAACAGAGATATTGTCGTGGTGAGCGCATATGTATTGCAGCCAGCAATTTAAGTGGTTGGACCAATCAAATCGGTTTATTATACGTATTTAGTTGCACGAATATGCTTTGATGTCGGCGTAATTAAATGGCATTGTCGAAAAAACTAAATCAATGGTTAAGCCAGCACACCTTAAAAGAAATATCATACTATCCATGCAACAAAATTTTTGAATGTGTCAATTAAATCGTATAGTCCCATGAACTGAATCATTGATTGTGGATACGAAATATTTCAACAAATTACGTTTAATTGCGTGAACACACTTTGACATTGTCGAAATTAATAGAATGTTTTATGTAATAAAACTTTTGATTGAGTGAGCCGGGTCATATATTTTGATTAACTAAAGTGATCTGCACATCTTCCAACTAAATATTGGTTGAAATAACCATGAAAATATTAGAGTAACTTCTCGATCCGACCACCACGTGGCGCAGAGCACCGAGGCTTTTCTCACATACACTCCGGCGTCTGAACGAGCATAAATTGCGAAAGCTGAATGAGATGAGACGTTCTGACCGATTCTGATCCAGAATCAGGTAGCGAATATTGATACCTGCCATGAAAGTCTAATGACTCCCATGATCAACTAATTTTTCATAATAAATTATGAGAAATTAGTTATTCAACTAATTTTGAATTTTATATTCAAATTAGTGAATATATAATGAAATTAGTTGAATATATTCAACTAATTTTATAGTTTATGTTTAATCATTATATTACCAATGTAATTTTCGTACAGTGAAATATATATTTGAACGAATAGCATATTTTTCTGATTTTAATGAAATCTTAGTGTTTTGAAATAAACATGATTATGATGCAAAAAAAGAATCTATTGATCGAAACAACTTTTCAGTTTCGTCAAAATCAGTTTCAGTTCATCCAAAATAATATTTAGTGAATTCAACAAAATTATTTTTTTCGAAACAACTATTGAACGTTTCTAAATTAACAAAATATTACGTTCGACATATTTCATGAAGTTATTTTGTTGGATCAAGCAAATTTCAATTGACTCAACAAAATTCTTTTCTCAGTGTAACTTCCACCTGAAAGACTTTGGACTGAGGTAAATTATTTCGAATGGGTTTGACCTTTGAATAAAAATAATTTCAAGGTCTCATATTTTTTGGAAAGAAAATATAAAACTTGGATGTAGACACCGATCGAGATGCGAATTCTAGGGATGAAACATTTTGGTTTTGGGTCAATCGCTTGTTGTGGGGCTGGAAAGAGTATCGGAAAGAGATTTAATTACGATATTTTTGCATTTAATGTGTAGGCAATAAATGACATGCTCCTTTTATGTATTTTTTGCCGTTGTTCGTATAGTTGTTTAATTGATTGAAAAAAAAACTCTTATTGTTCCATGAAATGAATTGGAAATGAATTTTCAATTGATATCTGCAATCGAATTATCGCAATCTATTTGAAATTCATTCCGAATAAGTGCGAAAAAATTGTTGCTCGTTATTTAAAGTTTGAAATAGATTGTAATTACTTTATTTTTAGTGTAATCGATAATAAGATACTGATAAAATTATTATTGACTTCAGAACGAGAAGAAAATGTTCAAGCGTATACAAACTTTAAGGACGAACAGACATAAAATTCTGCCCCATTCACCCCTAAGCATAAATATCAAGGAAGAATAAACAGACCGTTAGTTTGAAAAGTTGGATGCTGGTTACCGCTCGAAAATTTCTTTCTGCGTATCCATCGAGCGAATGAAATAGGCCATTCTAGGGATCGATCGTTCGCGGAGCTACTTTTTTGCTGAGCCTTGAGTTCTCAACCGTGTGCTTGAATCCCCGCGAGGTAAAAGGATTCTCAAAGATAAAAGGAAATAAAGAAAAGATGTGCTTGTACATTGAATAAAAAGACGATTGAGAGAGAGAGAGAGAGAGAGAGAGAGAGAAATAAAAAAGGAATAAAAGAGTGCAAGAGTGTATAATCAAACGAGAGGAGAGAAAGAATGAAAAAGAAAGATGGCGGCATTAGAAACGAGATTCGCGAGAGGAGAGAGATACCTGGGGGTTAAAAAAAAGGGATGAGAAGGAGTAAAGTCTGGCGAGAGTCTGCGCGAACAATCCCAAAGACTTCAAGGTCTCCTGGACCAGAAATAAAAAGAAAGGGAGAAAGATAGAGAAAAAAAGTAGTATCCTCTTCTTGGTGCTCTCGAGGACAAGATCCTCCGGTTATGGCCGAACGAGTTTTTCTCTTTTTTTTTCTTCTTTCATCATGAAACATTTAATGGGGGTTACAAGAGGCGAAACAGAAAAAGAGAAAAGGCAATTCTCGGTTGGCATAGACGGGAGAGCCAAAAGTGAGGAACATCTTTTGCCGGGACCAGCCAGTTTTGGGACTCGCGACGCCGTTGAGGGAACTTTTAGAGAGGGGGTGGGGGAATAAAGGGAGGGCAGGTGAGACCAACGAACTTCTCTCTCTCACTCTCCTTTTTTTCCATCTCCTTATTCTTTTTCTATCGTACCCACTCTCGACTGTACCTGCGATCCGTTTTTCGTGATCCGAGAAGAGAGTAAACTCAACAACCCTATCGAAAAACTCACATGATTAAACATGGTCCTTTGAAAGAAAAAAATTTTAAGTAAATTAAATTTAAATTTTTTAAATAAATTGCAACTAATTAACCATTATTCGAGAAATTATCCAAAAAGAAATCAAATGAAAAATTTAATTAGTCCGAACAATTCAACTGATTCAAGCTCAAATTAAAATAAATCAAAAAAATGTCACCATTTCTTAAATATCAAATAATGTTTTCTGGCTTAAATACTATCACTGAATACAATTAGACATAATTAGAAAATTCTACTCCATTGTAAAAGCACTCTATTCATTATTATTCATTATAAAAATTCATTATAAAAATATATATTCATTATAAAAACACTCCCAAGGAGGTTGTATCGTTTCTCATGTAAAAATTATTTTCCAACATTAGACAATAAAATTTTGTAAATAGAAAGCTTAAGACAGTATTAAACTTCTGGCGGAATATGGCGATGATTCATCGTCTCAAAATTGAGATATTTATTGTTGAAGTTCGCAATTTTTTGAAAGCTTCCATAAGAGCCCACGTTAAACTTGTCATTTTCAACAATGAATATCTCGATTACCAGGCGGTGAAACCTCTCCAAATTTTTCACACATAATTAAATGCTGTTCAAGAAGATTCACGCCAAATTTCAATACATTAACTTGGAATAATCAAATATAATGTATTTTTCGTATGATGTCATATAAATATCGATACAACCTTCTTAAAAAACACTCTATTCATTATTTCTCTACGAGCTTGTAATACGATGCGTATTTAAAATTCGTGTATACAAATTCTCAATATCCTACATATACATATACACGTGTATATATCTTTATAACGTTATATATATATATATATACTTATATATATTTCTAAAATGGAGCGACATAATACTAGGCTGTCATGTATATCCACAGTACACATAGCAAATTTCTAGTATACCGCAATAGGGAGTATTATATTTCTTGGTTCCTTCCTTCCGAGCGGGTAGTCTTAAAGAATAACGAAACGCGCGTTACCGAAAAAATGCTTCCCATTTATGTTAAGGCACCCTGCTTATATATAGTCGTTGGTCACGTGGTTAAGTGACGTATACACTTAAGCTTTTCTTCTTTCACCACCTACATATATATATACACATATATTAATGTGTGTGTGTGTGTGTGTGCGTGAAATATTTCTTTCTCACTTGTTTAGTCGCTATAGTGCAAAAATTCAAGAAGTCCTGATTTATATATTGCATTGAATAATACGAGGGCACCTTTTGAGGTGGCACATTTCTCTCTTTATCTCGTGGCTTCTCTCACTCGAAATTTTTCTATGCCACAAAGTTTGGTTGGGTGGTTACGTCATAAAAGGGCGTAAATCGGATGGCAGTAAATGTTTTAATAGGGAGGTTTCGGGCTTTTTGTTTGGTGAAATTCGGGTATGACACTATGAGGGTTAGAATTTTGCGAGAGTGAAAAAGAGAGAGAGAGAGAGAGAGCAGAAAAGAGAGATGGAAGGGTACGGTAAAAGGGACCAGGAGGCCCCGCAGGACCCAACCGACTACAATCAAAGGTGCATTCACAGAGCAAAGAAGTCTCTCTCTCTCTCTCTCTCTCTCTCTCTCTCTCTCTTTTTTCGTAAGAGAAGCGCGCTTTTTGGCACAAGAGGGTCGAAAAATATGAGTGGATTCAGAGAGAGATGGGAAGAGAGAATTCGGAAGGGCATTTATAGCGAGACTCTTGGTTGAAACACGTCGTGGAGACAGAATTTAGCAATCCCTCTTTCTCTTTCTCGTAGTATTTGGAGCAGCACACCTGCCTCAATGCTCGCGTGTTCCCATGCCACGAAATTTCTGTACCGGCTCAAAACTATCGCTCCTACTCACTCTCTATTCCTTTCTTCTTTTTTCTTCCTTCATGTGGTATATATATATATATGTACACGCATATCTGTATGAGTGTGTCACACCTTTCGATTTTCAGGGATCTTGGGCGCGACTTGTTTTTGGCAACCCGGTTTTGCATATGCGATATATATATATTTTTTTTTATGTATACAAGTATATATATATATTGGAGGCAAAGGGGGAGAGAGAAAGAGAGAGATTTTTACATACGTATGTATAAAGAAGCAAAGAAATCATCTGTATAGAAAAAAGTGAGAAGAGTCCCAACTTAGGAACGAGTCTTTTGAAGGGGCGGGCAAACGGTCGCGCGTGTGCACACACCCAAGAATAAGAGTCGAACGCGAGGAAGACAGAGAGAGCAAGAGAGAGAGAGAGAGCAAGAGAGAGAGAGAGAGAGAGAGAGAGAGAGAGAGAGAGAGAGAGAGAGAGAGAGAGAGAGAGAGAGAGAGAGAGAGAGAGAGAGAGAGAGAGAGAGAGAGAGAGAGAGAGAGAGAGAGAGAGAGAGAGAGAGAGAGAGATGAAGGTCCGAAGGTGAATAAGGTCGTTGAATGAGGTTGCTCAGGCTCGTCGCCCAGTCTCACCAGATTTTTGCATGCTTCTCTTAATACAAGAGCAAACACGACACCCTGAAGTCCTTTAGGGCTCAAGTTGATCCTTCCAAAAGATCGATACGCCCTTGTGATTTTAGCAACTGTCTGATTTCGCATGCGGTTATATCTACGATTATTTTCTATCGTTTGTGTTTTTCGTCCACGAACTCACGCTGGGAAGTTACTGCTCGTAAAAACATACACCAGACTGTCTATTTTTTATATTTGTACGTTTTATGATCGTATGTGCAAAAGTTAGTCGTTCGACCAGTGAAGAAAGGGTCGTTCATTTAAAAAAGGAAAGAGAAGGGAAAAAATAATGTGCGAGGAAGAAAGATTGCACAGGTTTGGCGAGGACGAGCTACGAAAATGGTTGTAGGAATGATGAAGGGTGGAAAGAGCAGATCGGGATTGGACAGAATCAAGAACCGATTCTGTTCTGACAGAACTTGAATTTAAAATCCTTTTAATGGCTGCCACAGGATTTTTTGTTTTTGCTTTCGATTCAGAATTTTTTGGTGTCTCTCAACTTTTTGCATACTTTTTACGCACTCCTTTTCTGTTTCTAAGCAACGAGAGGGAACACTAGAGAGAGAGCTGAGGAAGGATCATGAATTTTTGTTAAAAAATCGAAAGGCATTTTGTATAGAATTTTTCTCGCACTCGCCATCTCCTTTTTCGTATACTTTTGCTACCTTTCCACTCTAGCGATTCTCAGCCCTTAAGGGCAGATGTATTTCGCGCTTGCGCTCTCGTACTTTCCTTTTCCACTTTGGCCTCTCTCCTTTTCTCTCCTCGGACTATCTTTGGGACTCAGGCCCTTCAGCAATAGGCCCTAAAGGACATCTTTATCCCAGTATATATATATATATATATATATATATATATATATATATATATATATATATATATATATATGTACATAGGATTCGTGCTTTTAACATTTTTTCGGCGATGTCTTCAAAAACCTTTTCCCCTCGTCCGCGGCCCTTCTTTTTTTCATTCTTAGCTCCCATCGGCTCTCTGACACTTGTTCATTTTTTCCCCATTCTATGGAACACGCGCACGCTACACGTACAGGGCCAACGTCCGGCGAGAAAACCCCCAAAAAATTATTCCCAAAGTCGTTAAACTTTTACAAGACATTTAGTGCAATTGTGTGGTAACCCCGTATCCCTCAACAACACATTTTTATAGTACACTTGACATTTTTGTTATCCTTATGAAAAGACTGTTAACTACACTGTCAAAAAAAAATTCTCGGTTCACTGCTGTTTTTTTTTCGATTTTTAATTTGCTTTTTCCGGTAGAACTAATTGAGATATTGGGGTAAACAAAAAAACTATTTTATTCGTTCTTTCATCAGCTTCTTAGCGAATTTTTCAAAAAAAAATTGATTTCTTAATAGGTCCAATTCCAATGAAATATTCAAAGTAAAAAACAAATCGGTATTTTTGGATCACATTAAGTCAAAATAAGCTACTAATAACAATATTATAAATCAATGAAATTCCGTAATTTTGAACAATTTACAAAAGTGGCTGTACCTTTTTTTCTCTTAAAGGGCCAGTCCACTTTGAAAATTTCAAAAAATCGATTTTTTTTACTGTTTTCGAAAGTACATACATTCAGGAATATTGTGTCAAAATTTTATGAACATTCGAGCTCTCTAAGTATTCTTCTTTTAACCTGAACATCAGGACCTCATTTCGTCTACCTGAGCGTATAGCGCGCTCAAACGCGTTTTTCTCGAAACAAAGTTTTCAAAATCTAGCTCCATCGTATCTCTAAAACTAATAAACTGATTCGCTTGAAATTTGAACCACATATTGTAAACATGATTCGCAACAAGATGACCCTTGATGATTTTAAAATTTTGATTTTTACTCTTTTTTTGTGAAAAACTGCGAAAAAAACGCAATTTCTTTTACGTTTTTCGTTTTTCATCTGCCATTTTTTTATTTCTTGATCAAACTTTATATCCGAGGGTCATTTTGTAGCTGGTGGATCTAAATGGACTTTGATATTTTTGTTTCAGACAAGCCGTTGCCGAGTTTTGATGGAGCTACCTAGCCCACCTATTTTTGAGGCGTTACGTTAAACTATAGTTTTTGTACTTAAAAATGAATAAAAATGAATTAAAAAATTTTTTTTTATGTATTTCAAGACTTTATTTGTCAAGCCTAACAACTTTTATATTCATATCTTTTATAAAATCCTCACAAAAAAATCGCGAAAGTAGCCTTTTTTCGTGGCTCCAAAGTGGACTGGCCCCTTAAGAATTACCGGAGGCTCATTCGATTCGTATCTGAATTTAATTTAAAATGGCCGTTGATTTTTCGTATTATCTTATTTTTTCTATTTTTGGTGAATCTTTAAACTTTTCGATCGATTTTCAGCAATTTTTCCCGTTGCTCCATTATGCCAATTTTCGAGGGCCTTTTTCGACTAGAACTAAATGAGTTATCGGAATAAATCGGGACATGATGAATTGAATTTTCGGGATTTCTGGATTTTCGAAAATCAGGTCCAAGACGCAACATACGATAATGTCGAAACCCTATGTAAAAACAGTTTTTTTTTTTGGATTTTCTTACAAAAATTTTGGGATAAACGAAAAATGATCGGTGTTTTCGGTGATCTTGGATCAAAATACACAAAAATAAGCTGATAAACAGACTATATAAAAAATCGAAAACTTTTCGAGATTTTCGCCACTTTACAAAAACTGAGCTATCGGGATAGGTGACACGACAAAATGCCGATGACAAAACGCCGAGTGACTAAATGTCGGCGACTATTCGCCGAGCGACTATATGCCGACCGGACTATACGCCGATCGCAAAACGCCGATACGACTATACGCCGATACGACAAAATAAAAAATAGTAAATTAATCGTGTGAGAGAATCACTGCTATGCTCTACAGTTATAGAATAAGAATGATTGTTGTGATCTGCAATTCTGTCACATTATTATCATATCATTATTATGATAGGAAAAATCTTAATAAATCGTGTGAGAGAATTATCATATTATTATTATGATTTATAATTATATAATATTGTGTGATTTTATCATACAACTGCCAGGCATTTGTGTCCAATGTTAGTATTAAACGATCCTCGGATCGCGACGTGCACGATGCCACTGAAATTACTTCCAAGCCAATTATTTATGTTTGTTGGCTGTTATTGAAAAAGTAAGTATTGCTGTATGGTTTGCTGAGTGCATGTCTGTTGTGTTTGGGAACTATGGTGCGATATGATGGTGTATGGTGTGTGATGATGCATGGTGTAATATGATAGTGTATGGTGTAGTAATGACGTACGCTGTAATATGCAAACTTAGGAAGGTTAGTCCTTAAATAATAACCTGGAAATCTGGAAACTAATATTTCCACCGGACATTACTATTATTTGTATTTTGTCACATCGGCGTTTTATCATCGGCGTATAGTCGTATCGGCGTTTTGTCGCTCGGCATATAGTCGGCATTTAGTCACTCGGCGTTTCGTCATCGGCGATTTGTCATGGACCCATCTGGATAATCTTTACAGCATAGTTTTCGTATTAAGAAGGATTTTTTCACGGATTTTTCAAACTTCAACGATCATAAAAAATATGCCGTTAGTGTTAGAAAAAGTATAACATTTGTAAGGTTTTTATTTGCACCCTTTTTTTTAGTCGTATGCCCCAATATTTATCAGGAACTCTCAGCAACACGTGTCGACCCTTCAGTTGTTTCCTCCGCTATCTGACCGTTAAAAGATCAGAAGCAAGGGGTTAATTCTCCGTGCCCCTCAACGCCTGTTTTTTTCTTGTGTCTCAAGTTTTTTTTACTCGCATGCAAGTGAAAATTTGACTTACGGAGATAAATGACGTTTGAGGTTTTTTCTCGAGGGCTTACGATACAGTCATCAGCCTTAATTTGTCGACACAGACTTGAGTCAATCGGATGACGATTTTTCTCATTTTTTTCTCGCCTCTCGTCACTTATCCCTTTTCATCGTGCCTATAAACGATTATCCCAGACTTCCATTCTCTTTTACATCTCGAAAAGGTCTAACAAACCTCAAAAAAATTCCATTTTTTTTCAAATGTTCATAAACACATACAAAAAATGCAAAGAATTTTATTTTGAATCGCAATCTTAGATCGTCAATTATAAAAAATGGAATTAACGATCCTTGACTCTGTGATTTTCATATCAAAAACCCCCATCATCGCGATAATAAAAAAAATACGATTTTTTTTGTTATATTAGCACTTAAAAAAATTCAATGAACTGCCAATTTTGATCGATTGTCCACACAAAAAATCGATTTTCCACCAAGAAATCGTTGGAATGGCAAAGATTAATCGATTTTTTAACCAAGAGTTACGGGTTAGTGAATTCGCTTTTTTTACGGGCAGGTATTTCGGGTCGAAAGCTTCAGTCATGGGAATCGCGATTTTTTTCGGCGATTAAAAAAAATGGTATAATTCGTCTTGCCTCGACGAGCATTTGCATGAAAAATATATGTGCGAATAAAAAATATCTGGAGTCTTTGCATTAAGGGGCCAGTCCACTTTGAAAATTTCAAAAAATCGATTTTTTTACTGTTTTCGAAAGTACATACATTCAGAAATACTGTATCAAAATTTTATAAAAATCCGAGCTCTCTAAGTATTTTTTTTTTTTCCCTGAACGTCAGGATCTCATTTCGTCTACCTGAGCGTACAGCGCGCTCAAACGCATTTTCCTCGAAACAACATTTTCAAAATCTAGCTCCATCGTATCTCTAAAACTAATGAACCGATTCTCTTGAAATTTGAACCACATATTGTAAACATGATTCGCAAAAAGATGACCCTCGATGGTTTTAAAATTTTGATTCTTACTCTTTTTTTTTGTGAAAAACTGCGAAAAAAACGCGTTTTTTTTACTTTTTTCGTTTTTCATCTGCCATTTTTTTATTTTTTGATAAAACTTTATATCCGAGGGTCATTTCGTAGCTGGTGTCATACTGAATTTAATGGACTTTGATTTTTTTGTTTCAGACAAGCCGTTGCCGAGTTGTGATGGAGCTACCTAGCCCACCTATTTTTGAGTTAAAACTATAGTTTTGGTACTTAAAAATGAATAAAAATTAATTAAAATTTTTTTTTATGTATTTCCAGACTTTATTTATCAAGCCCAACAACTTTTATATTCATATCTTTTATACAATCCTCAAAAAAAAATCGCAAAAATAGCCTTTTTTTCGTGGCTCCAAAGTGGACTGGCCCCTTAATCGAGCTATTGTGCAATATTATACATACATATATATATATAATGTTTTATATATAAATTTTCTATACACGTATATACACAGGTCGTAAAAATCCAGATCGCGATCTGATTAGCATAGTGCGGTTATGGCGAATGTGAATAAGAATGAAGATGAAGAAAATATACATAACGAGAGAGTCGAAAGAAACGTTGAAAGATTGAGAGAGGCGGAGAAGGTAAATCGTTCAACCCCTCTCAACCATGCGTAATAGAAGGCCTTAAAGTACAGGTAAAATTGAACAAACCCCACGTGTAACTCCATGGCCGTTTCACCTAAGAATTTATGTATAATATGATTTTTTCTAAGAAACGAAAGGGCGTAAATGACCTTTATTTTTCGAGTGAACATTACACGAGTTTACGTCTTTTTGCACTCGCTCTGTTGTCTTGATGCACTCGCTTGCTAATCGGTCCAACCGTCGAGTTAATTGTTCGAAGGCGAGAATTTCATGTACAAAATAATTGTTTTTAAAATAAATTTGAAGTACGTACTTAATTATTGTTGGGGACGTTTTGTAAACCTTTTCTGTTCATGGTTTTGAGGTAATTTATGGTTTGCGGTTTTGTGAATCATTTTAATAATTCATTGGATTTTATAGTTCAATTTTATTAGTGATATTTTGTTTTGATTTCCGTATTTTCAATGATTTATTTTAGTAAATAATCGAATAATTAATCGTGAATAAAAATCGTATAATCATCATGAGTAAAAAAGATTCATTTAAATCTTTAGGGAGCCGGCCATTTTTTTTTGTAGCAATATTCTAAATTTCTTACCTACACGTAGTTTTTCCCGCATTTTTTCGGGGTCTTTTTAAACCTCTATTTTATTATTCTAGAGACATAATTAAAAGGCAAAGGGATCAAACGAAATTATGCTCAAGAGAAAAGAAATTGTGCTCCATGAAAAAGTTGATTTCCGGCTATGATAATTTTAATTAAAAAAGAATAATTCACAAAAA
The DNA here is from genome assembly GCA_963989365.1 of Rhimphoctona megacephalus. Classification (NCBI taxonomy): domain Eukaryota; kingdom Metazoa; phylum Arthropoda; class Insecta; order Hymenoptera; family Ichneumonidae; genus Rhimphoctona; species Rhimphoctona megacephalus. The sequence goes on along the minus strand of OZ022422.1, from coordinate 16,727,958 downwards.
AATGTGCAAATTGACTCCAATTTCCTTTAATGACAGTAGAATTTGGTAACACCGAAATTGAGGCATGTTAAAAAAAAACTGGTACGGAGCATTGGACATTTAAATTTCGTCACCAAATCTTCACATAAAACACGTAAGTGAAAAAACAAAAAAATATGTTCGAATTCGTACTCACTGTGTAATTACCGGATTCACTTTAATAACATCCAGAACTGATCGTCGTGAAAAATCCTGCGCACGTTTCACGTTGTAACACACAACCTCTTCTCGTTACAATAATAAATCAAACAAATAGAAGAATTTTTTTCTTACAAGAAAACAATAATAATATACAAAATAATAATAATAATAATAATAATAAAAACTATATCGGGCACTCCACGATGGGAAAAAGGTAGAGTGGACTAGAATATTTGAGGTGGCATGGCAACCTCACGAGCGCGAATCGTCGATACGTCACGTCGCGACAACGGCTTGAACTTGACTGAAGTAGTGGGGATTTTTGCCGGGGCCTTATGTAGCTTTATTTCGGGGGAGGGGAGCGCGAAAGAGAGAAGGAGAAAGAGAATGGAAAGAGGAAGAGGGAAAATGCAGGTAAGCGTGGCTTTTTGGCTCGGGCCCTTTCGCTGCTCCTGATGGTATGGTGCGCCACCTACTTTTTCCCCTTCTCGCCTTCACGTTATTCCTTGGACCCTGGCTACTCTGGAAATTCGATTATCGGCCCATTCTCCCTGCTCGTAAAATAATAAAAAAAAAAAAAACGTGAAAATTATAACGATAGTCATCGAATCTCAAAATGACTTTTATTTTTTCAAATTTTTTTCACATCCACCCCTACGTCAAATGGATTATCGAATCATTGAAATCAACATAAGTGGGCTATGCTTACAATTTTTAATTGGGAAATTAAATTTCAGTTCTTGAAGCGATTTTTTTATTTTCAGCTTTATTTCGATTTTGCAGCAGAACCAACAGATTTTTTTGCACATTTTTTTTGCGGTCTTAAAAAGGAAAAGAAGAAATGAGGGGGGAGGGGATGGACAATCTTTTTGCAAGAAGTGCAGATGCACCAAAAAATGTTTCTCTGGATTACAGGGGGTAGAGGGTTGATTCTCAGGAATGATTTTCAATGTATTATTGGATTGGCTGCAAGCAATTATTCGGAGCTACTGTATGAGAGGATTTACTGGATCTTCTTGCCTTTGCAGAGTATTCCAGCGATCCGATTTGGCGGTCGGACCGAAACCGTAACTCGATACATACATTATGTATACATTTATATATATATATATATATATATATATATATATATATATATATATATATATATAAGCTTTGGCGCGCGCCTGGGAGGATCCTAAGGACTGGAAAAATGGAAGATCCTCGTTCTCTTTCTCTCAACGATCGATCTTGAGCCTGTCACCACCGAGAAGAATCCTTGGAGGAAAAAAATCCAAATCTTCTTCAGCCCCATTCAAGACGATCCAGGTAGATTTTGGATTCGGCTTTTACGCCTCGTGACCAACTTTCGAGGTAAATACTACACCCTCGACTCCCGCGCACGCGACCCAAACTTTTTTCTTCCTCTCTTGAGAGTAAATAATAATGAAAAAAAAACAGCCCTTCTTCCTGCGCAGCTGAAATCGCCTTTTGGCACATAACAATTTAAGAGATGGCCGAAAAAAATACGTTTCGGTGATCAGAGAATGAGTTAATGGATTGAATAATTTTTTTTTCAATTTGTCAATGGTTTTGGGGATCGAAAAACAATGTTTTTCCTAAAACTCTCGTAATTTGTGGCTCTTTTTGACATTTTTAATATTTATGAGTTGGAATTTGAACTTTACACTTGGGAAATAGAAAAAGCCGAAAACTAATCTAAATAATAAATCATCGTTTCAGAATTCACGAAGTAGTTCTTAATTTTTAGGGACTCAAAGGCCTCTGAAACAAATGAACCGTGATTAACTTTGTTTGAATACTTTTTTTTCGTTTTTTTTCTGCTATTCTTATATTTTTAAGGGGCTGAGTCTCGGTAAGTCGGGGTTAAAATAAAAGATCCGTTGTGTCGAGAGCATTAAGCTAAAAGCCAGTATTGAAAGTGTACGAGAGAGAGAGAGAGAGAGAGTGAGAGAGAGAGAGAGAACCGGAAATGCGAATTGTCCAAGGTTTCAGCTTCTTTCGTTTTTCGTTTCCGTCTTTCTGTCTTCGTAGGACAAAAGCTCGTTCGGTTACAAGCCTCGTTTCTCATTCATGTTGACGTAAGACGTGTCTCTCCCAGAAAAAAGAGAAAGAAAAACATTTGGACAATCTTACGGCCGTTAAATTCAGTAAAGAAAGGCTAATCCGTTGTCTTGGTCGATTGTTAAGTCGAACAACCACCCCCTCCCCTATATCGACCAACTTTTAGGTCGAGATAGATTCAGGGGAAAAATCTACCGAATAATAAATCAAGAAAAACTCGCTCGCGCTCGATCCATTTTTTTCATCTTCGAATCACTCTTTTCTCCTTCCAGCCCCCACCTTTTTTTGTAGCACCCTCCAAGCGGGTCGTAGGATTCTGGTCGTGAGGTCAAAAGGTCCAATTACTCAAACAGCATTTCGATATGTAGTTCACCATGTTCGGAGCTCTGGAAAATCGGTAAGAAGTGAAAGAAAAAAGAAAGCAGAGGAATGGAAGGAAAAGCGAAAGATTACGAAGGAAAATCATATTTTGGAGCATCGATTTTCTGGAGCAAAAAAACCACCCCCTCACTCACAGAAAGGTCAACTCTCGATCTCTCGAACACAGTGGTGTCCTCTTGAGGGATCGATTTCTCGACTACGATTCATTCAAGGAGCTCCAATTTTCCTCAATGTCCAGTATTCGTTACTTCCATTTAAATATATAAAAAGAATTATCCCTACATATATATACTTATATCACTGTATATATATTTATATATGATATATGAAAAGAAATAAAATAAAAGTGTAGCCTCGAACTGACAGATGGTATGTCCTCTTGAAAATCGATATTCATACCGATTCTTCCCTATAAATAGCTGGACTAATCTTTTTTTCATCTCCCTTTTGATCCACTTTTGACCATCTTTGCATTATTTTCCCCTCCCTCTTGTCTACTTCAACCCATGTGCTCGTTTAAAAAAATTACAGGCCTCAATGCTTTGGCACAATATCGAAAAGAAATTCTACAAAGAAAATGACGTCTGAATGAATGATTACGAAATATGAAATATATTGAATTTCATTACTGAAAAATTATTAAATACTGCAGATTATTAAATTGATTATATAAAACTAAATTTGAAATAACAAAAAAAAATTCAATTAATATTTCGTAATTTTCTGTTAAATTCGTGAAAATCATAAGATCTTCTATTATTTTTCTCCATTTTATCTCTCTCTAACGGAGTCCGCATGGATTGTTGGTGGGAAACCTTGATGGATGTTGGGTTAACGCCTTGGACCATTGACGTGACGTCAGAAACGATTTGTACTCGTCATTTCTAACTCGGTCACGTGCTGGATCATCAAAAAACACATTACGCATATATATGTGTAGAATGCGTACATAAAGAAAAATCTGTATACACATACACAAATGTACGAGTACATATGTACATAAAAATGTGACGTAGGCCGGAAAGCTTAGGATCGAAGGTAAGCTACAAGGGTGCGAGACGACATTTTTTTTTGTTCCCTCGTTTGATTAATTTTTACGAGGTTCAATATTCGATACAAGCTCAGTACAAAGTAGCATCGATACGCCCATGAATCCCGAATATAAACCGAGTTTATCGGGCAAGAGCGACCCTCGAACAACGAAATTACAATTTTTCTTACAAAAAGTCTTTCTTCGACGTTTTCGAATTTTTCAACCCTCAGTCTTCTTTCTATCGAGGGAAAAACGTAGAAAAACCACCCTGAAAACAAGCAATGGGTGGTTTCACAAAACGACTTGTAACAAATCGACTCAATTTCTCAAGATTCTGTTTTTTTCTTGTTTCTTTTTTTTTCGGGTCTTTAAAAAAAAATATTTTTCTCATACCGAACTAACGATTCGTTCACTATTATTTTTTCGAAATTCACGTTAATTTTATCTCTCTCGCCCCTCACTCTATTTCTTATTTCCATGGAGTTTTGACGATTTTATGAAAAAATAGAGCTCGAGGAAAAAGATTCGTTGCCGAAATCCATTACGTTTATTTTGTCCCCAAGGTGTATTTGGATCGATCGCATAAACGTGAAAATTTTTTGTCCCAACAGAAGGATTTTCTTCACTCGCATGATCTTGCATACATATATACACGTTTACAAATGCTATATTTATAGTTTTTGTGTGCACAGGTCTCCGATCGAATTATCACGAAAAATTTCTCGCGAACCCTCAATGCACACATATCTTTCTATCTATATACAGGGTGAGGCATATAAAGTGTTGCAGAGCAATAACACTCAAACTATTGATCATATCCAAAAATGTTTCAGACAAAAGTTTCAGTGTTCGAGAAGGTCGTCATACTGGACCACCCTATTTTTTTATCGGTGGAGGCGCTGAAGCTACGTCAAGGTCAACTCCACTTTTTTAAATGGAACCATGTATTTTTTTTTCGATGATATTATTACCGATTTTAAGACGAATTCAGCGACCTACAACACAAGGTCAAAGTATGAAAATCGTAGTACGAAATATCGAAACATATCGGAATAATCACTTTCAAAGGATCCACTAACCTTCTTGATTAGATTGATAAAGATTCTTGAAAATCGTTCATTTTCGCGATCTGATGTACTCACATTAGAAAGTAATGCGTGACTAACTGATATGTCAACAGAAAATGCTCACTTGCTGCCAATAAGAAACATTGGTATCGTAAGAAATGAAAACAACGATGAAACAAGTGCTTAAAAGTCGACTCGATCGTTGTTTTCATTTCTTACAATAACAATATTTCTTATCGGCAGCAAGTAGGCATTTTCTGTTGACATATCAGTTATATTAGTCATGCAAGTTAGACGGTCTTTTTATCAGCGAATTAACAAGTGCTTACAAGTCGAAGGTCATCACTTCGAGCATCTTCGCAGGTAGACTCAAACCAAGGTTAGTGGATCCTTTGAAAGTGATTATTCCGATATGTTTTGATTTTTCGACTACGATTTTCATACTTTGACCTTGTGTTGTACGTCGCTGAATTCGTCTTAAAATCGGTAACAATGTCATCGAAAAAAAATACATGATTCCAAAAAAAACTGGAGTTGACCTTGACGTAGCTTCAGCGCCTCCACCGATAAAAAAATAGGGTGGTCCAGTATGACGGCCTACTCGAACACTGAAACTTTTGTCTGAAACATTTTTGGATATGATTAATAATTTGAGTGATATTGCTCTGTAACACTTTATGTGCCTCACCCTGTATATTCTCTTCTGCTTTCATCACCATTTCGAACCACCTTATTTCGAGAAAATCCTCTTTAGGCCAGTACAAAAATGATCTATATACGTCGAATCGAGGGCACAGCTTGGCAAATATTTTTCTTATTCCCCGACGATTTTTCCTCAATTTTTGCTCAGTATGTAAAAATAAGTATTATTGTATAAAATAAACAAAAGGGCGTAACTTTTGTTATTTTTGTGTGGAGAGATGGACCACGAACGACTTTTTGGCGGCCAAGAAATTGATTCGTATATATCAATATATAATTTATACTTACGTATGTATATTTTTTTCTATAAATATATATATTTATATTTCTATATATATATATAATAAAAAAATAAAATAAAAATTTTTTTAAATTAAAAAAATATATGTATATATATATTTTTTACCTTACACATTTATATACATAAGTGTATGTACGTATTAGATCAGCGACCACTTCTTCGTACGTTCGTGACTATCGTCGTGCTGATGCATGCGGGACAGCTGCTGCATCAGCTACGAAAAACATCAACGTCAACGACAATTTTCCGTTCGCGATCCTAGTCTTAAAATTCATAGTGGTATTTATCACACCGCATTAAACTTCACGTTGTACCAAGAATTTTTGTTATTTACGGGTCGTACGAGAAATCTATAAACATTTTACTGAGAGAAAGAGAAAGAAAAAGACAAAGAGGAAAAGATGAAAACGAGACCCGCATATGTGTCAAATTCCAAAGTTGCAGACACGCCATTAATTCTCTCGTGTACACCTTGAATTTGACGAGCTAATAAATATATTTTGTTTTTTAAGAATATCTGAATAAATTTTATTAGATTTTGAATAAATAAATAAATGTTTTGAAATCCGATGTGTTATTATATTTTGGCGAATATTTATTAAAAATGAATGTAAGAATGTTGTTATAAGAAATAGTGACTTTTCTCATAATTTATTTAATAATAAGCGTTTTTCCAATCTTTACTCGATTTCACTGACCAAAAAAGTAAAAAAAAATTAGAAGCTCTCAAAAGCTTTTAATAATGATCGAATCGAGGGATGTTTGTCGAGGCTTTTATTCGCTTCAATTGGCACGATTTTTCCAAATGGCTCGTCAAAAGGTAATATGAAAAAAAAAAAAAAAAAAAATTGAAAATAATCCACCCCAATATGAGTATTTAATGTGTGCGAACCGTTAGTCGCGTGGGGTGTCTCGATATAATTTGTCCCCGATCATAAAAATGTAAGTGCACACGGCCCCGCATATGCATTTATTTTATTCATTTATATATATGTATACATATGGACTGGTGAAAATTATCTTCAGAGAATTTCGATTAACGGTCATGCGTCGTCGAGCAAATGGTGTGTAGAGTTAAAAAAAAAAAAAAAACAAAACGTAGCTGTCTCGTGCGTGGTGTCAAGCACGTGTTCCGATACGAGACATTGACATATGTCATCGCACCAAAAACAATTATGTACATGTGTCACGTATTACCGGTAATTACACAATCGTATAATAATTTGGAGTACTTAAAAAAAGGAAAAAAGAGAAAAGTATGGCACGAGCAATTGCAACAAAAATGGGAAAAAAATTATTAAGTCAGAATATTCACTTTATTTATATCTTTGGGCTTCATCTGTAGTGTACCATTATTTTCTCGTTAATCTTTTTTAACCCATCGCCCAATTCACGTCAATCGATTATTCAGCCATATTGCCTAAAAATCGGAAAGTAAACGATGAAAAAAAAATAGCTAAAGAGTAAACATGCTGTTTTTTTGGTGAAAAGGGCATGGAGAGTGGAGAGGGGGGGGGGGAGGGTTGAAAAACGAAAAGGATTGATGATGGATCTTTGGCATTTATGAGAAAAATAAGGACGTTTCGTGGATTTTGAGAAAAAGGTTTTATCGATGAACTGGAACTAACTCGAACTCCTGATTTTTTTTTCTTTTCTCTTCGTTTTACTTTTTTGATGGGCCCATCATCATCGATCAAAATCGTGGCTAATGGGTCACGGAAAAATTGTTTTGCGCACCGAAACGTATCGCTTTTTTGGGAAAAGTAGATGAAAAAAATATACGTTCGTCTTCCCCTCATCTCCCTTGGGCTTCTTCACTTTTTTCACCCTTACGTGTAGCCCGTCAAAAAATCGTCAACATCAGTGAACATTTCTCTCATCTCGTATTCTCGCTTCATTTTTCATCTCCACTCGCCATTTTTGTGTTTTTCGTTTTTTTTCTTTTTCAAGGCAGACTTGTGTTTCTTTTTTCTCGAAGCCAAACAAGAAAGAAAGGGGGTGAAACGTGAAAAAAAAGACGAACCTCAATTGGCTCGGTAACGGATTATCCTTCTTTTTCTTTTTTCAATTTTTTTTCGAATTTTTGTTGCCAAATTAGGGCACCGAATGTCTCGTTGACGTTTTTGCAATCGCCCATTGCTGAAGAACGTTAAGGGCCTTTCGACAGACTTCGAAATATCTACCTTAATTGTTCAAAATCGAAAGTGTGGAATTGATTCAAAGTAGTGAAAAAAGTCTTGTATAATATGAAAAAAAAACTGCCCCAGATCTCGTGCGCTCCTATTAGCAGGGAAAAACTTCTTTTTTTTTTCGTTTCCTTCGAGCCCTTCGTGCCTCGACTGACGTGTGTCTCAATCCAAAATCCACGCACATCTGCCAATCAAAATTTGTCTTGTTTGAGTTTCGACCTAATGTTGGCTGAGTCAACATTAAATATAATGAGAAATTAATATTAACGTAATTTTAATAGATTAGCTATTTTTATGGCATGAGTTTCTACGACGTACTTTTTATTTTTAAATAATAAAACTTTCCTCAAAAATCATTCATTCCATGATTATTTAATAAACCATTTTTTTCATTATCACCATTAGAAAATGAAAAAAGCTTTGAAAAAGACTGGACCATTTTGGAAAATCTTTGTAAATTAACTGAAATAAGGGATTCTTCTGAAATGGTGAACATTTAAAAAAAAAAATTGTGAATGGAAATAGAATTATAGCGCGTACGTGTAAAATTTCTTTTCTGTGCATTGTTTTTTACCCTCTTTGACAGGACGAGTTTTCTGTACGTGATCTAGATCACACATATGTATGGGTATAAGTGCATGTTTGTCTGTATGAGGGGAATAAAGTAATATGTACCAGTTTGGACTGACGCATAGTTGTGGGGTTCCCACGTCCGTCATTCGTGTTTCTTTCTCGATACGAATTCTCTCGGGAGTATTATCCTTCAAAGTTATATCGAACGTTGAAGCCAAAAAACTTTTTTTGCTAAAGGCAAAAGACAGAAAAAATAGAACGAGAAAGAGAGAGAGAGAGAGAGAGAGAGAGAGAGAGAGAGAGAGAGAGAGAGAGAGGAGAGAGAGAGAGAGAGAGAGAGAGAGAGAGAGAGAGAGAGAGAGAGAGAGACGAATAAAAGGTCAAAAAATAGACTCACGTCCTCGCACATTTCATTCACATTCTTACGGCTCTATTTGATCCACTTTTCACCCCAAGAGGAAAACATTCTAAGAAAAAAAAACTGTTCCATATAACATATAATTTTGGTGCAAAGAAGGGGGTCTGAAATGGCGAGAGAAAAATTCATGAAAAATATTTATTTCACCCTCGAAGACAGTGTCGATCTTGCTTTAACTATAACGAGCCTTAGCACACCTGTTTGATGATCTTGTCAATTTTTCTACCCTCTTAACACTAATATTTGTACTCTGTATCAAAGATTTTTTTTGCTTCTGAGGATGCTTAGATCATTATGCTGAGTGCTTAAGGAGCTGGGAATAAAAAAAAGTGTATGAGAGAGAAAAAGGGAGGAAAAAAAGAGAGGGAGATAAAGGACAAGGGTTTGATTATTCCCGAATCGTTATCCCATTCCTGTGTTGGACGACATCGAGCCGATGTCAGGACGATTTAAATGCAAATAAAGTATGTACGTACGAGCGACGAAATAAGGGTTTCAGGTCTTATAATACACATATATAATACTATACATAAATATATATATGTGTGAACGAAATCTCGTTCGTCAGGAAATCGAGAACTAGCTCAAGCCCCCATAGGAGATCACTGCCAGAAGCATCGCTTGAAGGGGTTAACAAAAAATATTATATACATATGTAAGGAGTAAGACGAGTCCTGCCAGGCTATGGAATATATGGGTCGTGATCGACTTCGATCTCATTCACATACAATATACACAGTCTCACGAGTATCGAAGCCTTCATTTTCCAACTCTCTTTTCATTGTCCCATTACATCGTTAACGATATGCAGGGTGTCCCGAAAATTGTTCTAGGGCTTTAAGGAATCGTTAGTTTGTGCAATTCTGAGGATAAAAGTCTTCAACCATTTTTGTCTTTCGTGCACAATTGACACTTTGAAATTGCAATTGAAATTGAAATTGAAAGTGACAATTGTACTTTGAAAATTTCAAAAAATCGATTTTTTTTACTGTTTTCGAAAGTACATACATTCAAAAATATTGTGTCAAAATTTTATGAAAATCCGAGCTCTCTAAGTATTTTTTTTTTACCTGAACGTCGGGATCTCATTTCGTCTACCTGAGCGTATAACGCGCTCAAACGCGTTTTTCTCGAAACAACGTTTTCAAAATCTAGCTCCATCGTATCTCTAAAACTAATAAACCGATTCTCTTGAAATTTAAATCACATATTGTAAACACGATTTACAACAAGATGACCCTCGATGGTTTTAAAATTTTGATTTTTACTCTTTTTTTTTTGTGAAAAAACTGCGAAAAACGCGTTTTTCTTTACTTTTTTCGTTTTTCATTTGCCATTTTTTTATTTTTTGATAAAACTTTATATTCGAGGGTCATTTTGTAGCTGGTGTCATACTGAATCTAATGGACTTTGATTTTTTTGTTTCGGACAAGCCGTTACCGAGTTGTGATGGAGCTACCTAGCCCACCTATTTTTGAGGCGTTACGTTAAACTATAGTTTTTGTACTTAAAAATGAATAAAAATGAATTAAAAATTTTTTTTTTATGCATTTCAAGACTTTATTTTTCAAGCCCAATAACTTTTATATTCATACCTTTTATAAAATCTTCAAAAAAAAATCGCAAAAATAGCCTTTTTTCCTGGCTCCAAAGTGGACTGGCCCCTTAACTAGGGCGATCGCGCGCAAGCCTATCCGTTCTGGCTTCTGGGGCGTGGGTAGTTTTTCTCACTCCATGCTCGATCCACATTATTGATTAGCACTCTTTAATTATTATCTCATTAACGCAGATAAAAATAGCTGTAGACTTTTCTCTTTAGGATTCGATTATCTATCGATCCTGTTACGTTGAAGGTTAAATTTTGGGACACTCTGTATTTAAACTGTTGCACGTGCATGTTCTCTGCTCTCCGAGACATTCATCCATTTTTTATTAAAATTTCAACACATACACACATGCATACATGCACTGAACCAAGAGTAAAGTCTCTCTCGTCAATTTATATCCAACCGATCGTTACAAACACGTGCTGCATATTCTATTGCTCTTACCTTTTTTCCTATGCTCCATCGACGTGAATGCATTTATGCCGTGCTCAGGCCACTTCCAATAATACTCCGATTACTTTTATCCAGTAGGTATAACATTCTTTTTCATATTCGAAAGCCATTTACACTCATAAATTATCATATCGATAGAATATCATATTTTTGTTTCCATCCATCAAACTACGATCATGAATATTAATGATATACCTAAACATTATGCTGAGCTGATAGAAAAATACGTATTACGTGTTTTTTACCTTGTAACTCGTCAATTGGGACAAAAGTGGGTCGGGGGAGGAAGGGGATCGAAATGAACGAACTTTTTGGCATCCCTTCAATCAATTTTTATGATGCCATACCGTCCCCCTTTTTCTTCACGATTATATCGCAATAAAATTGTCGAAGGTGGGGGAAAAAAAGTTAGTGGCATGTTAACAAAAAATCTGTTATTTTTTTTTTGTTTCGTGGCTTTGGCTTTTGTCTCCTTAATATCAATTTACGACGATACGCATGATTCCTTCTTTTTCGGATTTTGTTTTGGAAAATAATCAAATGTATAAAAAAGACATGGTTAACTCTATTAAGGTACTTTTTTCGAATCCTCGACATTTTTTTGTCCCTTTTCCATTAGGAATACCGCAATAAAATAATGGAAGATATTTGGGATAAGTTAAATGGCACGTTTCTGGATAATATTTTTTTTTTTCTTTTTTACAGATCGAGCTCTTGGATGATTAGGACTGAATCTTCATTTTTCTCTCGTTCGTTTACGTGGCCATAAAGTAACGAGACACATTGAGGAAAGAAATGAAACGACTCGTTTTCGGTTGTTGAGTATTTTTTTTTCTCAAAAAAAATTGTCCGTGGGGCCTGGGGGGCACTTGATTGGAAATTTACGATCGATCCTTACGCGTTCATTGTTGATGTTAGGACCATAAAATAATTGAGTAAGCAGGAGTGAAAAAAAGGCAAAAAAGAAAATAGGTATGACCAATAAAGTGTTATTTTTCGTACGATCTTTTTTCACCCTTTTTCTCATCTCTATCGTCGGGTATTAACCCCTTCGAGGACTCCCTGAAAAATTGCCTTCGACCCTGACGACTCAAAATTGCAATATGAAAACAAAAGGCATGAAAAAGGTGAGATTGGAGTGAGATAAAGAAAGAGAAAAGTATTCTGGTGGTGCGTGCGTGCAAAGATAAACACGTCAGTGGTTAAGGGTGTAAAAAGAAGGACGAGATTGAAAAATATAATATTTATCGGCGATAGTCCCGAAATCTCAAAAGTGCAGGCTTCCTTCGCCCCTTTTTTTCTCAATAACTTTACCTTTCCCGCAGCCTGGAAGGTTCGTCCTTGACGTCCTTTAACACACGTACACACAAAATTTTTCAATACAATTCCGAAACACCCTTAATACGCTTTGTTGCGTTATTTCTGAGCCGTTAAGCCGAAACTGTAAAAAGAAGAGAGAGAGAGAGAGAGAGAGAGAGAGAGAGAATGTTTTTTTTGAGTGAGAGAAAAGATCGAGAAGAAATTGCTTTCTCTTTAGGAGTGAACTCGAAGAAAGATTTACCGAGCATACCCATACGTGAAAAACCTGTACACTCTTTCACAGTTTTTCATTTGTCCCTTGGCACCCATTTTTTCCTTCTTTTTATACTCTTCTTTTTTTCGAGCCTAGCACCTTCTACAGAAGCCTTTTTTGGCCCTCTTCTTCATCCTCCCAACTCGCGCAAACCTAATGAGGCGTACGAGTTTCTGAAAAAAAATGATGAACAAAAAATCAACCCCCTGTGTTCTCGCCCTTCTGCAATTTTCACCCTGCATTCAATCCCAGAAATATGAGAGGAAGAGAGAGAGAGAGAGAGAGAGAGAGAGAGAGAGAGAGAGAGAGAGAGAGAGAGAGAGAGAGAGAGAGAGAGAGAGAGAGAGAGATACAAAAATGTATGTTTGTACCCCGAGCAAATACGGACAACATCGCAAGGTAATTTCTTATTTTCATGCAAATCCGTTGCGCTCGGTTTTGCTCTTGAAAAATGACATCGTTTTTACTCCTTATTTATTTCCTAAACGTAAATTAGCCAACACCGCATATTCAGATGTTCTGAAATATACGACACTTGCTAATGGGTAGGGAATTATTTACGGTGAATTTTATTTACAGTGAAAAAACCAACTTGCATTTTTATTGATAAATAAAAAACCTCACATCTTTTGAACAATTTTTTTCTATACATTTCAGCTGTGAATGATGAAATTTCGTTCGCAATTTTTTTAAAAATAATCAGTAGATTCAATGCATCTCGAAACTTTCCATTTCACACCTACCAATCACTTACAAAAATTAAACTATTATCATTTTTTATTAAAAAAAAAAAATCTCTAAATAATGCAAAAATCCAATAACAATTTATCGTAAAAATTGATTTTAAGCATCGGCTTGTACGGGGTCGTAAATATATAACGATATTTCGTACACATTTTTTGGGGGTTGTAAAAAAGGGGTGCGACGATTGAAGCGGGCTTCGTAAAATAATCTAGGATCTCTCGTAAATTTAGTGAGATGGAGAGCCCAGCCGGCGGGTATATGGTGTTTTAAATCATGGTTTTTAATTGTAATTTTTAGTGTTAAAGTTCAATGACCACTCCATTACTGTACAAAGTATTTTGTACGTATATATTATATTTTTTTTAAAATACATATATATATATATACATAGCATTAAGGGCGTGGATTTACTGAGACAGGAAATGAACGGGGCGAGGTTACACGTGCGCGCACCACTAGTCCCATTTCGTTTGATCCCTTGCCGCGATTAAATTTACGCGGCGATTTTGATCAATCTAATTTCTTCCCCTCTCTCTCCTTCTTGTTTCTCTCCCACTTTTTTCCCATTATGTTTTCTCCTTTTCTTTCCCTCACTTTATTATTTATCGAATAAGAATTATTGATAGACAATTATTTTTCCCACAGTTATATGTCAATAAATAAAGTAATAATCATCTTTATAATATCAAACCTAATTATTTGGAACTGAACAAAAAAGATGAACTCGTTAATTTTTGCTTATGAATAAAAAATTATTAAGTATTGGGATAATTACTAATAAAAAAATTTTAATAACAATAAAAATTGTTTGATAACTTCGTTCTGTGAATAAAAAGGTTTTTTAATGAAAATTATTGAGTAAGAAGCCTATACAAGAAAAATTTACTATCTATCATATATATGATTCCATTTTGGCCTCATGAAAGTACAAAAATAGAGCAAAATATCCGAGATATTCAGAGAGTTGGACGTTGATTGATTTGGCACAAAATTCTCCATATGTTGTAAGAAATACCACAACGAGCGAAATAACAGTGGAATACATAGAGGGCGATTTTGTGAATCAAGACTCGCACCTGCCCCCCGCCATACCATATATATATATATATATATATATATATATAGTGATATGAAAAGGAACATGATTATAGTGAAAATATGGTTCGTGCATACATAAAATATATATGCATGAACGTAGACGATATAACGTTATTTTTCGATACGAAATAATAATGAGATACATCATGAATATGGAAATTTTGTTTAACGGCTTGTGTGCGCGGGTGTCCGCGACGATACTTTCCTGCTAGATGCATAAATGCACCATATATAAATGGACGCCGTACATGGTACATATATCGGCACCCACTTTGCATTGATTAAAATATCCCCCGCACAGAAAGCCTTACGCTCGAAAAGATCTAAACAAAACTTCACGTCTATCGAGACCGGTGTGTCTCGATTAGGACTTTTTATAGTTTTTTTTTTTCTGAGACAGAGAACAGTTGTGCAGAGATTCGCAGTGAATAACAATGGGATATTGTGGTTTGTGGTATTCGGGATTGATTTTATAAGGTTTTTTTGTTTCGTTTCATATTCGAATGTTCGAAAATCAGATAATTTTTTAATTTAGTATGCTTTTTTGATTTTTTTTCTTTTTCTCATAACTGTTTATCGAATTGACAGACAGAAAATACAATTAATAAATGATTTAACCATAATTAATTACAAATAAGAAATAACTTAACTTTCACTTCGGTTTTTGTAACCAATCGCCCCCGCGATTGTTACTTCCACGGCCCAGGGTCCTTACCCCTCTTAACCTCGCCACTTTTTCCAACTACTCCTCTACTCTTTCCTCCATTCTCTCCCATACGTGCAGCTGCAGCCGACTTATTCCCGCACTGTATCGCATTTACCGAGGGCGAAGGGAAACTGCAGAAAACCTTGCCGATATAGCCGCGGTGCCCAACTAATCTCCGCGGGTGGCAGTGCGAGCACGCTCCTGCACGACCACCAGAGGCACTCAGGCAGGCACCTCCTCAGCTGTGATGCAATGAGCCAGCCAGTGCATGGCTAGAGGGGCCACCATCCGCACGATAAGAACCGTCCACGGGAGGCCACCAATCCGTACACCGACCGCTCATTGCATCACAGAGAGGTTGTTTTTGGCCATGGATTTATGAAGGTGGAATCCGAACCACCCGGATTGCAGCAGAAACACTGGAAAAAATTTTCAAATTTTCATTGGTGTTTTGGCCGGGATTCGAACCCGGGACCCGCGGCGTGCGAGTCCGAGCCCTTATCCACCGGACCAACCGCTCTCCCCACAAATAAAAAATAATATAAATTATTGTATAAATTACCGACAGTGATAGGTGCGCAGTCGGTATGTGGCTACGGCGATCTCCAAAGTTAAGCAGCCTCGGGCGAGACCAATACTATACTTGCTTGGATGACCGATTAGCCATGCACCGGCTTGCGCATCAATCGCTGAGCGGGAGCCATTTTTTTTTAGTTTCTGATGGTGCTAATGAATTGAAACTCAGTAAAAATATGGCCGCCCGTATCGGCCGGGTTTCCCATAGTTTCCCTTGGCCCTCGTGTAAATGCGGTACAGTAATGCATTAGGAAAGAGTGGCTGTGGGCAACACTCTTGGGGGGTTTCTCAGGAACATGGAAATTAGTGAAGTGGGGAAAAAGTGGGGTTAAAGTGATAGGATGGGTTCGTAAAAATTCGCAAAGGTATACTCAGGAACAATAAAAATAAAAAAATAATAAAAATTGAATAAATTAAAACTAGAGTAGAAATAGTTTTGAAAAATTTTACACTAAAAAATTATTTAAAAAAAAACAAAATATCTCCCGATTGCAAAATAATTCATAATAAAACAACTCGCTCAGAATTTCGTTTTTCTGATTAGATCTGATCAGAAAAATGAAATCCTGAGGGAGTTGTTTTATTATAAATTATTTTGCAGTCGGGAGTTTTTTTGTTATTTTAAAACCATTTTTATTTCACACTTTTTTTAGATTATTGTTATTGTTGAATTGTTCGAACAACACGAACAAAAAACGCACTGAACGTTAGTAAAAACGACGTAACCTCCAGACAGAAAAATGTAAACATGGGCATCTTTCAGAGTTACGAGCAGGCAGCAACCGCATGAAGTATGCCACTGAACGTAATATGACACCATCGCCCGTTGTTCTATTAGTTGAATCGATATGATACAACAGCTTTTTTTAGTATGTTAATATTTCTATGAATATACAACCGATTGAATTAAATTATAGGCTAAAACATAGTATGTTGGTGAAAGAATCTATGTTCAAAATTTGGTCAAGAAATTTTTTGTCGTTTTCGCAAACATTCGGCTGTAAAAAAACTTTAAAATCAGCTGATCGCGGTCAAACGTATAACTCCCGTCTTGCTGCCGTGCAGGCAGTCGGGAGTTAAAAAACTGAGTACTCGTATATATTATTGACTAAATTCACTAAGTACCCTTTCGTCTTTTTTTTGTGATACGTCACACTTTACGTCATCCTTTATATATATATATGCGCGTGTCTGTCAAGATCGAAAAGGGGTGATCGTTTCGAGGTTCAAAGTGTCGATACTTTTCGTCAGGAGAAAAGGGGTCTAACTATCCGCATACGTCACGTGACAATTGTGAAAAGAAGAGGTGAGGAGAGAAATAAAAAAAAATAAAAAGAAAATACCGTCGAGACCTTCGACAGATCAAAATTCGTGGGCCTGGTTGAACGTTCCAATAGTATTATTTATAAGACCCATAGAGTTTGATGAAGTGGAACGATTTTTCGAAACCGTTTAGTTTGTGAATGATATGTAAAAAAAAAGAATTATCGAATAATTTTCTTTTTAATCGCGATTTTACGTTTTTGATTTTTGCCAACGTTTTTTTCCGTTAACTTCATATACGTTAATTTCATATACTTTCATGAATATACTATCTAAAATTGAAAAATAATTGAATATGAAAAATAATGAAAATTTAATTGAATTTAATTTAGTTTATTGTTCTAATTTTCGATAAATGTTTAATCAGGTTCTAATAGTGTTCAATGATAATCCATTAAGGGGCCAATCCACTTTGGAACCACGAAAAAAAGACTATTTTCGCGATTTTTTTTTGAGGATTTTATAAAAGATATAAATATAAGAGTTGTTGGGCTTGATAAATAAAGTCTTGAAATACATAAAAAAAAATTTTAATTCATTTTTATTCATTTTTAAGTACAAAAACTATAGTTCAACGTAACGCCTCAATAACAGGTGGGCTAGGTAGCTCCATCACAACTCGGCAACGGCTTGTCTGAAACAAAAAAATCAAAGTTCATTAGATTCAGTATAACACCAGCTACAAAATGACCCTCGGATATAAAGTTTTATCAAAAAATAAAAAAATGGCAGATGGAAAACGAAAAAAGTAAAAAAAACGCGTTTTTTCGCAGTTTTTCACAATAAAAAAGAGTAAAAATCAAAATTTCGAAACCATCGAGGGTCATCTTGTTGCGAATCATGTTTACAATATGTGGTTCAAATTTCAAGAGAATCGGTTTATTAGTTGTAGAGATACGATGGAGCTAGATCTTGAAAACGTTGTTTCGAGAAAAACGCGTTTGAAGTTTATACGCTCAGGTAGACGAAATGAGGTCTTGACGTTCAGGTAAAAAAAAAAATACTTAGAGAGCTCGGATTTTCATAAAATTTTGACACAATATTTCTGAATGTATGTACTTTCGAAAACAGTAAAAAAAATCGATTTTTTGAAATTTTCAAAGTAGACTTGCCCCTTAAAATTGCACTCCAAATTAAAACATGTATCTACATTTTTATTATTTGAACAAATGCCAAGTTGTTTTTTTTTGCTCTGAAATTTTTTCACTTTAGTTGGAAAGCCCTGTAGACGTATATAATACCGAAAAATCAGTCAAGCCCATTTTTATCCCTTTCGATTATTTCTTAAACTATTTACAGGGCGATATTTTAGTTTTCTTTATTTTTTGCCACTTGAGATGCGAGCGTCGATTCGATGCACACGTGCTCTCCACTTTTATTTTTTTGGGTTGCTCACTTTTTTTCGCACCGCGATTCTCCCGCGGGAAATTGGTCGGAAAGGAATTTTTTTTTATTGCCGGGAGAAAAAGATACAGAAAGGAGAGGGGAATCCCATCAGAGTATTTCGTGAGATGAACCTAATGAGGCGAAAGAGTTGCAGCAAGGAAGAGTCAAGAAAAAAAAAACATTTTTTTTTCAAGGGATGTTTTTTCCGTTTCACCCCTCGAAAACATTTTTTTCGCTCTTGTAAAACTTTTTCTCGACTTGCTCTCGGATATAATTTCAATCGCGAAAGTTCACACGATTTCTCACCCCTTTCGCACTTTTCGATCCATTTTTTTTCTACTCTCGCACTTCTGAGAAATTGTATCGAGTGACCGTCATGTTTTTTCAAGCTTTTTTTTCTACTTCGCCCTACACCCTTTCGCCACTCATGGAAAGGGCCAAAAAAAGTTTCAAGTTCATCTCGTGGGGTCGTTTTTCCCCGATGACATCATCATTCGGTGAACAATCGAACAATAAAAAAATAAAAGCTGCTTCGCCAAGAGAACAATTGGAAAAAATCAGAAAATATAAAAGAATAATAAAAAAAATGTTAGAAGAAAAATACTGACTCACGACCACCCAACAGGAAATGTGAAACCGATTCGCATCGTGTATTCCGAAATTTCATCGTCTAATGTGTGAAAATCTAACGCTCTAGAAAGATGACGCGTGAGGGTGCAATTTTTTTTCGGCAAAAAGAGTTCGACGGATTTTGCCCTCAAAGTCTATTTTTTTTCTACCACCACAGAGCCTTTTTTTTGTTGAACACAATGGGAACTGCGTTTCTACATTTTAGTTAGCCAAATTTCCGTAACACGTTGCACAAGAGAAAAATTATAGTCGGTGCCTTACAATCACATATACGCACAAATATATATTTTTTTTATATGTGTAAAGGACTTAACCTGTAGGTTATATTGTGTGAATGATCTTGATATAGGTTCAATCCATTTTCCAAAATAGTCTCGTCATCGCAACGATCTCGATTTCCTATAAACACACCCTTCGATTTATTTGACGTTTCTTAACTCTACGGTAGTCGAAAAAAGGGGTTGAGAAAACTCAGACAAAACAGAGAGGGAAATATATCGATTCTGAAAAAAGGGACGAGTCACCGGATGCAGGAAATTTTAGTTTCGATCGATCAGAATTTGATCTCATTATTTTGATTTTTAATCGACGGTTTCTCGGATTTTATTTTTTGTAATGTTTACCTCAGAGTTATTGATTTTTTATGATTTTAAGAAAATTCAGAGTAATTCATAAATAATGGAATTATACAAAATCAATATTGAAATCATTTTTTCTATTCAAATTAATTCGAAGCTCGAAGTTGTAAAATATATTTTACGATCAAATAATTCAAGAAATAAATAGGACAAACGATCGTTTTGACAGAAAAGGTTATATAGGTGATGGGCTCATAACCGCTTAAGGTTCTTCTCGATCGGTCCGCGACGAATTGTAGAAGGGGTTGGAGTAAAAAAAAATTTGTTTACTACACCGTTGGCACGAATACGAGAAAGAGTTTACGTTAAAAATAATCGTTGCATTCCCCTTTTCTCGCTCTATATATTGGATTCGAGGCGAATTGATGCTGCATGCAACCCTTTCGGACCTTTGGATTGCTCCGAAGATTTTATCGCTTGTTGTACAAGAAAAAGAGAGTGAGAGAGAGAAAAACAAAAAATAAGAAGAAAGAGAGGAGGAGAGAAAAATCGTATCCCTTTCCACTCCGTGTAAATTCGAGAGCCAAGGGCTTTGCGAGACCTTTTAGACTTTTGCGGCAACCCTGAAAGAGAAACAAGTTTCTCGGTGGCTTGAGAGGCTAATTATTCTTTTTTTTTTCGTCGAAATAAGGGTTGACGAAGAGAAGACGAGATTCTGCCTTCGAACAAGAGGGTCGCAAGGGCCACAATTCTCTGTAAAGGGACAAACGTGTTACAAAAGACGATCTCTGTCCAGGTACAAAGCTCAGATTTAATACCTTTGGGAAAAAATGATCGAGATCTCGGTTGCATTTGTTTTCAAACATTGCCTCTGTTGCACGATATACTTCACCCCCTGCCGTCCTTAATACGTCAACGTTTCTCTCTCCCTCAAAAAGCTATCCTCAACGTTGATCTCACGCTGAGAAATCACCCTCTAATTCACTGCTCTGATTTTTATCATTTTCACACCAGCCACAACGATCTCCTTAATTTGTAGCCAATTCTACGTTTTTCAACCCTCTCTTATCAACCCGCTATTCTTTTTCATCAACTGAAAGCAAAGCTCGAATTTCTATAAGTTTTGAAAAAATATTAACAATTATTTATTTATCAAAGTACTCTGGATTTTTTTCAAAATTGCTTTTGCTATTTTAGCCTTTAACAAGTAACAACACTTTTTCGTTAATTTTTTTTTTTATCCAGAATTTTTCATTGTTTATTTGAAAATGTGCCCCGTCGGAAAAAAGGAATAACTTTACTACGTTTATTACGGCATCATCGGCATTTAGCGATCATTCGTGATATTAATTCTCAATTAAAGAATTTCGACTCTTTAATTTAAGTTAGATTTTTTTTTAGTGATGTCATACAAAATAATTGTCTACCAGAATTTTTACCACAAACGAAAGTTGGCTATTGATAAATTACCGTTACCATTTTTCAGAGACCGCAAGCGTGTCGGTTAACTCGATATGTCCGAATGGTCAGTTTAATGATAGTAATCAAATATGGGGCGCAGTGATTAATGAACCACGAGTCATACCACGCGTCTGACCGGAAATTCAAATGTTGGAGTGGCCAAAAAAATGCAAGGGGATAGGTGAAAATTTTCTATTGCCCATATAAATATAACTATACATAAATGAACGTAATAAGAACATGGTTCATTTTACAGGTCACAAAGGCCAGTAATATTTACTCCCCCATTGCACGAGACAACGTGCATTGTCGGGTAATATTTCCATTATGTAGATTAAATCACAGGCACGCAAAAAACACCCTAAAAATGTACCCAGTATCCCAAAAATCGTTGCCCGCTTACGTATAGCTAGATTTTGCGATTTTTAAGAGATAAATTTTAGAAGAATTTGTCGCCTAAATACCGTTGTTGAAATATTAAGGTGAGCAACCTCTTTAGGAGACCAAAAATTAGATGATTTTTTGGATTTTTTTTTATTGTGAAAAAAAAAACGGAAATTTCCGCAACTCTGACAATAATTTATTCATATTTTCATACATCTCTGATAATTTTTTCAAGTTATTTCATGCATTAATTAAGGTGTAATCCGCTGTGTCCCTTGGCGTGTCCTCATCGTCGTTGTCGATTTGCGGGAATTGTGCAGCTCGCAATTCGCATCTGAAATAGTCCAACAAATTTTTATATATTCTTGAGATGTTTGTTAAGAACATGAACCTAAATTTTGAAAAAAAAAATCGAGAATTGAATGTTGGAACGTGTTTGAAAAGAAATGATCGATTTTTAGCATTTTTTCCCGGCATTTTGTAATAATAAATATGTTTTAAACAATCTAATCTTTCTAACTTTAGGTTCATGTTTTCATAAATTATATTATGTAAATATGTTCCAAATTTGAAGATGATCCATCAGTTAGTTTTTGTGTTATGATTCCCGCAAATTGAAAAAATATCGTTTCGAGAAAAACACGTTTGAAGTTTGAGCGCGCTTGGGAGTCGAGTGGAGAGTCTTTATCATTTATATACATACCGTTAGAAGGAATCCGAATATCGTTTTGCAATTTTCAGGGTGTATTCTTAAGATGTTTTGCTAACGATTTATGGAATAAAAAAAAATTGATTTTTTGAAGCATCTAAAGTGGTTGCTCGCCTTGAGGCGACTTCTCACTTTAGACGCTAAAAAAAGGATATTTGCATGAATTTTTTTGATAGCTTTATATTATAGATATTGATATAAAAGTTGTTACACTTAATAAATACACTTTCGAAATACATAAAAAAAATTTTTTTTATTTGTTACGTCACTATTTATACACGAAAATGGTAGTTAAATAAAGTCCTAAAAAAATTGTAGGTCTGCGCTGATTGATGAAATCTCGAAGATGGATCATCTGAAACAAAAAAATTAAACAGTTTTAGATTCGGTATGTTAATGGTTATAGCACATATCATATGATTTTTGATATATGCAAAAATATCAAAATGACGGACATTTTTCGAAAAAACAAAAAAAACGTGTTTTTCACCATTTTTGGCAAAAAAAATAGTAAATATCAAAATTTAAAAAAATCCCTGATATGTGCTATAGCTATAGTTGTAAAGAATATATGGTTAAAATTTCATAAGGATCGTTTCAGTAGTTTCAAAGATTTTATCAATAAGCCGTCGAAAAATATTGTTTCGAGAAAAACGCGTTTAAAGTTTTTGCGGAGCAGATGAACGTGCTCAGGTAGTAAAGTAAAGGTCACACAAAAATACAGTTAGACTCCTCCGATCCTCATAAAATTTTAGTATAATACTTTCGGATATGTATACTTTCGAAAAATGTAATAAAAAAAATCGATTTTTTGAAAATTGTAAAGTGTGAAGTCGCCTATCCGGTGCATCGTGGCAAAACTTCGTTCACGCTCGCTCCTTTCAATTTTTATCATCGTAACAAATTGGCTGATAGTAATTAATTAATATCTCATCAATGGTACATCGGCGAGTAAAATTTCTCGAGACTTTTCTCTTCAAAATTTAGAATCTTAACTGTCCGAATTATTTAAATCACGAATTTCGGATCACTTCTTTTATATGCACATAGTTATAGAACAAACAGGCTCGCTTGGCTACCCCGAAACTTTTGCTTCCTGCATGCTACGTACCCATAAAGATGTATATTTTAACCATGATTAAAAGCAACCAGAAGGCTCTATGAACCCTAATTTACGAAAAAAAGGGTTTCACCTTTCTACACATCCGATTTTTTTCAATTTTTTTTTTTTCAAGACGAAAACCCACACGTGCTCGCCCGCGTGACTTGTGACGAAGAAAAGGCTCGTAAAAATATGTGTGTATGTGTGTATATATCGTGCAAACAAACTCTAGAAGTTCCCGAGGGAATTTTCCTCCAGATTTTTGAGAAATTGAGGAGTTCGTGCGTTTCCGTTGTACACAAAAATAAAATATATACCGATCTCTATTTATCAATCTAGTCGAGACTAATTCACGCTGAATCGAACGAAAATAGCTTCTATGTGAATGCTCTGAATTTCTTAAACTACTTTTTCATTGGTCGAATAAAGTTTTCTTGACACCCTCGATTTTTCAGATTTTTCATTCGAGCTCGGACTAATTTATCTCCAATACGGAATGAGAAACTTGATATTAATTCCTATTGTGCCACGTTGAAAGAAAAACCACCCCCAATGGTCAAGGACAGCTCGCTCGTAAATCCGTGACCGCAGGAGGCCTAAGAAATTGACCAGAAGGTGGCCTCTGAAAACATCTTCCATTTTCGTCACTGGAAAACCAAAAGTTTGACAGCTATTAGAGAACTATTATACGAAACTGGACAACAGGAAATGTCAATGAAGAATCGATCACTCTTATTCTTTCTCTTCTTATACATGTATATAAGCTTTTAGTGGACAATTGCACCGACTTATGTACTGGAGCATTGCAAAAGAGGAGCGTGTGAAAATATCTCGACTCGCGACTCGAACTCAGCCTCTATATAATTTTTGCAGTGTTTGTGACTCCAGATGTTGCAAATAAACTCCACCCCCAATACCTGAAAGATAAATACGTGACCGAGGGTGGTCCGAAGGAAAAATGTCTGCTCTCAATTCATCTTAAATTCGAGCAATTTTCGGCAAACACCATTTCTCAAAATTTCGTATGTCGACAGATTTACAAAGAGATCGATTTTTTTATAATTCAAAACCGGTTCCAGTGGCTCGACACGAAGTAACAAAAAAAATCTGGCTCGAGCTCGAGCGCTGCTGCAATTTTATTCTAGAATATGAGGTTTTTCCATTTATTTTTTATTTTTAAACCGCTCTCACGAAGAAACGGGCTGAGAAGCAAAAATCTAATGGCAGTTAAACAATGAATTTTTCTTTCCTTTTTAGACATACTAGAGAGAAAATTTTCAATTGGACAAATTTTATTTTGTGGTTGATAATACATTCTCGAAGAAAATGGTGATGGACAATAATAATATTTTTATTTTTGAAAAAGTTTGGAAAGCTCGTGTTTTGATTTTCTATTTTTCAAAGGTATAAACGTTTCACAATAAATAAAAAATTGTACAATTATATCAACCTTGAATATTTGAATAAATCTTAATTGGAAGTATTCCCAATATTAGCGAATAATTACGGAACTTTTATGCCAAATTTTAGGGTGTATAATAGTTAAAATTTTCGAATAAGGGTAGATTTATCTTTCGGACCCCCATATCCATAAATCTATTTCGCCCTTTTTTGTTTAATTGTAGTTTTCCGAAGATTTGCAACATTTTAAACGATTGCATGAGAATGAAAATAAGGAGGAAGAATGTTTTCACTAGAATAATAAGTAGTTTGAACGGGAAGAAGGAAAAACGTGTAAATGTGAGGATAAAGAAAAAAATTCGTTATAAATTTACCCTCCAATTATCGAAAACGTGAGGCTGTAGTTCCCGTCCTCAGAGAAAAATAATGAGGGAAATAGAGAATGTGGTCTTAAAAATCTCCTCGATGTCATCCGTGAAATACATAAGAGACACATGTATGGAAAAGCATGTAGCAAGACAAATCTCGTACGAGTTAAAATTGAACAAAAAAGCCAAAATACGAGAGTGAAGATCCTTAAGGGGAAAACAAGGTTCTTGTTAGCGTAAGAATAAAAATACACGAGAATATTTCCAATAAAAATCCAAGTTTACGACTTTGTAAACCGTAAGTGTCACTTTGTTGAGATTGTAGCATGAAGAATCGTGAAAAAGCCACCCCCATTGGAGAGGGATGCTGGAGAAATGCCTCGAAAGTTAGGATGAGAGGAAGAGTGATCAAAATTGGTCGATTGGAGAGTTCCTAAAGAGATGGGCTATACCCGGGAGAAATGGGTGAAATGTGGTTGAAAAAGTGATCCGGTAACACGACGGGTGGTCGGCCATCTTTTCTCGAGGCAAGGAAAAAGAGAAGAGGACAAGAAAAATAGTGGATAGAACCCGCAGGCTCGATAATGAGCTCGCATTCTAAAATCAAGTCTCTCATTGTCGTCGGGGTCGTCTTTAGAGCATTCATCGCCGTTGTATCGTATTATATCCGTTTGCATTGAATTCGGCAAGGACGAGTCCATCATGTTTCTCTCTCTTTCTCTCTCTCTCTCTCTCTCTCTCTCTCATTCTTTCCTTCTCTTCAATCTCTCGAACCCTCTTTTTTCTCTCTCGTCGTCTCGATCTTTTTTCATCTTTCTCTATCGCACCCTCTCACCTTTAGGGGCTGTGACAACCCCAGAGGACACCTGGACCAACCCCCGACTACACTTCCTCGCAATATCTTGTGGGAATACTCGAGCAGAAGACGTGTGTGCTTGAGCGAGACACATTGACACATAAACTTACGTTTCAATACTTCTAACATACATAAAGGCGTAATATTGACAATTTTATGAGCTGAGGGGCTGTTTTTTTACTTTCTTATTGTCAAGAACTCGCATGCCGATTTTTTGACGCTTTCGAGCCCCGTGAAAGCGACTAAATCGCTGGATAATTACGAGAAACGACCCAGCGGCCACGTGGAGAAAGCCAACAACCCAATGTTTGCCTTTTTATTTACCACCTCTGCTGGACTAATTGGAATTTATGAAGGGGATGACAATGCATTTTTTCTTTTTACAGATTTCAAGCATTTTTTTCGTTTATTCCATTTTTTTTTCTTACAAAATACGGAGTGTGGAATTGAAAGAGTGACAAGAGAAGATTCCGATTGACAAGTAATTACCCGGACACGTCAAACCCGTTAAGGGTTGATTGGAATTTACGATTCACCGAGAAAAATCGATTTATCACAAAGTAGTAAATCTAAGTTTGCTAGACAAAAAATGGATGACAATTTAGTAAAGAAATAGCCTTTATTAATTAGGCGAAAAGAATTTGATAAAACGTTTGCTGGAATTAATTCGCATTGGTAAAAATGATCGATAAATTGATGGAAATTTATAAGATAAACAATAAAATATTTTTGGACGTCTTATTCATATACTGTGATAAACACGATTCATTAATTAAGGTAAAAATTGCATAATTCTGCAGTTAAGATAAAAAGTATTAAAAAAATCAGATTTATTTTAAAAAATTCCAACATTTCCTCAATAAGTCTGTTTATTTTCGTATCTTGAAAATTAGAACATCCACATTTTTACTCCAAAAGGAAGAAAAACAGAAATTCATTCTCGAAAAATTTCAACGATCCAAGAAAAAAATAATTTATATCCAAAAAAATCGTTTCTTCCAACAAAAAGTGAGTTCTCGACTTTTTTTTGTTATCCTGCGACAAAAAAAAAGGAACATTTTCAATGAGACTTTTTTTCGAAACAGGAAAACCTTCCCGGAAGGCGAGAATCTTGATGAAAATGTAAAAATTCAGCTGTGTTCGATGAGATGAATAGGGAGAGCGTGCCCAAACCGAAAGATCTGTGGCAGTGAGGCGAAAAAAGAGGAACGAAAAAAATGAAAGAAAGGACGAAGTGTAAAAAAATGTCCAATCACCGTTGGACTATCAGAAGTCCGGTGCGCGAATTTTCTCCATTGTAATTTTTTGATAGACTCCTTTTGGTTTGTTCGTTGAAGCGAGGTTGGGTTCAAGTATGACTTCATCATTGTGAAAAGTGGCCAAACAACGTTTGAAAGGAGACACAATAGTTAGAAGTCGTATACCACGTTGCCCGCAAAATGGCGCTTGATTGATGGAGAAAACGTCGACGAATTAAATCGAATGATTTGGCAAAATTGCAGTCAATAAACTTTATCCAAATTCTTTTCTTTGCTTTTTTTTCTTACTCTTTATTATTCTTACTGTTTAATTTTTTATAACGGCACGAGTCTCTCCGTATGTCGAGATCATCTCGAGTCCCAAAAGTCGTATAGTCGGCGTATAGTCGCGTGGCTCTTTCACTCTCTTTATAGTTTGGACGATAGCCCACCCCTTGCCGAGTCGAAAGATTGTTAATTAGTCGTCAATCGACGTGACAAGTACACACGTGTGTTACGCGATATAATATTATGCACGTAACGTCCGTAAAGAAAATGCATAGGTAAAGGGAATATATATAGATGTATACATGAATGTTGCATGCATTCATGAACTTTGCCTCCAGCAAGTACTTATCCAAGTACAGTCCAGTTAAAAGAAGATTTGAATTAAGTGATCGTCTCAACATCGTTTTAAGTGATCATCTTTGAACAAAGTTATTTAGATGCATTCATTTCTCAATATTCAACATTTACCTTTGGATGTAACCAATTCAATAAATTATAATAATAATGAAAGGTATCATAATAAAATATCATATCGTATATGTATTTTTCGGTGACACGACAAAATGCCGATGACAAAACGCCGAGTGACTAAATGCCGGCGACTGTACGCCGAGCGACTATGTGCCGACCGGACTATACGCCGATCGCAAAATGCCGATGCGACTATACGCCGATGCGACAAAATAAAAAAAAGTGAATTAATCGTGTGAGAGAATCACTGCTATGCTCTACAGTTATATTAGAATAAGAATGATTGTTGTGATCTGCAATTCTGTCACATTATTATCATATCATTATTATGATCTGAAAAATGTTAATAAATCGTGTGAGAGAATTATCATATTATTATTATGATTTATAATTATATAATATTGTGTGATTTTATCATACGACTGCCAGGCATTTGTGTCCAATTTTAGTATTAAACGATCCTCGGATCGTGACGTGCACGATGCCACTGAAATTACTTCCAAGCCAATTATTTATGTTTGTTGGCCATTATTGAAGAAGTAAGTATTGCTGTATGGTTTGCTGAATGTATGTCTGTTGTGTTTGGGTGTATGGTGTGATATGATGATGTATGGTGTGTGATGATTCATGGTATGATATGATAGTGTATGGTGTAGTGATGACGTACGCTGTAATATGCAAATCTAGGAAGGTTTTTTCTTAAATAATGACCTGGAAATCTGGAAACTAATATTTCCACTGGACATTACTACTATTTGTATTTTGTTGCATCGGCGTATAGTCGCATCGGCTTTTTGTCATCGGCATATAGTCGCATCGGCGTTTTGTCGCTCGGCATATAGTCGCCGACATTTAGTCACTCGGCGTTTTGTCATGGATCCGTATTTTTCAACAGTTTTTCCTCACTGTTTTGTTTTTGAGACAATTATTTTATATTTAAAAGAATCATCTATTTTAACGATTTTCTAAATTGATGGATCGGAGTTTTCTTTAACGGGGTCAAGCTATGTGACAGCTATTTTTTTTTCGCTTTTTTGGGAATTTTTTTTGATGAACCATTAAAACACAATATCTTTGAATTTTTACCACACATTTATTATTATTTTTACAGTCCCTCAGAATTTTATCAAACAAAAATAACGAGTTGAATCGATTTTACACCGTTCGGAAGACACTCATATGTGTTGGTTGACGGCTGCCATGATTCCGGAGGTTTTGCTCATCTGAAATCAAAAAATCATACGGCATTTTAATTTGTAGACCTGAGACTATCGCTGGAACTAGTATAAAGTAAAAATATCGAAAATTGAATTTTTAGCACGGTTTTAAATGTTAAGTTCCAAGTTTCATCGATTTTTTTCGACTTTTAAAACCGTGCCAAAAATTCAATTTTCGATATTTTTACTTTACTCTAGTTCCAGCGATAGTCTCAGGTCTACAAATTAAAATGCCGTTTGATTTTTTGATTTCAGGTGAGCATAACCTTCGGAATCATGGCAGCCGTCAACCAACACATGAGTGTCTTCCGAACGGTGTAAAGTCGATTCAACTCGTTATTTTTGTTTGATAAAATTCTGAGGGACTGTAAAAATGTTAATAAATGTGTGGTAAAAATTCAAAGATAGTGTGTTTTAATGGTTCATCAAAAAAAAATTCCCAAAAAAAGCGAAAAAAAATAGCTGTCACATGGGTGATCCCGTTAATATTTGTAACGAAATTATATTTTTTCTTTAATTTTGAAAAGGTAAATAGTGAATAATGTTGTTTTGAATAATTGAACGTGACTGTACCGAAAAGTAGCTACTTAAACGAAACGGGGGTGTCCTGCTAGTTCCGACACAACCCCCTTAGTGCGCATTACGAATGGACCCCGTCGAATGGCATGAATGCGTAATTATATTCCTAACGACTGTGCACCAACGTGAGCACCGAGTGCAATTCGAAAGTCGACTTGGAACATATTGAATAAATTGTACGTAGACTAAGTCGACGTATATTTATTTACGTACCAGAAAGGGCTGTTTTGAGAATAATGGAATTACATTCTCTCAACAAATTAAAAAAAGAAATAATATTATAAAACTATAAAATAATATTATACAAATAATAATAAAAACGTCGGGAAATGTAACAAAATAAAATTTGTCATTTTATCCCAAAAGCATTGGCATTCCATGCCAAATCGACCGGACCGCGACTCTGACCATTTTTTATTTAACGAAATAATGTTATTTTCAGCTACTGGAAGGAGTTTGTAGGAATTTTTTTAGATTTTTATCTCAACCCGTTTAAAAATAATGCATTTTTCAAAATTTCGCACGTAATTTTTTCAAATGCCCATAGCTTTTTTAACAACAGAGATATCAACATAAAATAGTCGGTCATTTTTTTCGTCTTAAATTGCAGTTTTATAAAAAAATACAAAAAAATTATCAAAAGTCAATTTCATTTGTTTTTTTGTTTTAATCCAAAAATATTTGTTTTTTCAAAACTTGGATCGTTTTGATATTTTTAGAACAAATTCACAGCTTGTGATATCCATACGTTCTTTTTTTTATTATTTTTTACCAGGTGTAAACCAATAATTATTAGTTGTTAATCCTGAATTATATTTTTTAATTATTTTCCCCCACTCATAATTCCATTCCTTAAGAAATTATGAACAGAAAAAAAAAATAATAAAATATTGGAACTGATTGCCATGTTCTTTTCAGTTTTCAACCAAACATTTTTTTCACAACTTGGGCCATTTTAATTTCTCTGAAAAAATTCACCATCTTTCACGACTTATTTTTACACGTCCCAAAAAATCCTCAGCTTGTGATATCCATAAATTCAATTTTTTTTCAATTCTCTGCCACATGTAAACCAATGATTATTAATTATTAATCTTTATTCATGAATATCACAAGCTGTGGATCTTATGGGACGTGTAAAATTGTGTCGTGAAAGAAGGTGAATTTTTTCAAAAAAATCAAAATGGCCCAAGCTGTAAAAAAAAATTTTGGTTGAAAACTGAAAAAACATATAAATCAGTTCCAATATTTTTTTATTCTTTTTTCTATTCATAATTTCTTAATAAATAGAATTATGAGTGGAAAAAAATGATAAAAAAATATAATTCAGGATTGATAACTAATAATTATTGGTCTACACGTGGTAAAAAATAAGAAAAAAATAGAAGGTATGGATATCACAAACTGTGAATTTTTTGAGACATGTGAAAATATGTCTAGAAAAATGGTGAATTTTTTCAAAAAAATCAAAACGGTCCAAGTTTTGGACCGTTTTTTCGTTCATTAATTATTCTTAAACGGGTTGAGATAAAAATCTTAAAAAAATCCTAAAAACTCTTTTCAGTAGTTACTTGAAAATAAAAAAATTTTGACAAAATCAGAAATGGTCGGGGTGACGGAGTGGTCGGTTTGGCATGGAATGCTCCATACATATTTCAATCTATCCAGAGCATAAATTTTTAATTACGATTAAAAAAGTTTATTGAAGAAATAATCAATTTTCTATATAGAAACATTTTTATTGAGTTAATATAATAGTTAAAAATTCTAACAATTAAATAAAAGTTTTATAAAAATCAGCCACCCCGAAATGCATGATCTATAAAAATTTGGAGACTGCAAATATTTAAAAAGTGGTCATTACAATAAAAAACACTAGAAAGTTTAATAAAATTTATGACTTATAGTATTTTTTTAAGCGGTAAATTTGGAAACACCGAATATTAAAAAAAGCGGTCAATACAATATAAAATACCAGAAAGTTCAATAAAATTCATGACAAATAGTGAATACATTAGAGTATTTCTTTTTAAGGGGTTGTCTTTATCACCCTTTGAAATGGGTTTAGACATGTGTATAATATGTATGTATATATGCATAAAAATGTACTGGACGTCATGGCAAAAGGGATCGTAACGAGGAGTCACGCTCTGTTAACGGGGGTGATGCATATATATGACTTTTCACCCCTGCGGAGTCAGGCCGAGTGTGCCCCCACGCCAGACGTTTGTACGAGTGAGAAAAAGCTTTAAAATCGAAGGATAGAAAGAGAGAGAAAACAAGAAAGAGGGAAAAAAAAAAGAAAAATTATTCTCGCGCCAGATCCGCTGCACCGTTGCACCGTTGCATTTAATACTGCGTTCTGCTACTAAATTTGCCGGTGTACGCCTACGTGGAATAATCATTATTGTCATTATTATTCAATAATGAATGATCGAAAAAAACGACCTTATTCTCTGCTGGAGGTCTCCATAAGGTTCCATTAAAATAATTTCACTTCGGAGCTCGTGGACAGAGAACGATACGTAACAAATCGAAGGGTTGATCACCTAATAAAGTCACCCTATTGGATATTCGTTTTTATTTCACGAAAAAAGTGTACAATCCTTATAATAAATTTATTATTGTTGTTTATTAATTCCAAGTAATTTTTAAATGAGATCCAATATGGATAACACTTTTCGAGGAATCAAAAATATGTTTATTACAGTTTTACAATTTCAATTAGATTACATCAAATGTGTAGAAAAAGTTGACTGACAAAAAAGAACATCAATCACTTTTTTTTCAACTCGAACGTCATTTATAATTTTTTTTGTATTAAAAAAAAAGTATTTTTTTTTTGAGTTTTCCAAATGGCCTCCAATTTTCCAACATACTTCGATCTTATCTAATCTCGTTGAATTAACGTTACAAATGTAAGACAAAAATGGTCAATTATCGAAAGATCTAATAAACATGTTCTTCCATGCGAAAAATAACGTAAATTATTTTCCCGCTTGTCTCGATTAGCTCTCGTATCATTCTTATAACTGATCGATTATCTAAGAATGATAAAGACGAGACGCGTCAAGGGTGGCGAAGCGTTTCTCGCCTCTATTCGTGTATGTGCCAGACTGTTTTCATATGCCACGCGAAGGTGTCTTATGCCACCAGTCACTCGATATGGGCCGCATATATGCACTTCTCAATTTACATGGGGTTTTTCACGACGCCCTACTTCACCGGTGGTTCCTAAAACGGTAGAGGGGGCCATTCTCCTATTCAAGGGGGGGTCATCCGTGTTTACACTTCTCGAAAATTTATGTACTTTCTCTCTGTTTGAAAATTTATTACAGTTCTAAACCGTGTGAATTTTTTCACATCCACAGAATTTGTAACAAGTGTATTTTGTTGAATGTATTTTAGAATTTATTTTCAATTCATCACAAAAAATAAAATTCTTTCGTACTTTATTCAGTTTCAAACAAAGAAACGAACAAAAAAAACACAAATAATTATCATAGGATTATAAATTAAATGATTAACAATCAAGTTCATTTATTAACGCATTAAGGCGAGCAACCACTTTAGGAGACCGAAAATTAGATGATTTTTTAGATTTTTTTTTATTGTCAAAAAAAACGGAAATTTCTGCAACTCTGACAATAATTTATTCATATTTTCATACATCTCTGGTAATTTTTTCAAGTTATTTCATGCATTAATTAAGGTGTAATCCGCTGTGTCCCTTGGCGTGTTCTCATCGTCGTTGTCGATTTGCGGGAATTGTGCAGCTTGCAATTCGCATCTGAAATAGTCCAACAAATTTTTATACATTCTTGAGATGTTTTTTAAGAACATGAACCTAAATTTTGAAAAAAAATCGAGAATTGAATGTTAGAACGTGTTTGAAAAAAAAATATCGATTTTTAGCATTTTTTTCCGGCATTTTGTAATAATAAATATATTTTAAACAATCTAATCTTTCCAACTTTAGGTTCACGTTTTAATAAATTATATTATGTAAACGTGTTCTAAATTTGAAGATGATCCATCAATTAGTTTTTGAGTTATGATTCCCGCAAATTGAAAAAATGTCGTTTCGAGAAAAACACGTTTAAAGTTTGAGCGCGCTTGGGAGTCGAGCGGAGAGTCTTTATCATTTATATACACATCGTTAGAAGGAATGCAAATATCGTTTTGA
This sequence comes from Rhimphoctona megacephalus, assembly GCA_963989365.1. Taxonomy (NCBI): domain Eukaryota; kingdom Metazoa; phylum Arthropoda; class Insecta; order Hymenoptera; family Ichneumonidae; genus Rhimphoctona; species Rhimphoctona megacephalus. The sequence goes on along the minus strand of OZ022422.1, from coordinate 16,694,116 downwards.
AATTTTCAGGGTGTATTCTTAAGATATTTTGCTAACGATTTGTGAAATAAAAAAATGGATTTTTTGAAGCATCTAAAGTGGTTGCTCGCCTTAAGGGGCCAATCCACTCTGGAGCCACGAAAAAAGGCTATTTTCGCGATTCTTTTTTGAAGATTTTATAAAAGATATGAATATAAAAGTTGTTGGGGTTGATAAATAAAGTCTTGAAATACACAAAAAAAAATTTTTTAATTCATTTTTATTCATTTTTAAGTACAAAAACTATAGTTCTACGTAACGCCTCAAAAATAGGTGGGCTAGGTAGCTCCATCACAACTCGGCAACGGCTTGTATGAAACGAAAAAATCAAAGTCCATTAGATTCAGTATGAAACCAGCTGCAAAATGACCCTCGGATATAAAGTTTTATCAAAAAATAAAAAAATGGCGGATGAAAAACGAAAAAAGTAAAAAAAAACGCGTTTTTTTCGCAGTTTTTCACCAAAAGAAAGAATAAAAATCAAAATTTTAAAACCATCGAGGGTCATCTTGTTGCGAATCATGTTTACAATATGTGGTTCAAATTTCAAGAGAATCGGTTTATTAGTTTTAGAGATACGGTGGAGCGAGATTTTGAAAACGTTGTTTCGAGAAAAACGCGTTTGAAGTTTATACGCTCAGGTAGACGAAATGAGGTTCTGACGTTCAGGTAAAAAAAAAAAATATTTAGAGAGCTTGAATTTTCATAAAATTTTGACACAATATTTCTGAATGTATGTACTTTCGAAAACAGTAAAAAAAAATCGATTTTTTGCAATTTTCAAAGTGAACTGGCCCCTTAAATTTACGTAAAATTATTTTTATTTAAAAATATATTATGAATGACTACAGTATTCATCCGGTTATATGAAATATACGATCGACGACAGGTATATAGACCGTTCACATACATATGTATATGTGTATATTTATGTATATTATTATATATGCATATATGATTGCAACGTTGCGCTCGGTGTGGCAATACAAGTAGGAGACACAAGTAGCGCGGTAGTACGTGAGTGGCGTGCGTAAAATTATGCGCATGTTGGAAGGTTTTACGGTTGCACTGTTGCAAGCGGAGAGACAGCAGCAGGACGGAAAGTGCCGGCACGGTTACGCCTTTTGCCAGCTGACTAACCGAACACGCGTGTTCCGACTTTTCTCTTCTCTCTTTTCCTTTTTCATTTTTTTTTTTTTTTCAATTTCCTCTCTCACTCTCTTAATGCATGATAATTCTGGTCGCGACGACATCGAATAACGTTATACGTCCTATTATAATAATGCACCCGCTCCAACACGTGACATACACGTACGATTTCCACAGGAACTGAATAAAAAAGCACCGTTTCACTTCCGTATACAATAATTTAAAGTTTGAAGAAAAAGTGAAGAAAAAAGTGACCCTTTTAGCAAATATCTTGACAGAAACATGCAATTACGAGAATCGCGTGTTAATCTTGAACTCATTTGCCACGTGTCTTCGAGATTGCAGACAAATCTTGCGGACAGATTCTTTCGGGCTTTCAAAGTAACCGGAAGTTTAGCCATATTTTTTCTGCAATTATGATTTTTCGGAAAAGGAATTTTTGTTCAATGCACTACGATAAGGATACTTTTTGTACCCATAAATATTTTTTTTACGAAGAGATATAAATGCGCGACGTTCTTTGATTATCGAATTGCTTAGAAAATCAATGAGAAAGTCTTTAACTCGAAATATAATTAAAAATTATTTTCGCTGAAGATTCATGGAGGAAAATTTGGGTTTTGAAATGAATGATGGGTTTATTTATGAATCGTAAAAATCAATTTCTTAATTTTCATCAATAAATCCTACGTCGAGAAAAATAATGCTCCTGTCTGAAAACTTTGAAAGAGAAAAATCACGAAGGCAAAAATGCGTGGGGAAGATTCTGGCAATACACAATAATTCTTGCGAGTACGAGAGTGTCGACAGAGGAGTGTCGAGAGTTTTCGTTTTTTTAAGGAATGCGTAAAATTATCCGCAGTCCGTCATCCACGATAGAACGGCCAAGAACGAGAGAGAAAGAGAGAAGGAAGAAGAAATGGAAGAGAAATGAGAGACGAGAAAGTGAGAAAGCTTTCTCCATGAGAGAAGCACTAATTGGCGGGGATGACACATGGCTCTTGTAATTGATCAAACGAGCGTAAAAACGAACAAGATAAATAACCAAAAAGCAAGAGAGGAAGAGAAAAAAGAAAGCTCGAGAAAATAGGCGACAAAAAAATAGGGCAGGAAAACGAAACTGGAAAGGTGGGAGAAAGTGTGAAATGTCCTAAACTTTCTTTTCGACATTTTCATTTAAGTTTTATTTATTAGATCTTTCAATATATCCGTAAAATTACCACGAATTTTCTTTCTCTATTTTTCTTAAAGAGCATAAAAATCAATTCAACCTAATTGTGCTCTCCAATAATTCGTCCTAAATGTGTTATTTAGGGCGACAATTTAGGATTTTTATCGTCCATTTTCGAGGCTCACTCCTTTATAGTCAATTTCCTCGGCATGGTAATAAAAGTCATGGAAAAACTGGACCACTTCTTCAAATTCCCTCTTTTACTTACTCTTTTGTGAGGAATCTCTCGTCCATTGGTCAATACATGTAACGTCGATCCGTATTTGTTCTTTCCATTCATTTCTTCATTCTCGTGTGTCCTTTTCCATCTCTTACGTGGACTTTTTTTCTTTATGGAGGAAGAACTCGCGTATATCTATCAGAAATTCGTTATGGACGAACTAATTTATATTCTGGTTGTGGTGGATGGATGTGTAGCTTCGCTTGCGTGGCTAGTCTTTCTTGTATTGTTAGCGATTATCGCGAAGCAAACTCACCCCAAAATCTACGAGAGAAATTACGGGTAGACGAGAAAAAGTGAGAGAAAAAATGATGAAGAAGAAGAAAGAAAAAGAAAGAGAAAGAGAAAGAGAAGGAGAGAAGAAGAACATGTAAAAGATCGGGCGCCACACATCAACGGCTCTTTTTCTCGACTCTTAATGCGATGGCGTCACGCTAGGGTCCGCCAGTGTGGCGCTCCGGTAAAAGAAGAAGCATCTGCGGTTAACGTCGCGGGTTGGTCACTCCACGAGCTCTTCGGACCCTTTTTTCAAACGTTCTGACGGTCACAGACACGGATTTGGCTCATTTTCAAGTTCGAGAATAAAAGTAAAAGGGATAAAGAGATGATGCCCTGAGAGGAAAAAATCTTTCGGCCAGTTCACGAGCCAGCTCTTCGTCCAAAATCCAGGGCTCAGGGTTACATCGAAAGGTTAATTTAAAAATAGCAACGGGGCGTTAATGTCCACTCTGTCCAGAAATTTTTGAATATCACGGATACACCCTGAAACGTAGGACCCCCAAAAACCAAGCATAACCATATGGAGTGTATATCATCGTTGACTTTGAGCTAGAAATTATGGATCATCCCGAACGAGAAAACGGTGAGAAGTCAATGGAATGTTTAGCCTACGAAAAACAAAAGTTACTGAATTTTGTATCCAGTTATTTGTATTTTTTTTGGGGGGTTCAGGGGATGTTTTTTTTTCTGTGCGAGTTATTATTTGCATAACAACTCCACGATCCAAAATTCGAACACATGGCTTTTCGAAAGATCAAAAGAAGAGCAGATTTTTTCCTTCAAAAAAGCCATAATGTTCCCTTTTTTCATTGTACTTCATCTGGCGAAAAAAAGAAATGATTGAGAAATGATTTCACGCCATTTGGCATCAACAATCCACCCTCTGTTGATCGCCAGAAAAATAAAGAGGGTGGTGAATGTTTGTACGAGAAGAAAAAAGAAAATTCCACCGAGTCATTCGCTAGCTCGCGAAAAAATAATGTCGAGTAAGCGGAAAAGCTCACTAGCAACGATGACCATTCGAAAAATTGAACTCACTTTTTTGCCTCTTCCTACGTTTACACTCTCGAGTACGCGATCGTAATATTTCGTCGGGCTGGTTCTTTGTCAATGGTGTAGGGAGGAAAAAAATGACATTTTTGGGGTGTGGTCCATCGCCCTTGTTACATAATACACGGCCCTAAGAGGACGAAAATGTTGCGTAAGCAAAATGCAAAAGTGCTACTCCTCCAGGGGCTGGGAAACTACCCCTAATACGAGGAGAGCAGGCAAGACAATAAATCCAGGTTGTCCACGAGGCTTTTTTTTCTCTTTGAGTGTCCTATCTTTCGGGACAATATGGCGACGAATATTCTTCTCGTATCTGTCTACCTCGATCTACTGACCACGTGGGTATTTCTTATTAATGATTTTCTAATGGACTTTCCCAACCAAACTGATCATTAAACATCGTGATTCAATGAATGGACCACACATTGTCAAATAAATGGCATCGCGTATGTAACACTACAAAAAATTACAGCACACGTTTCTAAGATTGATTGTTAAACTCCAAAATCCTGAGACATCTGGCCAGTGGATTTTTTGGCAAATAATTATGGGGGTAAAAGAATTGATAGTAAAAAAAATGAAAAAAGCGTCCTTTCTATTTAGATTCTACTTTTTTTCGTCTTTGGAGATTTACTAGATTTTTTTGCTGTACATCCGCTCTTAATTGGGCCCTGATTTTTTCCCTCATCTCTCATCGAACTTTCATTTCCGAAGACAGGCAAAAAAAGGAATTTTTCAGTCTTAATTGGCTGATCTCTCAGCATGAGAGAAAAATTTAAAAAAATGGAGAGAAAAAACGGTGCAGGTAACGTCGAGTCACGCATGAATTTTCATCTCGAAAGTCAGCGAAGGGTCATCTTCTTCTCGTCTTTCATCACATCTGCGGTGGTCGGGAATAAAAAAAAAAAAACTACCCTTATCCTGTCACGAAACATTGGATACTGACCAGACGTAACCACAGAAGCGCGACGAGACCTTTCGCCATGAAAATCAAGGGACACTCGAGAGGGCGAAGTTTTACGACCCCGGTCGAAGCTAAATTTGGCTCACATTCGTTATTTTTATCCCTCTCTCTTAACCGAGGGATGAAATTTACATTAACCAAGTTTTCGAATTTCCCACAGCGTTATTATTTTAAATCCATTTTTGCAAATGGTCAAAATTCAAGATTTTTCAGCAATTCATCATTTTTGGATCAGTAATTCTATAAGTGTAATAGTATTTATATAAATTAAGTACACTGTAAAAACAAGTGTGTCGTCGAAAACAACAAACTTATGTTTTCTGTACTTAACGCCATAAGCAAACTGTAGATTTTCAACACACTTTAAAACGTGTAGAAAATGGCGACAAAGAATCTATAGTTTGCTTATGACGTTAAGTACAGAACACACGTAAGGGGCCAGTCCACTTTGAAAATTTCAAAAAATCGATTTTTTTTACTGTTTTCGAAAGTACATACATTCAGAAATATTGTGTCAAAATTTTATGAAAATCCGAGTTCTCTAAGTATTTTTTTAATTTACTTAAACGTCAGGACCTCATTTCGTCTACCTGAGCGTATAGCGCGCTCAAACGCGTTTTTCTCGAAACAACGTTTTCAAAATGTAGCTCCATCGTATCTCTAAAACTAATAAACCGATTCTCTTGAAATTTGAATCACATATTGTAAACATGATTCGCAACAAGATGACCCTCGACGGCTTTAAAATTTTGATTTTTACTCTTTTTTTTGTGAAAAACTGCGAAAAAAACGCGTTTTTTTTTTACTTTTTTCGTTTTTCATCCGCCATTTTTTTATTTTTTGATAAAACTTTATATCCGAGGGTCATTTTGTAGCTGGTGTTATACTGAATCTAATGGACTTTGATTTTTTTGTTTCAGACAAGCCGTTGCCGAGTTGTGATGGAGCTACCTAGCCCACCTATTTTTGAGGCGTTACGTTAAACTATAGTTTTTGTACTTAAAAATGAATAAAAATGAATTAAAATTTTTTTTATGTATTTCAAGACTTTATTTATCAAGCCCAACAATTTTTATATTTATATCTTTTATAAAATCCTCAAAAAAAAATCGCGAAAATAGCCTTTTTTCGTGGCTCCAAAGTGGACTGGCCCCTTAATGTATGTTGGCAACAACACACTTGTTTTTACAGTGTAATTGTTAGTTTTCATTGTTTATTGAAATCACGCGCTATTATTTATTTAATCAATAGAAAATGGCAAATAAAAACGTTCTTAGTATGAAGGAAAAAATTAATGATAATGTTTATTTAAAAAAAAAACCAATTAAAAACGTGAATAATTATAAACGTGATAATAATAATCAAATTGATTATCTAACTTTTTTTTAAACTGATTCCTTTTTAATAAATATTCCTCGGAAATACAATTTGTTCCAAGAATGCTTTTACTATACGTTTCTCCTGACTCTAAGCGATTATTGTCCGATCATTAAGGACGTAACAACAAAGTTATATCAACTTAAAATTAAACTCAAATTTCCCACGAAACTAGATAAGCCCCAGTCAATTTTTCGATCGTTCAAAATAGCCAAGGGGTGTCAAACACTGTATGTGATCCAAAAATCACGATAAATCATGTTTTCACATGTTTTTTTTTTAATTAAAAAAAAACGGATGTTAAAAAAGTAGCGCGTGGTGAAATTGAGCAGTGGCTAAACGCACCCTAAAATCATCGCTCTTTTGAAGTAAATTCCTTCCCCATTTAGCGCCGTTTTTTTTTCTCGAATATTTTTTTTTTCAATCCTCCAAGATTTTTTTTTAGCAGGTCAGTACGGCAAAAACGATGGACGCAAGAATTGGGTCAAAGGAGAGCGATTACGAATCTCGACCATGTTCTTTTTTGGTTTAAAGAGGAGAGGCATGAGAGAACTCCAATTTTTTTTTTTTTTTTATCGTCCCAAACAAATCTGTCATTGCATCGTCCAAATGGTACGATGGGCAATGAGAAGGTGAGACTTTCAGGTCAATAAAAAATCGCGGATTCACCGAAAAATTGCAGGTCACTGCCTTTCGAAACCAGAAAAAATTTTGAACAAATCTATTTTGCTTCGCGATCGGTCTTTGTTGCAGAAAAAAAATGAACTTTGAATATGAAAAAAACGTGCGTAAAACGATAAAAAAAAATTTCCAAATTGATCTGTTCTGGGAAGACAATTTTGCTCCAATTATTCTCTTTTCAATTTACACGTTTTTTTTTTATATAGCATACTCTAAGCGCTATTAAAAACTATTTTGGTTCCCATGGTCTTTGCCACCTTTTGGGAATTTGTCTAATTTTATGTTATACAAAAATTTCTTCTTAAGATCGCAAAGTTGCAGTTGACGGTTAAATGGAAATTTCGTTATCGCATTTTTCAAATCATTAAAAAAAAAGAATTGATTAGTTCTTCAGCTTCGACTTATATTTTATCACATGGTGATTAAAAATTTTCAAATAAATTTTCTGATTTTTGTCCGAAATCCCTTTGCTTGAAAATGTGCAATTTAATAATAATAATAATAATAATAGTGATAAAAATGATAACAATATTGTAATTTTATGGTTATAACTTTGTCGATTTTTTCGTACTAAAATATATTGAATAAAAATAATAGAAAAAGGCGAGAATAATAAAAAGTCTACACTACAATTTGCATTGAAAAAAAGCACGTAGCCATGTTTTTGATTTTTATTTTTATTTAGTTCACGTCAAGATACGGTGCACGTCCTTTGAATAGGGTTGAAATGAAGGCAATTTGTCAAAAAAGCATCGAGCGAGTGAAACAATGATAGAGAATGTGTGAGGAGTCTCGAAGATGTCAGAGATCAGAGATTCTGTCCCGAGAGACTTTTTTTTTACCCTTTTTTCTCACTCTGTCGCTGGGGGATAAAATCTTGTGGCAAAGCGCCTGCGGTCGCGTATTACGCATGTCGTGCGAAAGAGTAGCAAAACAGTCGGAGCAAAAGCTTCACCAGGCACGCCTAATAATTCTCCGTGGGCGTCTTCACGACGTGTACGTGTCAGGGCTTCGCGACGTTCCCGTACGTCTCTCTCTCTATAAGAACACCTTGGCCACACAACGAAACCCACAATTTTTCCCTTTTTTCACTCTTTTTCGAATTTTATTATTATTTTTTCAAATCTTCTGATTTTTGCAGAAATGCAAGCAAAGACATTTTTAATTATTCACATTTCTATTCCTTCAACCGAAGGCTTTTTTCATTCACGTATAAATAAAATGTGAATTCGAAAAATTTAATAAATTATGTATAAATAAAAATTGAGTTAATAAATGTCATTCAAGAATTACTCTTCACTGTTTATTCGTCGCTTTTCTTCGAATGATAATTTAATTGTATATTTTTACTTCTCGTAAAGTACTAAAAAAAATTTTAAGTCTCTTGAGATTCTATTTTGTCTCGTTATTTCTTTGTTTTGTTTTCTTTTGCTCCGCAGGCTCTTGCGCCTTTTTTTATCACTCTCGCGTGCAAACTGAGAGTTTTATGCTTATAGAGTGGTCAGCTGTCGACACTAAGTCCAGCCAAGGGTTATAAACCCTGAGCTATAATAACGAGCGGTTTATAACAAGCGTATAAATCCGGCCTCAACAATTTCCTGCACACGAACTCTCTTGCCCATTCAAGATTTTTTCCTATGCTAAATTCTAAATGATCGTATCACATTTGTACTCGTAAAACAATTAGTATGCCATTCAGAATTATACTGAGAGGTGAAAGATACGTGTAAATGAATTTTTTACAATTGATAATTTTTTTAACGACATCAATTAATCAAATTAAAAAATTTTTTTAATTCAATGAAACTTAGTTGAATTTTATCAAAATTCATTAATTTAATTTTTCTGAATTTCAAAAATAAAAATAACCACAAATAATGACGTGGATGAGTCGTTTGTGTTCACGTAAAAAAAAAATGTTTAAATGATGGACAAAAGTTATTTGTTCCGAGGGACAATAAAAATGGAATTATCAAAAATTCCTTGCAAAATTCCGGGCCAAATATGCGAAGAAAATAGACTCATAAAAGCTGCACTTGTCTAATCCTCCCAAAAAACAGAGACTTCAACAAATAGTGGAGGAAGACGCTGGGTGGAGGAAGAGTAATCTCTTCATCTCGAGTGCATATGTAGTCGAAGATCCAATGAGATTTTAATGAGGGTGGAGCGAAGCACGAAATCTCCACCTACTCTCTTAAAATGCTCTATTTTTCGACTACGAGTGAAGCTCGAAGTGAGCAAAGTTGCCAAGACAGTGAGGACGATGATGAGGAAGAGAAAAGACGAAGAAGGAAGGACAAATCAACAGGGTTACTAAAGTGGGAAAGAGAAGGACAAAAAAATACATAAAAAAAGGAAGAAATAAAGATGAAGAGAGGGCGACGTAGGGGTCGATCTTTAAGTATGTCTTAACTCGACTAAGTCAGTTGGCATTCTGCCTCCTTACGCACGGTCCACATAAAATAATACCTAAAGATAAATTCCCCATCTTTTTCCATTTCTCATCCCCCACAATTTATCCCACTCTTTTCTCTCGCTCTCTCTTTCTCCTCGATCCTATAATTGTGTCCCTATGTCCCTACCACCCTCGAATAAGTCACACGAGTCTCGACCGAGCCGCGTTAACACCGTGTCAAATTGAAACCGCCATTTAAATAATTCGATTAGCCATGCAATTACATGGGCAAACATTCACACCGAGTTCTGATAATTCATAATTTAATTGTGATAATTTAATTTGCAGAGTGCTTTTTTTCATGCCCATAATCGAAGAAAACATTTCTTCGCTAATCTGCGCTTCATTTGAGAGGGTTTACTCAGGAAAATTGTTTTTACAATTAATAAAATGACAATTCAAAAAAATATATCGTCATAATGTTTAAATAAAGAATCAAATATGATTAAAAATTTGGAAAATCGTTAGTTTGACGATTTTTTAAGTGAAAAATTTATGATAATATCAATTTTACGTTTTGATTCAATCAGAAACGAAGCGCCGGAGGAAAAAGGTTCGAACGTACTTTGAACCTGTGAACACGTGTCCTCTGAAGTGTCCCGTGAATTAGTGATCGTTTTAGTTGAGTTGAAAAGTGACAGTTTGAAGAAAAATTTCGAAGTTTTCATTTTTCAGATTCGCGCCGATATAAATAAATTCGTCAATAATTGACGATTAATAATTAAATTATCGGTAAATTTATCCCAAATTGAAACAAATAATGACCAATGAAAAAACGAGTGTCAAAATCAATCTATGAATAGACTGACGAATGAAAAATTTGTGGGTTCTCTAAAACGGTGATACATTTCAATTTGGCTGGAAGGGATCAACATGTTGCAAACTGTGGAGCATCCCCCTAATGGTGGATCAGTTATAGTATCTCAGGTCACGAATCCTCACGTACCTCAGGATTTTACAGTTTCTCGGCTATTATCGACTCCCACGCATTCACTTGGTAATTATTTATCCATAAACATCCTCCACATTTGCATAGTCAAAATGAAAAATAAAAATCAAGGACAAGATACAATTTTAAGGGGCTAGTCTACTTTGGAGCCACGAAAAAAGGCTATTTTCGCGATTTTTTTTTGAAGATTTTATAAAAGATATGAATATAAAGGTTGTTGGGCTTCATAAATAAAGTCTTGAAATACATTAAAAAAAAAATTTAATTCATTTTTATTCATTTTTAAGTACAAAAACTATAGTTTAACGTAACGCCTCAAAAATAGGTGGGCTTGGTAGCTCCATCACAAATCGGCAACGGCTTGTCTGAAACAAAGAAATCAAAGTCCATTAGATTCAGTATGACACCAGCTGCAAAATGACCCTCGGATATAAAGTTTTATCAAAAAATAAAAAAATGGCAGATGAAAAACGAAAAAAGTAAAAAAAAACGGGTTTTTTCGCAGTTTTTCACAAAAAGAAGAGTAAAAATCAAAATTTTAAAACCATCGAGGGTCACCTTGTTGCGAATCATGTTTACAATATGTGGTTCAAATTTCAAGAGAATCGGTTTATTAGTTTTAGAAATACGATGGAGCTAAATTTTGAAAACGTTGTTTCGAGAAAAACGCGTTTGAGCGGGCTATATGCTCAGGTAGACGAAATGAGGTCCTGACGTTCAGGTAAAAAAAAAAAATACTTAGAGAGCTCGGATTTTCATAAAATTTTGACACAATATTTCTGAATGTATGCACTTTCGAAAACAGTAAAAAAAATCGATTTTTTTGAAATTTTCAAAGTGGATTGGCCCCTTAATAGTTAATAATATAATATAAAGAGGTATGTTCGTATGTAAACAAATTCATTACAAACTCATACACTTTTTTGTTTTGTAAATGATTTTAGTACAAAATGTCTCATTCTCATTTTGTTTTTCTTTTTTGTAGGAATTTTTTTAAAACAGTATTTTTGTATAAATATAAAATGAGCAATACAATTAAAAAATATAGATGGATAATGTTTTTATATGTTATTAATTAATTACAATTTTATGAAATATTGATAATTTCATGAACTCAGGACATAACATTGAAATATGTTTTTTTTTACGCATTTGATCTTTTTTTATTTATACATTTTTTTTGTGTAAGTGGAAAATGTGTAGTTTACGATAATCGAGACTAAAGCCTCAAGCGTTTCCGAATAACCGAGGCGTTTGATTGCATCGAGATAGAAAGAGAGAGAGAGAATGACGAAAAGATTCATGCTGCTCGGATTATGCCGCTTTGATGATTGCCCGAGGACAGTGAGTTCATTGAGAATAACCCGGTGGAGGGTCCCGCGTGTGCGGGGCGGCAAGAGCAGCCTTTGCAGAATTGAAAAGAGCCATAGAGCATAAGGGTGTATGTATCGCATTGCCACTCTTCACGAAAGAAAAGGAGAGAAAAACGAGAGCGAGAGAGCGAGAGAGGGAGAGAGAGAGAGAGAGAGAGAGAGAGAATCCTTTTTGCACGCTCAACTTGTTCCGTTCCGCATATGCGGCGCACACTAAACAACACGGTGTCGAAAGAGCTTAGCGAGTGGGTGTTCTCTCGCCTCGACGATCTTCCTCGACCAATCATTACGATGACGATGCTCATTCTGCCGCGAAAGAAAAAATGAAACGTTTGCTCACAAAAAAAGAGTTCACTCATTCGTCCGTTCAATCACGATTGACAATTTAATGATTCATGCAAGATTCGCGTATTTACGATTGAGTGATTCATTACTGAAACGATCTAAGAGCGATTTAATCTCATAATACGTTTGAATAAATCGATTTATCGCTGGAGTTCCCGCCTTGCGAAATTCTTGATTCTGGAAATAGAAGCGTTCTCTTACCGAAACTAAAAGATTCAATTGAAATCAGTTTGGTAATCTTAAATACTTCGAATTGATGACCTAGCACTTTTACTTCAATCCGCCCCATATATCATTATTGTAGATATTTTTTTCCTTCTTTCTTCGTATTATCTCTAATGACTTTAACCTTCGTTCCCAGATTGTAACGAAAGTCCCACAGCCGGTAGCCGAAGACCTCGAAGAAGCAGAACGACTTTCTCAGCTCAGCAACTGGCAGCTCTAGAAAGAGTTTTCGAAAGGACTCATTATCCAGATGCGTTTGTCAGAGAGGAACTCGCGACGAGAGTTTCCCTGTCCGAAGCCCGAGTACAGGTATTTACAAATTGAATTCCATCATTCGACAAGGCATCTCATCAAAATTGAATTTTCGAACTCATGCCCATAGTTGCGATTTCGTTTCTCACTTCATCCACCAGCCCTTGCATTTCTAAACCTATGAAAGCACCTTCTAGAGGATTACCACGAATTTCATTTTTTTCTTGATCTACTCCAGCGCCCTCTCGAGGATTAGTACAAATTTTATGTTTTCTCCTTTAATTTGGCCCTTCCGAAGAATTGTGCGCCACCGAATTCTTGCATACGATTCTTCAAGCACTTCAAGCATATCCGTTTTTTTCTCCCCATTTTTTTTTTTGTATAATGTGTGCACAAAATCTTAAAGGTTCGTAGGACACAGGCAGCCATGCAGGCATAAAATCGGAGGAGACAGGTTGTCAAAGTGAGAGTAGCTATGATTAGACGACGTGGCTGTTGCTGTTTCGCTATGTACGGGCGGCCATGACACGAGTTTCTATACGAAGAGAAGAAGCACATGCGTTCGGCAAAGAGCGTGTCGCTTCAGTCGTCGAGCACGTGTGCGCTTCGTAAAAGTGAGAGAGCAAGAGATAGAGAGAGAGAATGAAGAATAAACGACAGTAAGACGCAGCCTGTTTCTTCGTTCATCTCTGTCCAATTTCTCGTACATGTGACGTTGCCTTGCTTCATACAAAACGCGTAGAAATCCGTCCTGTGTGTCAACGTCTATGTGGCGGCGTTTCTGTGCGCCTGCCAGGAGCCGTCACGCTGTCCCGTCTCCGGTCTCGACATGTATCCGTTTCTCTTTCTCGGTCTCTCTCTCTCTCCCATCATTTTTGATTCTACTACTTGCAACAGATCCCAAAACACCATGCTCTCACAGATTTAAAAAAAAAACGATGTATCTAATGTCAATTTGAATCTGAAAAATGCCAGTAACCTTTTCCAGAACCCTTCAAAATAGATCGCAAAGTTTCAAAACGGACCAATGTTTGGCGCTGTTGCTGTTCCAGGTGTCATGACAATTTTACATTTGAAGATTAAGGATCGTTGTCACATAAAAATTCAATTTGTTTAATTATAGTTTGGTCTAAAATAATTAGAAATAAAAGAAATTGTAGGGGTTTTGAGTTCAGTTCGATAATTTCATAAAATAATGAAAAATCGATTTGAAAATTTGAATTTATCGAAATATCGATTGCAATATAAAATGTGGTCAACCATCTGGAATAATACAAATCTCGTCCGCTAGAATCAGGATTTTCGCTGCTGTAAAATCGTTGGCTAAATGATTTACGATATAAAAATGAATCCGAATTTATTTGAGATAAAAAAAAGAAAGAATTAAAAATGATTTCAATAAAACAGAAAAATAACTAAGTTTTGTTGACACTGTTGCATACAGGTATGGTTTCAAAACAGACGAGCGAAATTCCGTCGAAACGAGAGAAGTTCAGCGCTGAATCGTGGAGTTTCAACGAGTCGAGAAATCGAATCAACGACGTTGCCTCTAAGGCCATTGCGAGTGACGCATTCGCACGAGCATGGAAACAACAATGATACGAATACGTTGCAATCGTCGCAGTTGAGTCAATACGGTTATAGCGATTATTGGAGATCGCCACAACATTATACAGCGGTGCAAACAACATCGAACAGTTGTCACGGTTTTGTAAATGCTGCTAATTTGGGAAACGTTGCTTTCCCGACTTATCATCAGACTGATTTGCATCATGGCCTGGATGCTGCGTCTACGGTTAACGGTATTAATGCTTTGAGGCTTCGAGGTCATCCTTACGGAAGCTCGTACTCGGCTATGCACGCCAGTATGTGACGTCATCGGTATCGCAAAGAAAATTGCCACAGTGCCAAAGAGACGACTCTTGTTACAATTTAAGTAGCACTTAAAACTATTGCTTTATAACTTTAAGGGCGTATAGAAGGAACAAAAAGAAATTCAATCATTTTTCAATTTTTATTTGTTTTCACGGAGACATAAAAAATTGCAAAATTATAATAATAATGATGCATATAAAAAAATGATAAATATACATGAATCTAGAAAATTCTTAAAAAATAATTCCTACGTTGTTCAGTGAAAAGACCAAAAAAACAAAGAAATGTTTTCATAAAATTGATATTTCTACAGGGCGTAATTTTTCCTCGTCAGACTTTCTCTTGATGAGATATCAATCATTTAAGGTTGTTGCTAAAAAATTTCGAGATAAATAGATCTTCGTAAAATATTACTATTTTGTTCAAGTATATTTCCCGAATATACTAGCGAAAGGAAAACGCAGCGTAACCGCATTCATTTTAGAGAAATTAATTGTTGAAGTTCAAGAAAAATGTTACTTGTATGGGGTAAGGCCACTACCCTCGTACTTTTTTGCGAATATCGTCCGTAAAAATAAAGAAAATTACTCAAAAAACGAGTACCGTATCGAGTAAAGCATATAGATCAATGTTAATGAAAAAAACAGATAGGTAACCGAATTAATTAACGAGAAATCATCAAAAATAAACAACAACTTTCCAGAAAAGTGAGGCTAATTGAAAAATCTCTGTTGGAATGTGGCAACGTCGCAGCCAAACAGTCAAAGAATCACCGCGGTGATTTGAATTTTGTTACAATCGAATGCAAGTAATGAGAACTTTTTTCATTTCATTTTATTTTTCTCAACGTTGGTGCAATGCCTGTAGCAATGAGCACGGACGAATCGTTCTTTCTATCGACAATTTAGTGACGTACTAATATTTTTTTGCAGTTTATCGTCATTTTTCGTTGACGCCGACATAACCTATAAAAACACGCGCCAATACACGTAAAACAGCTGTCACAGACCTCATTGAATCCAACCTAACGACCACCACGCATAACCAAAGAACGCGCGAAATTAAATTATCGAAATTTAATTTTCTAATAATCCTAACTAATTAAAATGAACATATATGTAAATAATAATTAAGATTATTACTATATAGTTGGAAATTTTTACATTATTCGTTCGTTCGTACACATCATTAATATTTAACTTCTATAAGTTGGCATTGCTGACGTCACCCAATGCAGCATAAGCATAGCAGCTTCGCCCTTCCCCCCGCCCTTCAAAAAATATTTAGCAACAACCTTAAGTTGGACCCATACCGCCTAAATGGTTGGGAATAGAGTAAAATTCCATAGAATCAATCTCGTAGCAGAGAATAAAATTCTTTACAAAAAGCTGTGAACGGCATGTTCACAGCTTTTTGTGAAGATGCCGTTTTTTGTTTTTTGTGAAGATTTTTGTGAAGATGTGAAAGGAGTGGAACAAAAGAATACCTGGTTTTGATGAGTTGCTTGTAGAGCGATCGTTTTAAGGCATTGTTTCAATCTGCTGTCAGGCCTAAACTATTGGAGAATGAAAAATATTGTTGGAAACTTTTTTGTAGGAAATTTGATGCTTTACAAAATTAATCCCATGAACTTTTGCTCTATCTCCAACCGTTTCGGCAGTATAGACGATAAAAGAACGCATGTCCTCTAACTTTGATAATGAATAACTCATCAGAGAGGAGCCTGATCAAAAAACGTAACTAGACTTTTCGACTTCGAATCCGATCCTAAACTTGAGGTTGCAGTGTTAACTATTTGTTGTGGGTGAGTCTAAATATACCCAAAATTTTGGGAGTACTCAACGAATTATTCAACGATTTATAAAAGAGTGAAATGAATGATCGAATGTACCTTCTGTACGTCCTTAAAATTACGTTTTTTTTTACGAAGGATCAAAATACAGGGTAAACTTTGAATTTAAGAGAATGTATGGAAAGAATGAAACACAAGATCTTTGATAACGAACAACGTGTATAACTGGACAATAAAGTACTCAGGTACTAAAAATTGCTAAAAATCACAAACAGTGCGTGTCTAAGTCAAAATATTGTATGGGAATTTTGAATATAGCTCGCAGGGTGCTAAATCGTACTAATTAGTACGTACATGTGTATACATAGACATATATATAATATAATAATATTAATAATAATTATTATTATATTAATATAATATAATATAATATTAATATTAAGGCGACTAGGCAACGAAAATAGGCCGAAAATCGGATAAAATTCAAATGGCATTTGTGAAGAACCGAAACAACATACATACATTTTCTTTTTTGCAACGTTTTTATTGGAGTTTCGGCTATTAAATTGAGTGGTTGACGTTTCAAAAATATAAATATTTAAGGGAGATACGAGCGAATAAAGAAGACCACGCATCTCATGCACTGCTCCCTCATTGCCACGATTCCGCGTGGCCGGTTGCAGTTTTCGGCAATTCCCAAACGCCATTCTCTTCAGGAGATGTTCCTCCACAGACTGAACCAAAAATTTTTGAAAAAACATAAAAATTTAAAAATTGGCGGCTAGAATTTTGAAAAATATCGAAAAACGGATGACATTTACTGTAATAACAATAATAATAAATTGATTTTTTCACATAGACGTTGGTTCATTTTGTAGAGAAAGTTGATATTTTCATTAAAAAAAAAATCAAGGCGATATCTTCAATCGTTCTTGAGTTACCACGGCAAAACTAGTACAAAATGCTGTTTCGAGAAAAACGCGTTCAAGTTCTCGCGCTGTGCCGTTAACCGTTAGCTGAGTATGGAAGTTTTATTGCTCTCCTGACCTCAATTTTGCGAATGTTTCATTTTTCCTTGCGCCCAAATGTTTGGAAGAGATTGCAGTAACAGAATACAAAAAAAATGAAAAAATTCGAGATTTTTCGATGCCTAGTCTCCTTAATATATAAGTGTGAGTGTATAAATATATTCATTTTTAAGCGAATTTGTAACGAAGGGAAAAATTAATCTCCGGAGGGAAAAATGGAAGCTCGCTTAGCAGCAAAATTTTAAATATTCTTTCGTTTCTGTTTTTATTTTAAGTATTATTAATTATTATTTTATTCGTATTTATTTGTTTTTTATATGTGTTATATTAAAAATGTCACCGACGACAAATCAGCAACGTGTTTGGCACGCGATTAGAATATATTCTCACTTTTGTAGTCTTAATTTAATGGTCCATTGCGTAATTTATTTTATTTTTCGTTCTCTTTGATCGCACGTTTTTGAGGTCGTTACAGCGCTACGCGATTGGCAAATGAGTGCTCGATCATTGTTCTTTATTTTTTGTTTCTTCCTTGCAAATTTGTGGAAATAAATAAATTATTGGATTTTTATGTGAGTTTTGAGTCTACGATGATTTGGATATTTTTGCACTCATTGTACTCACACAAAGCGCCGTTTTTACCTCATTTCGGGAATTTATGTTGTACGGCCAATTGTCGAATGCGTGCACGTGGTTTTTTCGATTTATTGAATCGAAAATCGACTTTGAGCTGGTTCGATTTTGTTAATGTATTTTTTTTGAATTCTCCACTTTGAAAAAATTGTACAATTTTTCAAGACTTTAACGAATAGTTTTCTTTTTTGCTCAACAAAACATTTTTACCTCTGTTGAAAAATTCGACAAAATTCTATGGAATTTAATAACATTATTTGTCTCATTCAAATTTATAACAACTTTTATCCTCTTTTGAGACTTAGATTTTTTGTGTACACTCAAAAATTTCTAAAAGTCATATAAAAAAATCACAACCTTTTGAGAAGGGCTGGAGAATCTTATTCAAGGACTGAACGACAGCTTACGGCAAAAAATAAAAATCTCGAAATTGCACGAGAAAAAAAGAAAAAATGTGCAGCTCATCAAGAAAATTGAGTTTTCTTGAGCAAATATAATGACATGAAAAAAATGAATAAATCAGAAAAGCTCAAAGGTTAATCTACCTCATGCACAAATATAAATATGTACAACAAATTCGTGGTATAAATTAAACGGTAACGAGAACATTTTGCACTGCATTGCTCCAGTCGACTTTCGAAGGAACGAGATAAAAGGCGGGAGCAATTTTGGTGCCACAAGGGCATTGGCAGCCGGAAATCCAGCTGAAAGAGCCGAGTTTAGCATCGCATTTAGGACAATTGAGTTTGCCTTCGAGATTGTGAACGATATCGGGCATCCAAGCGAGCGGTTCGATGAAATAAGTTTTGTTGCACAGTTCAGAAGTTGCGGAGGTGTCTGGTTTGTGTTCGTCCGGTTTGGTAGTTTCTGGTAGAGTGATTTTGGCAGGTTTGGGCGATTTGTCGCGTCTTTTAGTGCTGATGTGTCGCCAAATTTGTCTTTCGCGTGGCGAATGAGGCAGCACGTTGCTAGCACTGGCAACAATACGTCGACACTTTTTGCAACGATAGACAGTGGGCTCCGGACGAACAGTCGTTAAAGCTGGATCGGCCTTTATCAAATCGACACAATTTCCAGGAAGTATTCTCGCTTTTCTCACCATGTCCGCAGCTATTTGCAGTCTGTACATTTTGAACTGTACATTCGTGTTGTCGATACTGCAACCCATGTCCTCGTACAATTTTAATTGGGCCATGAATCCTGCGTTCGGTGACACAAAACGTCTTTTCGATTTCACAAAATCATAAGCCACCGAAAATATCATTTCGTACTTTTTCATCGTGTACGCTATTACCAAAGTCGACGATCTTGACACACCGAAATAACAGTGCACCAACACTCGACCTCCACCTGCCAATGCGTAATCTATAAACTGGTACGAATCTTCAAAGTACGTGAGAAAATCTTCTCTCGGCATATCCGTTATTTGAATGTACTTTAACGTCAAGTCTGGCAACAACTGAATTTTTCTTGGCAACGGACACGAATCCACCGTTAATATGTGTGTTATCTTTGCCTCCTTCAACCAGCCTACATCTGTCGCTGCTGTCAAATTTCCCAGGTATAAACCTGGGTGAATTTCGTCTCTACTTGACGGTCCGGCGTCATAATCTTCACAATCTTCCTTCGACATTTGGACTTGTTGGATGGAAATTGTGCTTCTTCGTTGTGATTTCCTGATAAAATTTTATTCATTAATTATTAATGTTTGAAAAGTATTTTCTTTTTTTCGTTTTTGACAATTTATTGTTGAATATTTTTGTCACTAATTTTGATGGAGCAAAGTTGAAAATTTAGGGTAGAAATAAAAGGCTAGGGAACAAAATTGAAGTTACGAAAAAAAATGACAATTTGAAAATCAAGAATAATTTTAGTAAAACTGTTTCCTGAATTTAAGAATTTTTATTGTTTAGTTTAATTCTTGAATTATTGGATCAGAGAAAAAAACAAAAGTGCACAACAATTTAATCTTTGACATTTTACGAAAACAA
The DNA here is from genome assembly GCA_963989365.1 of Rhimphoctona megacephalus. Taxonomy (NCBI): domain Eukaryota; kingdom Metazoa; phylum Arthropoda; class Insecta; order Hymenoptera; family Ichneumonidae; genus Rhimphoctona; species Rhimphoctona megacephalus. Next base: position 16,674,229 of record OZ022422.1, on the reverse strand, counting down.
AAAAAATCGAGCAATTGATCAAAATTTTTTGGACTAATTTATAAAAAAAAGACTAAACAATGAATTTGTTTTAAACAAAAATTTTACTTTCCCGCGTAATGTGTAATTAAAACATGCGTTTTGCAGCTGTTTACTACTGTCCAAAATAACCAAGGAATGAAGACAATATTAGACATTTAGAGTACGAGAAATTAATAAAAATTCATAAGCAATTGAAGTACATTGAAAATTAATAAGAATCATTTAATCTTTCTGTCATAATTACAATTAGAATTGCGATGATTTCCTAGACGAATGTGAATGACGTGTGTTGCTGTCAATAACGAGCCGGTGGTCCAAACTCTCGCTCAATAAACACACTGGATTCTGGATTCAATCAGAGAATAGCTAATAATTCAGTTCAGTGTTCTTATAGAGATTTCCATGAAAAGTAAATTTACTGCCCTCTCAGCAATATCATATTTTAAAGCGCGAACTATAAATCTTGGGTAGAAACGTGTTCACGTCGGTAAACCAGGAGAACCAACCAAACCCAGATACAATCGACTCCCTCACTTGTAACGTTCCCATATGTCCACTATTCTCATATGTCCACTCGTCTGTTCCCATGTGTCAACTTCCCCACCCCCCACTTTGACACATTTTTCTAAACATTCCAGACGCTTTGCGCGTTGCGCATGCGCTGCGGTGTCAGCAGTCTTAAAAGTGGAGATGAAGGAGAACTTGACACAAGGGAATTTATTTGGTCCCGACGGGTTGACAAGTGGGAGAGTCGACTGTAGCAAAACGTACGATTCAGCATAATATAGATATAACATTAGCACGCAATAGTACGGCGCACTCTGATCATATTAGTACCGTACGGTCACTTGGTTATCTGGGAATTGATGGTGATTTTTTTATTTTCAAAATAACGAAACTTCAGAGATAATTAATAATTTGTATATTCATCGAAAAAGAATTACTGTACCCAATAATTAACGTTATTATATATTCTTCAATTTGACATTTATCATTTCTTTAGCTTATATTCGAATAAAGAAAACGTTTAGAATTTCGAAATATAGTTTTTCGGATTGTTCCAATTTTGCATACCGAATTTTGTAATTTTTTTATTATTCTGCTCGAACGTTGAAAAACTCGTAAATATTTTTTTTATAAAGTACAAAAAATCGACCAAAGTATGTATTTAAATGTTTTTTTCCCCAAAATATAGAAAAATTATATATATATCAACAATTTCGATGATTTGTTGAAAAAAAATGTAGTAACGGAACAATAAACGTTATCATCTTTTCGACAAATTTGAATTCACCTTTTTTTATAATTTGCATTTGAAAAAGAAAATGGTTAAAACTTGGAAAAATGATTTTTGAGATGATTCGAATAACGTTTGAATTTTTCATTGCTCGAATGAAAAATTGAAAAATTTGTTATTTTTTACTGATGAAAAGTACAAAAAATAGTTCAAAGTAATATTTTTTATTTTTTTTATATCGAAGTTGACCTCCACTGATTGAGCAGAGCCATCTGGACGGACAGTACGGAAACTTCAAAATCAATTGTACTGTTGTTATTTCCGCAATGCAAAACTTGTTCAGAGATTCTGGGACTCGAAAAGCGAAAGGACTCGGGGAAAACTGACAGTAGCCGACAGCTGATCGTCACTGACAGTTGTGCGTGATTTTGGTATACGTAAATTTGTCACATCGTAACAGTGAGCGTGGTGCAAGCGAAGAAGTTTGAAGCGAATAAGCATATGTTTTGTTTTACATAAACAATGCAACAATATCATCGTCTATTGTTATTCCGTGAGAACATTAAGAAAAATTGTAGGTAGAAAAAAGACGAATGTCGGGGAAGTTATAAAATTAGGATCGAATAAAAAAAAAAAAAAAACAAGGATTTTATAATTGGAGTGTTATGAAGATGGAATCGGACGAAACGATAGCGAAATTATTACCGGACGAAAGTCAGAATAATTTTTGGAGCAGATACGAAAGAAGACGATGGTTTCTTTCTCTTATTTTTGGTACCTGCATGGTTTACGCTACAAGAGCATCTGTGCCATTGTCAATGCCAGTTATAAGCAAAGAAAAATCTTGGACCAAAACTGACTCGGGCATTATCTTGTCGAGTTTTTTTTGGGGCTACACCATGACCCAAGTCGCCAGTGGCTACGTCAGCGATCGTATTGGAGGTCAAAAAATTATTTGGTTCGCTGCCCTCGGCTGGTCTACTACTACGCTTTTTTTACCGGAAGTCATCAACTTGTTTGCCAATGTTGATTATTCCGTGCCTGCCGTTGCCATGTTTCGAGCTGTCAGTGGCGCTTTTCAAGGTAATCAAATTTTTTACGATAAAATACTGTTTCCTTGAAAGATGTCACGCAAATAATCTGCAAATAACTTAAAATTTGCTTTTGAAATCGGAAAAATACGAGCGTAAACTTTGACTTCATTATTTTCAACTTGCAATAATATTTTATCAAGATTTTAATATAAATTCATGAATAATTCAATATCGAAGCAAATTTACGATTATTACAGATTTTGTGAGGCTGCTTTTAAATTGTCATCAAAATCAATTAATTTTATCAATTTAAACAAAAGAATATTAAAATCGCTGCTCGAATAATCTTGAAATAATTTATTGGTAAAACTTCGCTTTATAATCGGCAGAATACGTGTTCAATTTTGGAATACACTGTTTTGCATTTATCGTGGATCGAATATTTTCAAAACATCGAGAGAAAAAAAATATATATTTTTGACAATTGCTACCTAAATGATCTCAAAATAATTTGTTCACAAAATTTGCCTTAAATATCGAAAAAATACGAATCTGAATTTCAACTTCAATATTTTCGACTAACAATATTATATCAAATTTTTAATATAAATTCATGAATAATTCAAGCCTAAAATAAATTTACGATTTTTCATACATTCGTCGGAGGGTTTTGCTAAATTTCACTAAATTTGAATTTGGTATTTTATCAGGTTTTACGATCAGTTTGTATTATGCTTGCCAAATAAATATTTTTTTAAATATTCGAACACAGTCTGGAACTCCTTGATGTTGATATTATTTTAAAAATCAATTCCAGGAATGCATTTTCCAAGTATGATAAGCCTAACGAGTCAAAGACTTCACGAATCGGAGCGAGCGTCATTTTTTAGTGTTTTGATATCGGGCTCAGCTCTGGGAATTCTTCTGTGTGGTTCGTTAGGCTCTTACTTATTGGAGAATTACAGCTGGCCACTGGTCTTTCAAGTATTAGGTAAAACAAGCCTTCTCCTATGTTTTACATTTTTTTAACCAAGAAAATTAATTTTTTTTCTCGATTTATTCAGGTGGTATAAGCGTAGCATGGACTGCGATTCTTTATTATCACAGTATGTCCATAAATCGCAATAAAGTCTGGAAGAAATCTCCTACGAACGATTTGCCTTGGAGAGAACTTTGGACCAAACCATCTTTTTGGTACACACCGATTTCCTCATTTTTCCCCCCGATAAAACATCACAATTTCAATTATAATTTTTTTGTTTTTATAGGGTTGTTACGCATTGTTGACTCCAAAATTCCCTGACTTTTCCAGATTTAACAGATATTCCAGATAGAATACGGTCAAATATAGAACACTGTTTTCATGAAATATTTATTTTCAAGAGCAAAAGACTAGAACTAAAGTTTGGTTCGGAAAAAATAACTCGAATCATGTATTTATATATTAGCGTGATGCAAATAAAATTTTTTCATTGATAATTTTCTTTTTTCGTGGGCCCAAGGAGATGTTAGAATTTGCAACAAAAAGTGATTTTCCCAAAATTTGGAAATCAAAAAAATATATTTAGAGATCGCGCAAGCGACTTTTCGATATTTTTTTCTAATTTCGAACGACTTTAGCAATCGGTAAACATTTTTTTACAAGGCCCAAATTTTGGGAGAATTACATTTTCATCAAATACCAACATCTTTTCTTGCAACACTGAGAAAGGTCAACATTTCTATATCATGATTTTCAGCCTGAATTGAAAAAAAAATATCGAAAAGTCACTTGCGCGATCATCAAAATATTTTTCAAAGTCCCATATTTTGAGAGAATTCCTTTTTTATCAAATACTAACATCTCTCTTAAGCTCACGAAAAAAAAATATCGATTTTATTTGCATCACCCTAATATATATGGGGCATTCCACACCAAATCGGCCACTTTTCAAATTCGCATTTTTTATTATTTTGATTTTTTTTTCTCGAATAGAGCTCATTGAAAAGAACTCATCCGATTTTTTTTTTAATTTTTGTCTTAACACGTTCATCGGAAACGAATTTTTGAAAAATTTTCCGATTTTTTTCTTCAAACATCAATAACTTTCTCAAAAATGCATTAAACCGATTGGATGAGGGGTCAAAATTTTAGTTTTAAAACGTACTTTCGTATGAGAATATGTAGGAATTCATCAAAATATTACACACAACATTTTTTCAAATTCTAAACGAGAAATGTTATTTTCCACCATGTTAACCCCCTTCGATTTTGCTCTTGAATTTTTACCAAAAACTATCATTTATTTAATGATTTTTAAGCCTAGTTTGATGATGGGGAAATCGTTCGTTGTATTTTTTATAATTAAATTATGGATTTTTTTTATTATTAATTATGCACAAATCCCTGAAAAATCATACAAACCGAATGAATAAGTGGGTCAAATTTTTCGTTTTGACAGGCGTTTTCGTTTAAAAATATGTCAACAATTATTTAAACATTTACATAAATCAATTTTTAAATAATAAGCAAGAAATGTTTTTTCTCGTAGTGTTAGTCCCTTTTGATTTTGCTGTTAATTTTTTATAGGAAACTATTATACATTTAATGCATTTTAAGACTAGTACGATCGTGGAGAAATATTAGTCTAATCAACAACAAAAATCTTTAATAAAATTAACAATTTGAAAAATAGAATTAGGTATTTCCTCACATTCGTACTTAGCTCAAAATTCATTAAATGAATCATGCTTCCGCACAAACATTAAAGAAACAAATTTGTTTCTTTAATTAATTAATTAGTACAAGCGCTATGAAAAAAGGTTATTTTATCTTAGAATTGGAAAAACTACGTGATGTAAACTTCGAATAATTTTTTACACATTTTTAAACAAAAGTACATTTCAGAACAAAAATTTTAACCCCCTAGACGATTCGGTTTGTTCGATTTTTCAGGGAGTCATAGATAAATTGATTGTAAAAAAAATCTATATTTTTAATTATAATTTTATATTATTTATAATTTACTATATTTATAATTTACTGCATGCAATTCTCAAACGAAAGTACATTTTAAAACTAAAATTTTGACCACTCATCCATTCGGTTTTCTGCATTTTTGAGAGAGTTATTGATATTTGAAGAAAAAAATCGGAAAAAGTCTCAAAAATTCTTTTCCGATGAACTTGTTGAGGTAAAAATTTGAAAAAAATCAGACAAGTTCCTTTCAATGAGCTCCATTAGAGGAAAAGAAATCGAAACAATAAAAAATTCGAATTTCAAAAGTGACCGATTTGACGTAGAATGCCCCATATACATCCATACATGGTAGAACAATTTAAAAACATTTTACTGTACATTTTTTTACGTCAATGCCAAACAAATGAAGAATAAATTTAAACATGTGTCTACAATAGATAAGGAAATAATTGTTTTTTCCTCATTTGAAAAGATGTGAAACAGAAGGCCAAAAAAATACTTTATTGCGTCACTGACGCAACTTCAAAACATATTTGTTTACTTCTGCTAGAAGATTACCCATTATTATGTGAATAGTTGACAAACATTATTTTTCAGTTACACATGTGCACGTTTCAGTAATATGTAAAATTTTGAAGCGAATGGTTGATAAAAATATAACAACTTTTGTTCACGGTTGTGGAGACGGTGGTTTTATTTCTTATGATGATTGTGAAAAGTCAATTCTGGAAAAATTACAGAGAATTTTCAGAATTTCCCAACTTTTCCCTGATAATTCCATGGGGTAAAAAATTCCCTGAGATTTCCAAGTTTTCCCTGTTTTCCATATGCGTAACAACCCTGACTTTAATTATTTTTTCCTTTATAGCATTTTTAGTTTATTTTCAATTATTGTTCATATTTTCAGGTTTAAATTTATTTTATTACTATTTTTTGTTTTTTTTTGTTAAGAAATTCCTTTTATGCATTATTTTTTTTTTATAGGGCCTGTGTAATAGCTCATGCTTGCCAAAACAACTGTTTTTTTGTATTGCTCTCCTGGATGCCAATGTATTTTCATGACACCTTTCCCGAAGTCAAGGTATTTCGAGCAAAAAGAAATTGTAAATGGTGAAAAAAATGTTATTTATCTTCAAAATTTTCGCTGACTCCCCATTTTTTTGTTTTTCGTAGGGTTGGGTCGTAAACATGGTACCATGGTTGTCCATGTTACCTTGCACAATTTTAGGTAAAGCAATTTCCGAAAGACTCATAAATTCCGGATACTCAGTCACAACGACGCGTAAAATAATTCAAAGTTTTTGCTTTGTTTCCGGTATCGTCAGTCTACTTGTGCTCGGTAAATAAAAATGAAATAAAAAAGAAAAACTCCCGTCACGTCAAAGAACGAGCACTATTTGTTCTTAGTTAATATTTGTTTGCCTTTTTTACAGCGCAAGTAAAGACATTTAAGGGTGCACTTTGGTGTCTGACTTTAATTATCGGAGGTTCAGGATTTCACAGCAATGCTGTCGCTGTAAATCCCTCGGATCTTGCGCCCAGACACTCAGGCAGCGTTTTTGGGCTTATGAACAGCGTTGGCGCTGTTCCTGGTCAGCATTTTTATCTTCAAATGCGTCTCCAAACTTTAATTTTTCAAATTAATAAAAAAAAACCTCAATTTAAACGTGTAAATGCGCAAAAAATCATTTTCTACTCAATTTTAATAAAAAAGAGAGAATTAGAAAGGACTTTTTTCTTTATTCATTTTTTCAGCATGAAAAAACCATGATTACGAAGATGGAATTGCGAAAGCCGGTTTCTATGAAAATCTGACGAATATCAATTAAAATTAGATTAACATTTTTTTTTTTCATTTTTCAAGATTTTTCTGCTGAGGCGCGTGTTTTCGATTTTTATTAAAATCTGAACAAAACATGTCTGTCCTAGTTTATAAAAAAACATGATTCCAGAAGTGGAATTGCAAATATCAATTTTTTTATTTAAAATAAAATCAAGGGTTTTTTTTCAGGTTTCGTTGGGGTCTATTTTGCTGGATATATTTTGCACATGACCCACAGCTGGCCTGTGGTGTTCCTTTATATCGCAATTATCGATTCATTCGGCTTGGCCGTGTACCTGGTATTTGGAGGTGGTAAACCAATCATATGATTTTTTGTATACGAAAATCGATGTATCGAAAGTGTAAATAAAATAATTCACAGACTACATCGTTCCCCATTTTTTACAATTTTATCTCAAGTTTAATTATTTGTTTTCAAATGCTTTGTTCTACGAGCATTTTTGACATGTAAGGACCGTCCAATTCATAGCCAATTTTTCTGTAATAATTTCGCGTACCGACACCCGAAATCACTGCTATTTTTTCGGAACCGTGTTCCTCTCGGGCTATTCGCTCCGCTTCTTCCATTAACAACATACCGAATCCTTGATGCTGAAATTTCGTTGGATCACGCGCGTTCACTGGTACTACGCTACCGTAAACGTGAAGTTCTCGAACTATCGAACATTTTCCTTTTATTTCTGACCTGAAATTAATGAAAAACCAAAATTTTAACCTTTTTTTCCCAAAGCATAAAGTCTTTTTATTCTCAACATAATTAATATCGATTTAACTTCTCTTTTCAATTTATTCGATCATTTTTACTTTTTTCTGTGTCGCGTAAAAAATAATGTTGCGTATTTTTTATAAACAAAACGCACCGAAATGTTTCGTCGGAGCACTTCCGTAGTCTTAGGAGTCCAACGAGAATATCCTGGGTAGGATCCTCGTAAGACAGAAATGTTTCCCAACCGTTGTTAGCCGTGTAATCTCGTCGGATCAACTCGACCTCGTACGGTTGGATTTTGTTATGAATCTCCTGGATTCCAACTTCGCGGGTTCTGACGTCGCGACAATCCGTTCCGAAATCTTTCATACGTGCCAGTGCCAGTTCTCGAAGATTTCCGTGTTCAACACCAGAGCTAAATTGAAAAATTAAGCCAATAAATGATTGTCAAATACATTTTTTACAAAAGAAAAAAATGTAGACAAATCAAATATTGTGAGAAAATATTCTATTGAATTGTTTTGTATCTAGGTAAACTCAATTTGTCTAAATGAATCAAAATTATTGGAAAATTAAGAAGAAAAAAAATAGCATTTTTCTTGAAAGCGTTGCGAAATTTTGACAAAAATTTTCAAATGTGTTTACCTGACCAGTGGCATCGGAATATCTCTTTGAACGCGGTAAACCCGAGTCCAAGGAGGTATGAGGGCGAGAATCCTTGCAATTAAATCGACCAAAGTGCTTGGTGGATAACTTTTATATCTTCCGGTTTTCCAAAGCTCGTATAATCCCGTACCGCGAATAACGAGGGTTGGATAAATCTTGAGACCGTCGGCTCTGAAAGCTGGATTTTCGAAAAATTCCTGTAAATAAATAAAAAATCATTTTCGTTAAAAGTGTGTGAAAAAGTTTGAATAACCGATTTTTAAATTCAATTACTCACGACAAATTGCTCGATGTCTCGTTCTATATCAACGTTCGGAAGATCCGGCATCATGTGTGCAATGACCTTGAAACCGGCGTCTTTCGATAACTGAAAACTCTCGCACACCGCGTGAACCGTGTGCCCTCGGTTGGTGTCACGAGCCACGTCTTCGTAAACCGATTGGACACCGATTTCCAGTCTCGTACATCTATTTAAAAAATCGAATGTACATTTAAATTTCGTTAATCTCATTTATACCAAATTTTTCAATGAAAAATCGATCAAAATTTTCCTATTTACACAGATTTTCTTGCGTTCGAAAGAATATTGAATTTTATTAACGATTTACATCGATTTACAATCTTTTTGGTTTTTATCCAGTATTTTTTTTATATAAAAATTTTGTTTTTTGTCTCCTTACTAGATTTTTATTTATTTTTTGTATTCTCAGCTTAGTATTTTGATATTTTCTTATATTCCTTCTTTTTCAAGGTTTTAAATATTTATATATGTTTTTTTAATAAAACATTTTTTTACCCATAACGAAGCATATCCGACAAATGTTTCTTCAGGCAATAATCGGGACGCGTTTCAATCGTAATTCCTATACATTTAGTCCTGCTGCGTTCTGAAAATTTCACAGCCTCGTCAACGGTGTTGCTAACGTGTCCAGAAAGAGCATCGTGTAAGTTTCTGATGAAAAAATCTCTGTAGTCTTCCGGAAGGGACATGAATGTGCCTCCCATGACGATGAATTCGACTTTATCAACGTTGTGGCCCAATTGTTTCAACTGAAAAGCCAAAAATAAATGTTGACTAATTTCTTAGTTGGTTTCATTGTGGTAAAGTTAAAATATTCTCCAACAAACCTGTTCCACTCTGTGTCTCGTCTGCAGAAAAGGGTCGTATCTAGCTCGGATCGCTCTCATCGAGGTTGGCTCGTATCCTGTGTAAGATTGAGTGGAATACTCAAAATCAGAGTCTGGACCTCCCGGACAATAAACACAAATATTTCCAGTCATGTTTATATGTGGACATCTGTGTGGCTTGCACATTACGGCCACAACAGCAATCTACAAAATTACAGAAATTTTGTGACTACAAATTTTCGAAAAATTAATTGTATTTGGATTTTTAATTGGTAACTTTTGAAAATTAACTTATTTAATCCAGATTGCATATTAATATATTTTCCTCTCTAAATGAAATGTTCCGTTTTATTGAGAAATACTGGAAAATCATACTCAAATTATTCAAGCCAAGATGATTAAAAATATTCCAAAAAATTAGAAAAAATTCATTTACACTTTTAGCGTGTCCCAAGTTCAAAATTGCCAAAAACATCTAAATTAATTCATTATTGCACTCATAAACAAAAACGAAAAATTATTCAAAAATCTAAAATCTAATACAATTCAAAATACTTGATATAATTTTGAAAAGCAGTAATACTGAAGAAATTCTACATTATTTTATAATTGCATGAATTAACGCACAAATATGTTTTCGATAAATAAATAAAAATAAATAGGGTCCATCAGAATGGTCAAAATAATTGAAACAGCATCTTCATTTCACATGCATAGAAGACTAGAATATTTTTAATAATTGTACTAATTAAGGAAGTTGTATCGATATTTATATGACATCATACGAAAAATACATTATATTTGATTATTCCAAGTTAATGTATTGAAATTTGGCATGAATCTTCTTGAACAGCATTTAATTATGTGTGAAAAATTTGGAGAGGTTTCACCGCCTGGTAATCGAGATATTCATTGTTGAAAATGACAAGTTTAACATGGGCTCTTATGGAAGCTTTCAAAAAATTGCGAACTTCAACAATAAATATCTCAAGTTTGAGATGATGAATCATCGGCATATTCCGCCAGAAGTTTAACACTGTCTTAAGCTTTCTATTTACAAAATTTTATTGTGTAAAGTTGGAAAATAATTTTTACATGAGAAACGATACAACCTCCTTAAGGAGGTCGTAGCAAAAGGTCGAGTATTAGACAAGATATCAGATTTGAAATTTGTTGTCGATTGAACTCACTATTACCTTCAGAAAAAAATTGGGAACACTTTACCGATAATTCAAGTGAGAAATTAAAGTTCAAAATTTGTAACTTTAACCCGGTGTCATATGACGTAACTCTTCGGATTTTATTCCGATTGTATATTACATATATTTAATTATTACATAGCCATAAATTTTTCATTCTCAGTTATACATCAATCATCAAAGATTGATATTGTAACATAAAAAAAACGAGTTACCGAATTAGTTCTTGCAAAATTTTGAGTTAAAGTTGGAAGAACCTCAATAAACTCGACATTAGTCGTTCGATCGGTTCGCGCTGAAACATTCTTACAGTGAGCTGGCAACATTACACATTCGTGACAGCAGTAATATAACCTATATTAGGCTATGCTGAAACAAAAATATTATCAAAGGCACCAAATGTGCGGTCCTGGGCATGCAAATGAATTTTTTTACCAAGGTCACATTTCAAGTTATCTCAAACACAAGCTTATTGATAAACGAGAACTGTTCCGCTATCAAAAGAGGTTAAGAAGGTTTATGTTTACAGTGCGAGTGTGCAGCGCTGCCAGACTTTGCTTGAAAAATTCATCGACTATTAACAGTTGACGACGAGTAGCTCGATTCAGTGATTAAAAATATATAATTTCTTAAAATATTATGAAAATTTTTTATGATAATTTTAAAATTTTTATGATACACGGAACCACTACGATATCCTTAACATGCAAAAATATTTTCAAAAATTTAGAATAACATAAAAATACGTGATTCAACACAATTATCAGTATAATAATTGAATTCACTGCATTTTTTTTGCATATAGATGGAACATAAGATTTTGACGATTCGTTAATGTGAGGAGGATTTAACCCGCAACCCGTGAACCAGGGTCGTTTTCGTCCTGCCCAAATAAAAAAAAAAACGTTTTCTTCGCACATTGCTTGACATTTGATGAAAAAAAATTATTAAAAATAATTAAAAAAAAAAAATTCTATTCTCGCTTCAAAAGTACAGTCTGAAGATTGACCATGAATTTTTTCAGATTTTTTCATTCATAATTGCGGGTGTGATAGCACGAAGACAAAAATGACCCAGGTTCACGGAATTACAGTGCCTAAAAAACGTTCACGGATTGAGGGTTAAATCTAACGAACGAGGCAATGTTGTCACAACTTACACCGCTGGCAGTTCTGATAGGTTTTGCTTTGAGTTTGGGAACAAGAATATTTTTGGCATCCGCGGGAACCGAAGCGATAATGTCGACGAGCCTAGGCGAGGATGATAATCCGTACTTGGAGGAGATTCGAGTTTTCAGCTTGTTGAGATCGACGTCCCTGTGTTGTTCGTGAGCAATCAAGAGTTCTTGAATTATTTCGCCGATTGTCATGACCATTCGTTCCTCCTTGCTCTCGATAAAAACTGTCAAAAAATATTGACAACGCGACGGATAGGTTAAATTGTGTTTCATTTCCTCGACATATGATTCAACGATTATGGAATAAATTTATTTTACCTTTGCGTTTTCGCACCATAATGGAAAAATCGTTAATTCACTTGGATAACGAAAATTTGACTTTACTTCGATAAATAAAACAAAATAAAACGCACTTGATCCTGCACAGTAGTTTTTAGAAACCTTACACGTGTATTTGTGCAGCTGCGCAACACAAAAAACGCGGCGCGAGCTGCTCCCGGAAAGAAAATATGTGCAGCGTTATTAGCAGCAAGACGGTGAAGCTCGCAGCTCAGGCAATTTACCTACAGTCGGTAAAACAAAGTATAAAGGTTCTTTAAAATTTTTCATATGATCTAATAATTTGCATTTTCCAATATTATTTGAATACAAAAGAAACACAAAGTTTTTATTTTTATCGTGATTTTTAACCACATATATTGTTAATTTAATTTTGATTTTTTTTCAAATATACTATTGGAATATGGGAACTTGAGCCAAGATTTGCATTAAAAAAAAGTTAATTTTGGTATGTTAGAAAGAAATGATTTGGATTAATAAGAAATTAACGCGAACGCAAAATGTTTTTCTCCAAAGTCAATAACAATGATTTATTCAGATGTCGTAATATAAGGATTACACGTACGATCTTTATTTGTTCTCGAACAGGGTGTCTCGTAAGTTTGAACAGCGACTCTGTTGCATTACAGTAATACATTTTCTTTATGCCCCGTGTAAAGTGTCATAAAATTCACAAAGAAATCACGTGCACCTCATCGTTACGCGAGATTCCGATAAGAACGATATGACACACTGTGACAGCTGGTAAATCGACGAGGAAAACAAAAAATTGTGTTGGCATCGTTTGAGTATCAGGAATCTTCTTAAATCGTACAAACATGCCATGTTCAACACATTGACCCACACGAATGATTTCCACGTTTAAAACCAAAATTAATTAGCGGCGTGATTTAAAAAATATTTTTCTCTTCAATTCATTCCCAGCCACACACCCCTCATCGCTTTCAACTTTAACTTTTCCTAGGAACTTATTCGGTATATGCAAGAACGTTCTTGAGGAAGACACTTGCATTTTTTCTAATCATTTTAGTATTTTTTAAAGCATCTCTCGCTGTCTCGCATAACTTCTCGAAACCGATAACACATTATTGTTTTTTTTTCTCGTGTGTTCATTCAACAACTTTTGCAACTAACATCTAATTGTCATCCATTTTGCTAAAATATTTATATGAGGTAATTATATAGGCGTGCTTATTGTTTATCGCATTTCGAATCGCTGCAATAATTATACGATGCAAAGTGTTATCTGTGCACCAGAGTCTCGAGAGGGGGTAATGAGGGTCGCTCAGCATGATTTTCGGGGTAATAAGGGTCGCTAGGATTGTCCGGCAGGGTAATGAGGGTCGGTATGATTTTCTTTTAGGGCAATGAGGGTCAGTCAGATGTTTACGGGGTAATGAGGATCAGCTTGATGTTTCGTGGCGTAATAAGGGTCAGTTGGCTTCTTCACGGGGTAATAAGAGTCAATAGGTTGTTTTATGGGATAAAGCGGATCAGGGACATTCGAATATTTTTTATTTACTTCCAAAAATCGAGACTCTGCTATATTTTTTGGTACACGAGCGCAAAAATTGTACGACAAATGTACGCGCTACATGAATGCCTAAAAAATATCATTCTATCGATACTTTACGAATAATTCAACGTGAAATAAATTTTCAAAAAATTGTAAAACATTCGTGCTTCATTTTTTTCACATTTCTACATTCTTCGCAGTCTCGGAATTTTCTTTTTTATTTTTTTAGCCAATCACACAATTCTACATAAATAGACTATGATGAACACGGTTCCAACATTTTTCGTAATTTATTATTCATTATGTTTTTTTTTTTTTTTTTAGAGACTTTTCTTTTATTTTATTATTACGATCGATTGCATTCTCGATCTCGGGATTAATCGTCAATCTGATTCAGCGGCTTTTTGCGTAGGCGTTTTTCGTATTTTTGTTCTTTTTTGTTTAAAATTTTTTTTTTTTCGATTTCGACTTCGTTTTACAGTGTTTTTGATACGTGTGTGCGTGCGCGCGCGCTATAACGTATAATCACAGCCCATTGCACTAATTTCATCGTACACGTTTGATCAATCGTTTTTTTTTCTTAAATTTTTATGTGTGTAGAATTATTGTTATTTATATAATCAGAAAAGAAGCTCTTATTTCGATTATCATATTTATCAAGCGAATTAAGCATTGCTCACGGCCGATACCGTCTCGCAAAGAATCATCGTTGTTGATGTTTTTTTTTTTTTTTTCAGTTTTTCTTTTTTCATTTCGTGTAAGTTTACGTATTTACCATAAAGATTTTTTGAAGGATACCTCGATGATTGTGCTGGCACGATGTAAGATCGTTAAGCTTATAAATTTTGTGGTCGTTCCTTCACAGAGTGAATTAACGAAAATTTTGACAATTCCAATGTTGGAAGTCAATAAAATGATTGAGTTTTAAAACGAATAAAATCATCAATAAAATTCAGTGAAATGAATTAGAAAAATTTACACTTTTTCAAGTAAAAAAAAAAAAAAAAAAATTAATTGATTGTGATGATAAATTAAATTTAATTATTTATTCAGTAATTAATGCCCGACCAAATAGTGTCGAAAGAACAATTGTAAATGCATTAAAAAATTTACAAGGATATTAAATAATGTAAACTTTGTAAAATTGAGCAAAAAACTAATCAGAAATTGCAAAAAATTTTCGTTCCCTCCGTAAGATCGTGACCACCAATATAAAATGGCGTTATAATTAAATTTTTTCTTGTTGTTCTTACTTCGGTATACATTTTCAAATTTACTAAAATAGCAAAAAGTGTTGGATATGTCTGTCGTATATGTATGCAACTACATTTTGGCATTGTCTCGATGGTTATTTAATTAAGTGGTTGAGTTATTAATTATATCCAACTACTTCATTAGTACAGTATTTGAGTAAAACGATATTTAATTATCGACGAAGTATCAAAGCCGAAGATCATTATAACAGCAATTATTCTCTCTTTCTCATTCTCTCATTCTTAACACTATCGTCACTCATTAAACAAGTATACGAGATTATAAAGACGTTTATTTGAAAATGTTAATAGTGATAGTTTTAAAAAGATTTTAAGTCAGAATGAAAAATAATTTGCTCCTAATTTGGAATTGAAAAAAAAATCTTTTTTTTTTCGTCGATTCGAGCTGCGAGGAAATAACGAAGATATTTCGATCAAATTTTTTGAATTTTCATCGGAAAATTGAAATGAGGGAAGGAAAATGAGGAGAGGAAATACGTTAGAGAAGGAGAGATTAAGGTTGGCGCATTGCAGGTGCCCAACTTCCCCCATACCATCGCCCTATCTCCTCTATATATACATATATATATCTCATCTCGATCCCCCCAAAAACTTCATCGAAATTTTCGTCCTTGTCACTCAGGAGTTCGATTTTTCGAAATAGAATTTCTTTCACGCGACTCATTAATTCGTAAAATCCTTTTAGTTGCTCTCCCTTTTTCAGGTTTATAAATTTCCGATTACTCAGTCTTTCTCAAATAGCGAATATTCGCGTAAAAAGGGTTTTATAATTTCAAAACTCTCCTTGTGAGTTTCGGACTAAGAGGCTTAAACGAGACTGCCTGCATATAATTTACGTTCCTCCCGATTAAAAAAGGCTCAAGCCAGAGAAAAGTGGATGAACGTAGAATAAAGTGAAAAATAAGAAAAAAATGAAATTGAAAAATACAAAAAAAATTTGGCATCGTCAAAAAATTGAAAGAGGATAATTTTAATATTTTTATCAAATTGTCTGAATTTTACGATCATTTTTTCTTATTTATTAGCGTGAAATTCACGGTTCGGGAAGTGTGATAATTATTCTATAACCAATTATTTATTATAATTGAAAAATTCATTTAAAAAAAAACCGATGCTCAGGAAAATAAGAAATGAAAAAATAAATCAGGAAATTAATTTGATGAAATTAATTGAGAAAATAGGATTGCGGTGGATTTTTCAAGTATGAATAATTTTCGGGCAGATTCTAATCGAGGACTTTCATGCAGAAAGAGAGCGAGAGAGAGAGGCTGGAGCATTGTTTGACGAAATTGTCCGTCGAGAGAACATCACGTTCTACGTTTTCTATATACATTACCCTTACATCCAACTCGACACGTTAATTAGACTAATTTATTAGTTCGCTTGTTAAACACGAACGAGGCTTTGTTCCTCGACGTGGGTGTCTGTATGGATAACATAATTAATCAAACGGACCATTTCGCGTCCATTGCTTCAGGTGTCTCTCGTAACCTTGTATCACCTTGAAGCGTTTCATACGTGAACCAATAAAATTTTGTCGTCCAACGTATTTACCATCAGGATCGCATTCTTCTGTCACTGGGCTCGATGACCTTCATGAGCAAATGTACGGGTTGATCGATTATCCACAAATTAGTCAAAATTTAACTGGATCGAATTTTTTTAATGATTTGTGAGTAAATTAAATTTCTTATCGATCGAAATCTTTCGTAGTTTCATTTTTAATTCAAATATATGACAGTCTTCCTCACAGCTCGAATTTTCATCGAAATGAAACGTTCGAAGGAATCGTTGAATGATTTTTTTCTAAATTTTTCATCTTTTTTCAATGAAATACACAAATTATGAAGAATCAAAATGTAAATTTAACACTTTTTGGTTAATAGAACATTTTTCGGAGACAGGAGGTTTAAAAATTTCAGATAAAAATAATTTCTTACATTTTTACGAGTATTTAATGAAGCATTATTAAATTTGAGCATACTCGATGAGTTTCCCGATCGTCCGAGTAATCATTTCATTTTTACAACGAGGGAGATATTTTGTTTTTTATCTCGACTTAAAAATTATTATGCTATACGTGCTTTTTTAGAACTGTGCACTAGCGAAAAGCGTTACAAATGGTTAAAATTATACATAATCAACTAGATAGAAGGAAACGAAAAGTAGATTTATGAAATTTTTTGTTTCATTTCGCACTGGCCTTAATTCTAACTCTAATGAATATTTTTTATCACACGTGTCTTTCATCTAAATAAATAATAATTATTTACGATAAATTTTCTTTTTCGACTGAATATTTATCTATTTTTAATTATATGACTATTTAGGCTATTTCTAATCTATTAATAATTTTGAATCATTTTCCTACAATCAGAAAAATCCACTCATACCAGCTCTCAGAGTCATTTCATTCCGAATTATTTTTAATCTACGCTGAGAAAAAAATTTTGTTCACCAAAACAAATTTCGTTTTTCTGAACCAAAATATATAGTTCGATATGGGCAACAAAATATTTTTGAGATAAGACAAAATAATTTGTGAATGCTGACACGAGTTATTGGCCGAACCAACAAAACTTTGGTGCAGCCAAACAAATTAATGTTAATCCAACAAAATATCATCCAAATAGACTAATTCAATTATTCGTCCTAACGATTATCGTTTAGTCAATTTAGTAATTGAGATTCAAACAAATATTTTATTAAAGCAACTAAAAAGTATACGTAAGCAAATAAATGGTACCAGTTGTTTGAACAAAATCATTTGGCTCCGGTGATTTAATTGATTAATTAACAAGAAATTTTCATGATTTGGTTGAATAAACTAAATCATTTGCCATTTAAGAAGAAAATTGTTGGATCCACCAATTTTTCGTCCAACAAAATGGAATTAGTTCGATGAACAAATTTTTTCTCTCAGTGTAGTATGGAGAATTTCGAAAGGAGACAAATTTGTAAAAAGAACGTTGCTGAAAAATTACAGCACCATCCTTTATTTCCAATGAAAAAAAAATTCGTCTAAATTTGGGCGAACAAATTCTCTAAAATTTGGACAAAAAATTCTCTGAAATTTGGAGTGTTTTTTTTTTTAGATTTTTTTATTGATCCGAAATTTAGATGGGAAGAAATTCACTGACTTTGTAACTCTTGTAAAGTTCCAAAAATTATGTTAAGGCTACTCTTTCGGGATATTGTTTAACTATTACGAAACTCGCGTATAATTTTCAACTCTCAACGACGCAAATATGAACCATTATCATACGCGATACATCATATATTTCTTCGAAAAAACAATGATATAAAATATCTCTCTAACGAACTATCGACTATCCAATTAACAACGATGTCTTTTTCGCTCATTTGTCCGTGTATAACCTTAAAATTATAAATAATAATTTTGTTAATTATTGTAGTAAATCCCCAATAAAAACAAAAAATTCTCTCAAATGGACTTGAAAAACATGAAAATTATTGGGGAATTAAAAATACTTTACATTATTTTTACAAATAATTTTCTAATTACCTTCCAATATATTTCGTAATAGTTTGTTAGTTTGTTTTTTTTTTTTGTTTTGTTTTTTTTTTTCATAAAGTGAAACAAAACCGACTAGACTATTTTTCTTACGCGCAAGAAAAATGTTCGCATTCTCATTGAAAAAAAAGATAAAATTGTATTAATTAAGTAAAATATGTAAATGTTTCGTTAAATTGAATCAATTTTTATGGACTTTCGAAAAAATATACTGAATCTTGCAATTGTATCAAAAGGTTTGGATTTAAGGAGATTGGATCGCGACGATACAATGTTGCCATGCTAAACCATGTTAAAAACATTAAAAATTTCAAAATGATAAGAATTTAATAAAATTTGGTAAATGTATTCGTTAAAAATATATATGACAATACAAATTTTTTTAGATTTTTCTAACACATAGTTCTCGAGTAATTGAACACTAAAGTTCACGTGTATAAGCATAGAGTTTACATATATACAGTTATACATCTCGTGCATAAGAACTTCGATTCAACGCTCAATTATTCGATAACCATGTGGTAAAAAATTTTGAAAAAAATTGTGTTTGTATACTTGGAGCCAAAGAATGTTATCACCAAATTTTATCAAATTCCGATTATTTTGATTTCGTGATCCAACCTCCTTAAATGATAAAAAAAAATGATAACGAAGAAAAATATTTGATAAAAAACCGCGAACATTCTGATTTTGAATAAAAATAAAAAATACCCAGCGTGGAACAGCGTGTAACACGTAACTTTGGGCATGTTCGATTTGATTGGGCGCCCTATAAAACTGTATCAGCATTTATTTTGAAAAATCGTTTGGTGTTTTAATTCACTTTCGTTAGATTCGGTTCGTGTTTACACTGATGACGATAACACGATTTTATATATAATAATAAATAAATGTATTTTTTTTATTTACCTACTAAAAACGCATTAATGCTCTGCATAGGCCACATCGAACTTATTATTTATGAACGTTATTCAAACATTACGTCAACAGCTTACCTGGAATCACATTTGATCGTGATCAATTTTTTTTCTTCATTCTCGACTCAATGCCAAAAATAAACAATTAGAAAAAAATGTTGTTAACAGCAACAAATAAAATCTACGATGTCTTTTTTTTAAGCTTTTCGAACATCGACGAACAAACGCTCTCGGGCATTTAATAATAAATATATTAATGATGCTTAATTGCTTATTTATCAGTATTACCTATTGAACAAACACCCTGACACGCTACACACTTAGCAAATATTTTATACAAACCCTTATACGAATTATAGGCACCGCATGTTCGAACTAAAATTAAACTTATTCTCGAGAGTTATTATCGAAAAACAAACTCGAGCAAATATATATAGCGAGCGTGTAATATAACGATTTTCCTTATTTCTCATTAATCTCAAAGCCACGAATGACCAAAAAAAATTTCGCACCGTCATATAAATTCTAAAGCTGAATTTTCCAAATTTCGACTATTCCTTTTTTTATTTTTATTTTTATTTTTTTTTTGAAAAAAAAAACCGATTTTTTTTTTTATAGAACTACGAGCGTGGATGACGCTTTAACAACGTGGATAAAACTCATGAGCAACTCGTCTTACCTCGACGTACATTTTTACAAATTTTTTAAAATATTTTATTGTTTTTCTTTTTTTTTCGTGATTGTAATCTCGCCTGTTGAGTAATTTTTTTTTCAATCAGCAGGATCCCACGATGGTAATTGAATCGAAATGGGGGGGGGGGGGGGCTCCAGAGCCAGAGGGATGAAAAAATTTTTTTACTGCTTGAATTTGTTAAAGGAGGGTTGAAATAGTAATATTAGCTCGGGGGAAGCCAATTGTAAGCAATAAGAAACTGTTTTTAGCGTTTTTAAGAATTTTTAATTTTCGAAAATTATTTTGATAAAATTTATACTTATTCTGTAATTGTAATATCGCGGAAAAGTCGTAATATTTGTAAAGCTAAACTTTATTTTCAAAAATAAAAAAAATATTAAATTGCGGAAAAAAATTATTTACTGCATATATTGAGCTTCCCCCACTTTATTATTACTTTTTTAACAATTCTTTATCATTTACGTAAAAAAATTCCCTCACCCTTCTGGCTCTGGAGCCACACTTCGAAATAACTACCAAAAGTAATAATTTCGTCTAAATGTCACGTTCTTGTGGACTTTTTTCCACAGAGGAAATCTCGACTTGGTGCAGTACTCAGCTTTAAGGCGGATTTAGATTCGTTTCTTCGTACCCATTACCGTCGAGATTTTTGCTCAATTTTTTTTTTCCTCAGCAAAGTGGCTCTTTGCGGCTAATGACCATTTTTCATATTTTGTTTATTTCAATAGCAAATCTGTATATTTTTTTAAAGGAATGTGGGACCGCGTATTATTATTATTATTATTATTATTATTATTATTATTATTATTATTATTATTATTACTATTACTATTATTATTACTATTATTATTATTATTATTTTATTTCCAGGGCTTTTTTTCGCTCCATCAGCAAATTTTTGTTCCTTACTGCTTTTTTCAAATTCCACTGCAGGTGACGTCGTTGTATCGTCCTTCGTACGTTTCGTATTCTCATATTTTGAAAATGCAGAGGGTTGCCATTTTTTTGTTTTTTCCCTTATTGTAATACTTGACCAGAAATGTTTTTCTTCATCGGAACTTCACCAAAGCTGTTTTTTTTATTTTTGGTTATTTATAGAACTGATGAAATAACATAAAACCGAATTTTTGTAAGTGACTTTAGAGAAATTAGAATAATCTTACGTTATTTAAAAAAAACATAAAATAAAAAAAACAAAAGGCAATCTCCTCTGCTCTAATTGGACGAAAAAAATCACTCTTAGAAAATTCAAAATGCTTTTTAACCAAAATGGAGAAATAATTCCATATTACTTCAACCGAAAAGTAATTATTATCTTTAACACAAATGGGAATTCGTTTGCAGGTACTTCGCGAAGTACGAAAATAACGAAGTGTAGTGTTCGGATCACCCTCATGTTTTTCTTTGGTTCTTTTGCTTGTCGTGTATATATATATATACACACATATATATATATATAAACGACGGGAAAAGTTCAACGACGTCCGCTCCATCGCGTGCAGAGGCAGAAAATGCAGTTAGCCGTGGTTCTGTATTATTGCGTGCTGATGGAGCTGTTACTGCTGGTGGACATTTCGGATGCGGGTGGTTCCTCGTACTGTCGTACCCTGGGTGGTGGTGGCAAAGGTAAATTGCCACAATCTGGCAGAGGCGGCAATACGTTACGTTGAAATTGTCCCGATACATTGCCAACCGGTTGATAATTTGCAACAACGATGATCTTGCCACTTCGACTGCGCGCCTTTCCAACGCCAAAGCTACGGCTGCTTGCCCATATTAGCTGCGTGAAGTGACCTGCGCACACGGGACAATTGGATCAGGAGAGTATAAAAGCCTTCTTTTTCGTTGCAAGTCACCGATATGCTTGTGTATACGAGGTGTCCAAAAATTATGATCTCTAAAAACGAGGGCGAGTACATCGTAAAATTCTGAAAAGAAAAGTCGTTGGGAATTTTATTCTACGATGTACGGTTGATGAGATATTAATGAATTAGTGACGCAGCCAATAGAAAGTGAGGATAGCCCGCGCCACGCCCACTCGTGATCGGTGCTCCTGATTGGCTGTCATTTTCATCAATTAATAGCTCATGAACGGTGCATGAGAGACAAAAATGCCCAAGGACTTTTCTCAATACAATTTCACGATTGATCTATGTTCTCAAGAATGAGGATAATTTTTGGAGCACGTTGTATATATTGCATATTAATACACATATTTATCATCTCTCCAGGTCCCACAATCAGAAAAAAAAAATTCGTGATAAGAGATTTAACTACAGTACATAAATTATTAAATATACATTCGTCATATTTTTTATCGT
Organism: Rhimphoctona megacephalus; assembly: GCA_963989365.1. NCBI lineage: Eukaryota > Metazoa > Arthropoda > Insecta > Hymenoptera > Ichneumonidae > Rhimphoctona > Rhimphoctona megacephalus. Next base: position 16,651,663 of record OZ022422.1, on the reverse strand, counting down.
TACAGTTAATGAAATATTAACTCGTAATTTGATCACTCGTTGACATTTTATCGTGGGCACGCGAAACATTCGTTCTGTTCTTTTTTTTTTTTTCTTTCATGAAACGAAATTCACGAGATAAGAGAAATATGAATAACGGAAATTACATTGAAATTCTAATAGCTTTTCTAATGTCAATCAATCTGGATTCGTGTTTAAATAAAAATAATAAATAAAAATAACTACTATTACTGCTGTTCCACTTTACGGTCAAGGTTTAGCCTCGTGCTCGACTTCCACAAATTTTTTCGTACTCTACCACAGGAATAATCGCAAACACATAGAAATTCATATATTGTAATCTATACATATATATTTGTAAATATATATGAAGAAGGATAGAAATGATAGCGGATTCTCAACTCGATCTATGTGCTCCAAAATAATTGGACTCCCGTTCCAGCCCCGTCAATTCCCACGAGACTGGTGGAGAAATTGAGAATAAAGAGAAATCGAGAGAGAGAGAGAGAGAGAGAGAGAGAGAGAGAGAGAATGGGAAAAGAGCGAGGGAGATAAAAGGCTCGGGTCAAGGTCATGAGATATTCTCTTTGCAAATTTTGATTACGACCCTGCCTCGTGAACCGACCACTAAAGTTCAAGGACCTTTTTGTTCGATGTTCTCTTCCTCTCTCTCTCTCTCTCTCTCTCTTTTTCTCTGTTCCTGTCTCCTTTGACCAACGATAAAAATCACTTACTTCCTTCATTTCGTTATCAACAAGGATTTATATTATTTTTCTGTGACGTCATAATTCCGAACTTAACTTCCGGAAGAAGAAAAAAAAGGGAAAAAATAATTATGCTTAAAAACAGGTTTTTTTCTCGTTAGCTGTAAACCAGTTTTGTAAGAATTTTCTCGATCCAATATGTAGATTTCTACTGTACACGGAGAGAAAAATATCACAAAAATTACCGTGCTCTGCACTACAAGTTAGGTGCGAAAGACTTTTTTGGAACGATTTATCGAAAAAAAATTAAAAATTCCAATGAGTATTGGAGTATTTAACATAAGCCTATGAATTTTTGTAATACAGCACAGTCATATTTCGGAAAAAGCACTGTGGAAAGTTCTATTACAAACAAAATTGCTGCTTTTTAACTCGCCGTGAACGAAAAATTAATGGCTGCACCGCAACTAAATCTCAAATGAGTTAGAAATTTTAATACAGTGCAAAGCAATTTTTATTGTGCTGTTTGTTATTTTTGGTTCAAACTTCGTTTTTTGTTATTGTATAAGACCAGGCCAGAGCCTGTCGTCTACTTTTATTATTTTTATTCCGATGTGTCATCTGACATGAGATGGTCATTAACCTTTGACAATTTTTTTATACTAAAAAGGAAAAAAAGAATTCTTGGGATGAAAAGAAGCAGCAAATTGAGTGGTGTCCCCCTTCAACTTCAAATTGCCAATCCAACATAATTCTTCCTATCGCAGCCGTGTCTTGACACATACATACATTTCATTTCAAACCTTGATTTGAAGACGAACTAAAGAAAATTCAAGACGTTTGATCCCATTGATAATTTCTTTATTCAATAAATAAATCATTCGTTTCATAAATGGATTATCAATTGAAGAATAATCTTTAATTCATTAGCTTATTAGTATCATAATTATAATAATACTTATTATTATTATTATTATTATTATTATTATTATTATTATTATTATTATTATTATTATTATTATTATTATTATTATTATTATTATTATTATTATTATTATTATTATTATTATTATTATTATTATTATTATTATTATTAAGAGGAATAAAACTAAAAAATGAACACTATTGAAATTCATGTTCAGACAAGCAAAAATTGACAATCGTCACATGAAATTTTACAGTGCCAGGACACTACTTTTTATCGTACTGACACTATTGATTTCAATTTTACTTCTTGGTGACATTTATACGCACTGTTCACATGCTTTATTGCGCCTGACCATGGACATTGGAAAAGACGGCAATTTTTGCCGGAATTTCTTACAAATATTCTAAAACATTTATCTTCGTGTAGTGGCTTTATAGATTTACGTGACTGTATTCGTTGGTTATTATTTGTTTTTTAAGCATAAAATTATTGAATTTTAACAATTCAATACATTTTTTAACAATAAACGTTTGTTTCATTTGGAGGATATGAAAAAAGCATAAAAAAAATTCGGGCTCAACCGGGATTTGAACCCGGGACCTCTCGCACCCAAAGCGAGAATCATACCCCTAGACCATTGAGCCGATCTTGTGATCAAATGCGAAAATATCAATTATAAACATCGATGTCGTGACACTTTTGAAAACATTATTGAAACGAATGTTAATAAATAAAAAAATCCATTTGGAAGAATATTGAAACTCAAATGGATTAATTTTTTTAGAAATGCAACATTAAAATAAAATTACTTTGAACATTGTTTTCATTATTTACGAACTTTATTTAACCCTAGCTACACAATATGGGGTTCAATGGACCGACAGCTACACTACATTGGGTGGGGGTTAATATGTAGAATAATCAAATTGTAGAACGGTTAATATTTCGAAATTTTAGTATTCATAACATTCGATTAACGAAAAATAAGAAATTCGAAGTTTATATTTTCGATAGTATATTAAGTTGAATGCGTATTTAATGTAATATCTTTTCTTTGATCGCGCATTTATTCGAAAACATATATTCAGACTGTCTATACTTCAAATGCAGATAATATAGATTGTCCTAATGTAAGAAGTTTATATTTTCCAAATTCGAAATGGAGAGCAATTCTTTTATTGAGAGACTAAAATATATAGTATGAATAATTCGAAAGTGAATTTTTCGAATGACTAAAAAATAGAAGTACAGAATAGCGAACGTTGTGAAGCACGAAGACATTTTCACCTTTTTTTCACCCAAACAAGTTTTTGGCTTTACTGATTGCCTCTCCGGATTGGTCGAAGTCTGGCGTTTCGATTTCACTACAATTAAACCTCAACAGACGCGTTTGTTACAATGTTATAGAGCAATAAAAGTCGTCGGTCCAGTAGACCGATAGTGTGTAAGTAAGGTATTAAAAGTTATAATGTGTAACTAGGGTTAATAACTAATGAGAAAATGTAAATTCGTCGTTTTTGATCCAACAAAACAAATGCATGCTTAAAAATAATCGGTCAAACTTATTGTTTGCCTAAGTGTATTATTAATATTTTCACAAATTCTCGATTTTTAAACAATAAAATGTATTTACAATGAAATAAATTTATAACTGATAAAAATAAATTTATAATTGATAAATATAAAAATATTTTTTTCTTATTCAAGCTAGAAATTTTCGCATTATTTGTTGATCCAAATTTGTTTGATTAAAAATTTGTAGCAATATTATTATCATTATTATCGTCCCTGTAATTGTTATTGTCGTTGTTTCTGCATTGTTTATTGTCTTACTTTCTAATATTACGATATTACGTATCTAACTAACCTGCATTGACGTTAGCGTGAAGAACATCCGGTTCTTTGAGAAAGTCGTACTGTCTCACCGCAGAGTACCAATAAGCGGAAACGTCTTGACCTGTAACGTCACCTGGCACAGCACCACCGGGACGACAATACAAATTTTGCCCAACCTCACGATCGTTACGATAATAAAATGTGTTCGTATGCGCCAAATGATTCGCCCACGTTTGTGCATATTCGCATAGCTGTAAAAAAGCAAAAAACGACAGTTTACAAAATTAAGAATGTTTTTTTGTCACGATGAATATATTTACCATTATAAAAATTATTTTTTTTTTCGTTCGTGCTATTTTTAAAACTTATTTGATTTTTTTAACGTCGAAAAAAAACGGTGATTATTTGAAATAATTGTATTGGGTTTTATCGGGAAACAGGTTGCGAAATAAAGTCACAGACACAGTTTAAGCAGAAAAATTATTATTTTATTATTTAACGTCTGGACTGGATGAGAGCTGTCGAAGAATTGATCAACGGAATGCTCAAAAGTATAACTCGAACTCATAGAACGAAAACGGTCCTATGCTTCGGTTTCTTATTACCTTTATCATTTGTATATTTAATGTTTTATAAACACATTTATAGTTCTTTATTTATAAAACCTCACGCGCTCTCTTTCTTAATTCGTATAGCGTTTCATATCAAATTTATTTCTACGTTGATTGATTATTTTTGCTAATATTCCAATAAATTATGTGAACAAAAACCAGATTTACTGATAAAATTGTAATTATACGATGTTTTTAAATTGAGTTTTGCAAACTTGTTACTTTTCAAAAGCTCTTAACGGCTATTTTACCTCCGGTGACATTGTCAAAGTCGGTGCATTGTGTCGCTGTCGATAAACGTTGTGCCAGCAAAGACATTCGGTTATAAATTCGCTGTCTCTCCAATCAGTTTCCAGGTCGCTGCTGTCGTGAGCTATACTCATTGGCTTGTTACTTAAGATCTGTAAAAAAAAAGCAAACAATAAAAAATAAATAGATATACAGCTTGAAGAAAGAGCATCCAAGATTAAATGGATTTCCTTTTATTTTCGTTGCGATCGAATTTATGGCTTGAAAAAATAAAAATAACAACTATTAGTAAATTGCAATGAAATAAATTCGAGTATTAAAATGGTAAAAAAACATGAATTTAGAGAATTTGAATTCAAAATAATTTCAATTTATCATAACGAAAGGGATTTATTCCATTGTAAAATAATGTTTATTAATTAATTTGTTTGATAAATTCATTTCTCCTTGTGTTTGTAGAAAGCGAGATGAATCGTGTAGAATTTCAAGTTGCACGTAATGAAATAGCTCTCAACTCCCCCTCCCCTCCCTCGCTCCAGTAGATTATTGATCACGTGTCATGCTAACACGAACGTCAAAATTGTTCCAAAGTTTTCTCTCGTTGTTTGGCATCCTCATATAGAACGATACTCTTGTTTATAATACTGGATTTCCATTTAAGGCTAATCCCGCAAAGGACATATCGAAACCAACATTCCATCCGGTCACTGTCACAAGTTCTCGGAACTCGATATCATAATTCAAAGTTTCCCGGTCCACGTGGAATTAGCCTTACAACCAAAAGAGTCCTTGTGTATGATGGATCTCCGATTTGAGAGAGAGATTTTTTACTTTCAGAAATATTCATCGAAAATTTGATCATATCAATTGTTGAAAATTAATAAAATTCTAAAAAACAAATATTGGGTCTTAAACTCAATTCCCGCTGTTTTATATGAGATGGGGCAACTAGTATTATTTTCATAGAGGTAAAACTAAAACTATACTGTGTTGAAGTATTGGACATAATCTACAATATTAAAGATTCGTGGTAGTGAATCGAGACAAGTACATTTTCGAAATTCGAAAACAAAGACATAACAGCTGCCGCAATCTCTATACAGCAAAGACCGTGATTCAACCCTACTTTTCAATCTTGAAATTAGTATTTTACATAGAATTATTCCATCTTGATGAATATAAAACTGGCAGTTATTTTTTATTTTTTTTCTCTTTAAAAGAAAAAAAATCAATGCCGTACCTACATGCAGTTCGGAGATATCATTTATTTTGTAGTAAATTATTTTTACTTTGATAAGATTTATAAAAGAACTGATAATAACTATATATTTTGAGTCTTAACCAATAATCGGTATGAATATAAAATCTTCGAAAATATAATTATGTAAAGAAACGTCGGTAGATGAACTGAGGTTCGAGGACGTGTTCTCGTCAAAGATCCAGTAAGGACTGTCCTTAGTCCCGGATCCCTTGTGTCGGCCTGAGCTTGTTCTTTGTCCAATTGTTTATACTAAGACGCCCAGCAACGTCACGTTCTGAAGTGTTCATAGGCTCGTTCCAAGTAAAAGCCCTCTGCGATAATCGTCTCTCGGACCACACCGAAAAATGTTTACTTCATTCGGCCTCCCTGACCATCCTGGGTCGTCCTCGACCCTTTTCCGCATGCCTTTTTTTCTAAAATTCAAAGTTAACCCTCTCTTGCATACACATCAAGCACTAGGACTTGGAGATGGTGATGCCTACGTGCCAATGTACACCTCGTAGGAGAGTGATCAGTTCCCCAAAGGGTGTCAATCGACGAATAAGCATTCCCAAAAATTGGTTAGTTCGGAAGGGTATTTGGATGGGTTTTTGTTTCTGGTTGCTAGCCTTGCCAGATGACAACTGCAGACTGAGTGCGCAACCGGCCTCCTCAGTCCTATGTTTACCTGACTGAGACTACCCCTTGGTCCCGGCCTCCGCCCAAAGCTCCACATTTTTGAGATTGACCACTTCTCAATCATAGAGAATGGACTCAACCCTGGTCCTTGCCTCGCTAGCACCCGTCGTAGCACACAATCTCACCCACGGATTGCATCTCAGGGTTACTGACTGCGGCCCGTCAACTCATGACGTATTTGCTTACCAGCTTACTGTGTAGCGTCGAACGTGACCCACTTTCGTAAGCTGTCCACCGCTACAACGCTGCGTTTGTTCGGGGACTTCTTCAGGTCTCGCAAGTCCTGGACTTCGTAACGGTCATTAGGTAGAGCAGTCGTCACCTTGAAGGGCCCCCTCTAAAGTATCTTGGATCTCTGCAAGTAGCTTGGCTTCGGCCACACTACGTGGCTTGTACCCGAACAGGAGTTGAGTTGGCGACATACGTGTGGTCCTGTTAGTGGCAGAGTTGATTGCACTCTGGACCTTCTTCACACTGTCGTCCCAGGACTGGGGTAATCGGTCTGTAAGACGTTTGAGATGTCGAGCCAGGTTGCATGACCTGAGGTACTAGTATCCGAGTCTTGCAGAGGGTAGACCACATGGCGGTTACCTATAAAACTCGCATGGTTATCAGATTCGTCTACGACCTCTATAGTTAGAGCAAAGTAGCGATCTGACGAGTCTCTACCACATCTCATCAGATGTGGTAGAGGATACGCGAAAGCGTCCTCGTCCGTAACTCGTCACGGCTATAGAGGTAGCTCTACTAACAACGAGTACTGGGGGGAGGGGGAGCCCCACGAACTTGCCACTCGTGCCCCCTCAACTGGTGACGGTCTCTCAGGGGCGTGGGCTAGAAAGTCAAGCCCGGACCAAGGGTTCACCCGGGGCAGCCAGGTGAGAATTGGTAGCTGTTTTATGATAGTGCGATGGCAGGGCGTGATCCCTGGCCCACGCACTTGGGTGCCGTGTTATAGCCAATAGGCGAAGACAGCACGTTAAATACAAATGGTGAATATAGTATCGTCCCAGGCCTCCTCAGTTCCGCCAGCACAGGTAGCTGCAAGCGAACTCAAAACTGTGCGATTCACTCGCTCGCATTGCCCATTAGCACGTGGTGTTGTTACTGCGTTGAATACGTGCTTAATACCGTACTCCTCGCAAAAGTCCTTGAAAGAATGTGACGTAAAGGCCGTCCCTCTATCACTTATTATCCGAGTGGGTACCCCGAATATTGCGAATAACTGAGTTAGTGCTCTTATCACCCACTTCGTGGAAGTATCGCGGACAGGTTCGAGAATACAGAACTTAGTAAATCCATCCACAATGGTTAATATTTGAGTGTTTTTGCGTGTACTGCGCACAAAAGGTCCAACATGATCAAGATGTATCGTATGGAATGGAATAGCAATTTTATCTATTGGGTGTAATAGCCCGGGTTTACGTCCGGATGACCCTTTATAAAACAAACAGTTTAGACATGCGTTCACGTATTTAGAGGTGAACTTTCTCATTCCTTTAAACCAATAATTCTCCTTTATCTTTTCTAGCGTTTTTCAAGAGCGAAGTGGCCTTGTTCATCGTGGCATAACCGTACTATGTTAAAGCGTGACATTTTTGGTACAACCCATTTATTCCCCATGTCAATCTTTCGAAATACAACCCCTCGCTTAAGATCATATTTGTCAAAGTATTGTTTTGTTTCTGGTTGAACTTCGCCAGACTCCAAAATTTTGCGAATTTCGTCTATGTTTGGATCCTGACCTTAATCCATTCGCTTTCCGTGATATCTACAGCACGGCAATCTACTGGATTTATACTTAAATAGTCGACGTGAGTTACTTGTGAACCTGGGCGATAAACAATTTCGATATTGTAATCTTGTAAATATACCCACCAACGAGCGACTCGCGGTTGTATATCCTTCTTATTTGCTGTAGCACGTACAGCACTGCAATCAGTCACCACAGTGAATTTTATTCCGAGTAAATAAACTCGGAATGCTTTCAATGCCGTATATACTGCTAGTGTTTCTAAATCGTAAGAGTGATACTTTTATTCTATGAGAATCGTCTTTCAACTATAGTACGCGACCACGCGCTTTCCCTCTCTATGTTTTTGTATAAGTATCGCACCCAGGCCCAACGCGCTCGCATCTGTGTGTACTTCAGTTTCACGCTCAGGGTCGTAAATCGCTAGAATGGGTCTGCTTATTAATATTGTTTTTATTTCGTCAATTGCTTCGCTTTCTTTCGGTCGCCACGACTAAGGAACATCTTTACGTAGCAAGTTTGTTAAAGGAACTGTTTTTCGCGCAAAATCCTTAATAAACTTACGGAAATACCCCGCAAAGCCTAGGAATTGTCTTACTTGTTTTATTTTCGTAGGATAACTAGCTTTTGCGATGGCATCGATTTTATGACTGCCTGGTCGTATCCTTTCCCCCGAAATTTCGCGTCCTAAATATTCTATCTTCCTTTGGGAAAAATTTGCACTTGGCCAAATTAAGAGTCAAGTTGCTCGCCTGTAGGGCCTTGAGAACTATCTCTAGTTGTTCGAACCCTTCGTTTACCGTTTTCGTAGCGACCAATACATCATCTATATATATCGAAGCACTTCCTTTAAGAACCTTATTCATGGCTTTTTGAAACACAGCAGGGGCATTGACCAACCCAAAAGGCATTCGTAAAAATTCCCATTGTCCATCCGGCGTAACGAAAGCAGTCTTTTCCACGGAATCAGGATGCATAGGTATTTGGTAAAATCCGGATTTCAAATACAAAGACGTAAAAACCCGTTTGTTACAAAGCTGATCTATTTGGTCATCAATTATAGGTAATGGATATTGAATACGTTTGGTAATTTTATTGAGCCCTCTATAATCTATTGCCATTCGCGTCTCTCCATTTTTTTTCTGCACGAGTACGACTAGGTTCCCATAAGGCGATGTACTCACACGAACAATGCCGCTTTCCTCTAATTCTGCTATCATCATTTCAACTTTATCCCGGTCAGCTTTAGAGAGGGGATACGGCCCATGAAAGATAGGAATTTCGGAAGTTAATTCAATTTTCATCTCTGCTGCATTCGTTTTACTTAATTCTTTCATGTTGAAGGATATGTTGGGCCGATATTTATTAAGCAATGTTATTAATTTTGTTTTATTATTAGCGTCAAGATCTTCGCACCAAATATCATCCCCTTTCACCGCTTGTGCCTGATCAATATCTATCATCTCAACATCTACTACGTTATCGTTTTTAAATGATTTATCCAAAGTAAACGTTACTCCGAACGCATCTGATATTGCCTTAACACCGTTCTTTAGCAAAATATCTCTTCCGATAAGAATTTCTTTCGTTAATTGGTCATCGGCAACAACGAAAACTTCTATTTTAAAAGGTATCTCATCAATATGAACCTTGATTCTTGATCGAGCAATCGGAACGACTATCGTGTGATTAAATGTTGACAGAATTTTTTCTGTGTCTTTGAGTTTTAAATTTAAGGATCTCGCTAGGCTCTCCCGGACAATGGAGCAGTCACTACCCAGATCAACAATACAGATTTTTTCTCGGCTGCCTAAAACGCATTGGTTTGTTTACTCAAGCCGTCGCAATCTTGCATACGTCTAGAGAGAATGCCCCCTGTAGCGAGGTTGTCCCCTCTAACGAGAGTACCCCCTCTTGTGAGACTGTCCCGTCGTTATTTAGTCATACTTTCTTTTCGCCCTTCTCCTTGCTCTGTTTTTTACGACATTCTGACTCGACATGCCCTGAGAGTTTACAAAAATCGCATCGAATTTTAACCGCGGTATTTTTGTCGCTTAAAGAACTAGTATTCTTTGACGAAATCGTTTCGTTATTTTTATCCTTATTACGCTCAGGTTCCGGGCAATTGTACTTTCTATGCCCCCGCTTTCCGCCATTATAGCATGCATCGGAATCGAACCGTCTCGACTGTTTTTTTGACCTATCTTCTTCAGAAGAACGCTTCTTGCCCTTTTCATCCTTCGCATGTTTACTCTCTTTAGGTTTTTCAACAGATACGGACTCCAAACATAGATTCAAATCGGCAAGTGTCTCTTTTTTGGAAGTTCTTAGATTCATTTTCAATTGTTCATCACGGATCCCGTAGACCACGAATTCCACGATCTTTCTTTCAGGGATATCTAAATTTGCTCGATTAATTCTCTTGACCTTTTCAAAGTAATAAGCTTGTAAAGACTGACCAGGCGTACTTTTATAGGTTACCGCGTATTCAAGAAGTTTTCCAAAATTTTCTTCCCCGGAGAATTGTCTGAGAATTGCTACTGTAAAAGCTTCCCAAGTTACAGGTGCATTTTTAAGTCCGTCGTACCAACTTTTTGCTATTCCCTTCAATTTAAGTGAAGCCAAATACAGTGTATGTGGACCATTCCAATCGTACATGGTTGCGTACATGTTTACTTTTTCTACCCATTCCATAGCCAATAAATCTTTTTTCTCTGGATCAAAGTCAGGTAATACCTTCTCATTTATATACTGATTTGACCGTCCTGAACCTGCCTTAAATATAGTCGATAGCACTTCAGCCAATTTCGCATTATTGGACTCACCTTGAGCTATGGTACCACCCACCAGATTCTTGTTGGCAGATTTGCAAGATAGGCAACTCCTCAATCGACTCCTACCTCTGGCCTGACAATGTCGCGGACGTTCTCCGCTCCGACAGTCATCGTCAGATCGTGACATCCCTCTTCGATGACGAGTACGTTCTCCAAGGCTCCTAGATCTGGGTCGTCGTTGACTGCTATCCCATGAGCCCTGTCTTCTCGAGCGATGCGAAGACGATCTCGCTCGCTGCCCATCATCCTGCTTTTTCCTTCCGGATTGTTTGTCTCAATCGCGCCTGCTTGGCTGTGATGACATATTGTTTTCTCCTCTGCTATCGCTTTCAATTAACGTGACACTTTCACCGTTAATTTCACCTTTGTTCTTATTGCACAATTTCTCCTAAATAAACCACACTTGTGTTTATTTTGATTACGTAAGTCCAAACTTAGCACGTGATTTATCCCACTTCTGATCTGTAGTAAATATTTTTTACTTTGATAAGATTTATAAAAGAACTGATAATAACTATATATTTTGAGTCTTAACCAATAATAGGTATGAATATAAAATCTTCGAAAATATAATTATGTAAAGAAACGTCGGTAGATGAACTGAGGTTCGAGGATGTGTTCTCGTCAAAGATTCAGTAAGGACTGTCCTTAGCCCCGAATCCCTTGTGTCGGCCTGAGCTTGTTCTTTGCCCAATTGTTTATGCTAAGACGCCCAGCATCATCACGTTCTGAAGTGTTTATAGGCTCGTTCCAAGTAAAAGCTCTCTGCGATAATCGTCCACTCGGACCACACCGAAAAATGTTTACTTCAGAAATATTCATCGAAAATTTGATCATATCAATTGTTGAAAATTAATAAAATTCTGAAAAACAAATATTGGGTCTTAAACTTAATTCCCGCTGTTTTATATAAGATGGGGTAACTAGTATTATTTTCATAGAAGTAACACTAAAACTATACTGCGTTGAAGTATTGGACGTAATCTACAATATTAAAGATTCGCGGTAGTGAATCGAGACAAGTACATTTTCGAAATTCGGAAACAAAAACATGACAGCTACCGCAATCTCTTTACAGCAAGGACCATGATCCAACCCTACTTTTCAATCTTGAAATTAGTATTTTACATAGAATTATTCCGTCTTGATGAATATAAAACTGACAGTTATTTTTTTCTCTTTAAAAGAAAAAAATCAATGCCGTACTTACATGCAGTTCGGAGATATCATTTATTTAAATGACGTTCGTGACTGTATCAGTTTGTTGGTCACCAAATTTTCGCGATCCCTGAACTTAGCTTTTTTACGAAAGAGTCACATTTGACCTATAAATTTGGTAATGCTGTAAGAGTATTTAATATATTTATATATATATATTTTTATATGGGCACTGAAGCCGAAAGGAGTCTGAATTTGCAGTGAGTTAGTTAAGGAAGCAGCTGACATCGTCATAACACGATGCGCATGTGTGTGCGTGTGTGTGTGTGTGTGTGTGAGTCGAGTGTGAGCGATAATGAATAGATCTGTGGCATTCAGGACAAGCGTAATGAAACACAGAAAATGCATTTAACTTATCCTGCTCCTCCAAACCTATTTGATATGTAATAATATAATAAAATTTTTGTCAAAGTAATTATTTTATTATATAATTACTATTAAAGCAGGAGGTAAAATGAACAAGCGTGGATAAATAAATAAATTCGTGAAAATAAAACTGACGATTATTTGCAATATGATATTTCATTTTTATTATTAGTTATATTCTTTAATAATAATACTTATAGAATGGAATAATTGATACTATACAGTTATTTGTATTGAATAATATTATTTCATTACGACCATTTAAACAATAAATTGAATAAATCAATTTTAATGAAACAAACAACGAACTTAATAATTATTATAATTTTAATTATATTAAATAATTGTAATGATTATTAATAATTTTTATATATTGAAATTTAACGTTGATGACGGTGATGATAATGCACGGGGAAGAAGATTGTACGAAGATAGTGCGTGACAATGACGCTTCGACGTTACGGCGATTACGGCGATGATGCATGAAGCGAAGGTCACACAAACGACGATATGCGGATTGCACGAGGTACTTATGCCACAACGAGGACGGCGGTTATGTACAATAACGACGCTATGCAACGACGATGACCCACGACGACGAAGGTCACGTCGAAGACTATGAGGATGGCGTGCAATTACAACGATGCTACGACGATGACGAGAATCCGAACGATTGAGTACGAGAACAACGCAATCCAGCGGTGTCGTTCGACAGTGAGGGTCACGTCGAAGACGCTACGAGGATGGCGCCACGAGTGTCGGGACTATTTTCTACGGGAACAACGCGATCTAGCGGTGACGCTCGACGACGAGGATCACGCCGATGATGCTACGATGACCTCGAGGGTAATAACGATTATCTACGAGAAGAACGCGATCCAGCGGTAACGCTCGACGACGAGGGTCGGGTAGATGATGCTACGAGGACGGCGCACGACTATGAGTGTCGGGACTATTATCTTCGGGAACAACGCGATCCAGTGGTGACGCTCGACGACGAGGGTCATGTCGATAACGCTACGAGGATGGCGCGCGATTACGAGTGTCAGGACGATTCTCTACGGGAACAACGCGATCCAGCGGTGAGGCTCGACGACGAGGGTCACGTCGATGACGCTACGAGGATGGCGCGCGATTACGAGTGTCGGGACTATTTTCTACGGGAACAACGCGATCCAGCGGTGACGCTCGACGACGAGGGCCACGCCGATGATGCTACGATGACATCGAGGGTGATAACGATTACCCGCGAAAAAATAGCCTATGCTTACAATACGGCCAGCGCTCGGGACAACATTGGCTATCCAACCGGTGGCGTCCAACAGTAGGACCGATGCGCGGCCGACCGTATTTACCTAGGTTGAAATTGAGCATAGGTGTACAACAAAATGCCAGTGCTGGCCCAGTAGCGTAATTTCAATGGTAGCCAACAGTAGGCGGTTGACAGTTACGCCAATCTTGGGCCGATGCGCGGCCGATCCTGTTCGCCAAGGTTGAAATTGAGCCTGGGCGTACAACGAAATGCCAGTGCTGGCCCAGTAGCATAATGTCAATGGCGGCCTATAGTAGGCGGTTGACGGTTACGCTAACCTTGGGCCGATGCGCGGCCGATCCTATTTGCCAAGGTTGAAATTGAGCATAAGCGTACAACGAAATGCCAATGCTGGCCCAGTAGCGTAATTTCAACGGCAGGCAACAGTAGGCGGCCGATGGTTATCTCAACCTTGGGCCGATAATATTTACCGTTTAATGTGTTGTCAAGGTCGAGAGCTCAATGTAAATACCGGCAGACAACGAACTGTTGGTACTGGGCCAGTATTGGGCCTTGGACGTCAGCCGTACAAGATTCCACTGTCTTAACATTGTATTAATTTGTTATGGATTGCTATCTACAATGATTACAAACGTGAGGTTCAATTATCATAAACTATTCCCACCCTAATTGGTATAAATATACATAACCATACTGTATTACACAGGTGTTATAATATTTTGATATTATTCTTCATCAGGATCAATAATTTCTAGAAAAATCAATACTTTGCCATCATAGATATATCATATTAAATGCTCTCTTTTAATGTTCATAATTTTACTACAAATTTGAAATGCAGATTTCGAACATGCTGAAAAAATTTCTATACAGTATTTTAAAAACTGACTTTTTTTCGGATTCAGAGACCTCGGATTTTATTTTTATACACGTTAGTAATCTATTACTTGTTTGTCATCATATCTTATTGGAGTATAACCAGCTTATAGAAAGAGTTACATTTCATAAGTTTCGAAGTAGTCGATAGTATAATGGTTAGGGTCCCGAGTTAGTGATGTAGACATTAGGAAGGAAAGTGGCAGATAGGCAGTTCGAATCCTACTCAGGTAGAAAATATGTAACTTGAATAAATATGAACGTACTTGGATTTTTCTTTTTTTCAATATATACCATTCGTGATAATTAACATTCTTATAGACTCGGAAAATGATCATTATTAACATAAATTTAATAACAATTAAATAATCTAATAATAAAAACCGATGCTCGGCCGACATTGAACCAGTCTCGGTACCAACGCAGGGCCAGCTTGGGTACCAACGCTGGGCTAACGCTGTTCGCCAACTGTAGGACCGGTGTAACATTACGGAGTTAACCCAAGTGTTGCCCCACTTTGACGACAACACCCGGCCAGTTATCGAGCATAGCTGGCGCAATGCTGGGCCGATGCTGGGCCTTTTGTAAATCTTTTCACGGGTATCTACGACAAGAACGCGATCCAGCGGTGACACTCGACGACGAGGGTCCCGTCGATGATGCTACGAGGATGGCGCGCGATTACGGATGTCGGGACTATTATCTTCGGGAACAACGCGATCCAACGGTGACGCTCGACGACGAGGGTCACGTCAATGACGCTACGAGGATGGCGCGAAATTTTGCTCATACATCTATAATAATGCTTCATCCTATATGGACCTATGAGTTTGCAAAAATCAATGTGAAAAAGTATTTTTTTATTGCAGAATAGCGAACATTTTTAAATGAAAATCAAAGTTTTTCAAAGCGTGCAATTGATGAAAATATTAATCTTTCTTTTTTACTTTTTGAGGTTTATTAACAATGTACGAATGTTAACAAGAATAAAAAAACAAGTTGGTTTCTGTCAGATCAGCACAACAAAGGCTGGAAGTTACGTTATTTTTGAACTCGCGTCATTAACGTTCCGGGAAAACAGAAAAAATTTGTAAAAAAAAACATGTAGTAGTAAGCAAGACTCGCAATCACTCGCATACACAACATGTGAAAAAACATTAAATGAACCGTTTGCTTTATAAAATATCATAAAAATTAACTCATTTTAACTTGTTTAAAGGTTAACTCTTAAACGAAATAATCTAAATATTTTATGAAAAATAGACAAATCCTCCAAAATAACAACGAATTTGCATTAACCTATTGAGACAAAACCATTTTTATAGAGTGTACAGCAAACTCGTAATAATTGTACCACTCCCATCCCAATTGTACCTCCACCATCCCAAAATTACCGAATAATTTTTAAACCCACAAAAAGGAGACAATTTAATTTTTACAAAAGCTCAATTTGGTAGTTGACAAAAAGATACTAAACAAATTAAAAACTATTGAAACATACATATGGTCAAGTACGTGGAGAATTTTAAGTTTTATTAAATCTTTAAGAAATATTGAAATACATTTCAATCTTTCAATTAACGTAGGAATATCGCAACCAGTCACGTTCAAAAGTTGACTCTCCGGTCGATCTATGAATGCTGAAATATAACTCGTGACATAATCTAATAATGGTTGCTGCTATATTTTAACTCAATGTAAAAACATATAAAGTATTAAAAAGAATGCCGAATATAAAGTTTACAGTTTCAGAAATGACTACTTAAACACACATAAAACATACTTTTTATCGCTATAACTCCGAGATGAAATGGTCAATAAGTTTTTTTTTCAAACGTCATCATTTGTTCCTCAATCAATGAGAATTTTCTAAAAAGAATCTGTAGACAAGTTCTTAAGTTATTGTGAGAAATAAGACATTTTGAACGTGTCGCAAAAATATATGTCGAACTATGCAATCTTAGATGGGGCATACATCGAATCTGGAACGGTGAATCCTTTAAGGAGATCGTAGCGAAAGGTCGAGTAGTAGACAAGATATCAGATTTGAAACTTGTTGTCGATTGAACTCACTATTTCCTTCAGAAAAAAATTGGGAACACTTTACCGATAATTCAAGTGAGAAATTAAAGTCCAAAATTTGTAACTTTAACCCGGTGTCATATGACGTAACTCTTCGGATTTTATTCCGATCGTATATTACATATATATTTAATTATTACATAGCCATAAAGTTTTCATTCTCATGTTAGTTATAAATCAATCATCAAAGATTGATATGGTAACATAAAAAAACGAGTTACCGAATTAGTTCTTGCAAAATTTTGAGTTAAAGTTGGAAAAACCTCAATAAACTCGATTAGTCGTTCGATCGGTTCGCGCTGAAACATTCTTACAGTGAGTTGGCAACGTTACACATTCATGACAGTGGTAATAATATAACCTATATTAGGCTACGCCGAAACAGAAATATTATCGAAGGCACCAAATGTGCGGTCCTGGGCGTGCAAATGAATTTTTTTACCAAGGTCACACCATTTTAAGTTATCTCGAATACAAGCTTATTGATAAACGAGAACTGTTCCGCTATCAAAAGAGGTTAAGGAGGTTTATGTTTACAGTGCGAGTATGCAGCGCTACCAGACTTCGCTTGAAAAATTCTGGTTTTAGTTTTACCAATCAAATTATACTATACTACACTTTAGAATCGTGAGATAATTTATTATGTTATTTAGATGATTGGAATATATTTTAACATTTTTTGAAGCTTTTATAAAATATTCATAAGCTCCGTATACTTGGCCACATATGCTTCAGTAGATCTCTATTTGTTTAGTAACTTTTTGTAAAGTTAGATCTTAATTTTTTGCGAGGATTGAATTCTTGATATTTTGCTCGATTCGAATTCAGTTGATAATTTTGTTCAAGGGATTTTAAAATTTTTTGAGAGTTCGATCACTTTTTTGAGGAAAAAAAATTATTTCGGAACTTATTTTTGCAGGCTTGAACATTTTTTGGTGGATTAAATAAATAAATGAGGTCATTTTTTTCGAGGACTACTAAAATGTACTTGTCTCAAGTTTTTTACAGCACGAATGCGTGCTGTTTTTTTTTTAATTTTCAGTATTTCAGAGTGAATTCACTTGTACACACTACTTTTTTTATAATATCGAAAATGTCAGGTTTTGAATCAACGAAACAGCATATGCAGGAAGCTTTGCTTTTTTGTTTTAATTTAAGAAAAAATGCTGCTGAAAGTTATCGCTTGCTTCAAGAAGCTTATGTTGAACATGCTCTATCTGAGACAACGTGCAGAGATTGATTTAAACGATTCAAAAGCGGCAATTTTGACCTTAAAGACAAAGAACGTCCAGGACAGCCGAAAAAATCTGAACATGAAGAATTGGAGGCCTTATTCAATAAAGATCGATGTCGGACCCTTAAAGAATAGTCTGATACATTGAACGTTACTGAAATGCCTGTTAGCAAACGTTTACATAATCTTGGACTGGTTCAAAAAGCGGGAAATCGGTTACCATATCAATTAAACGAGAAACAACTCGAAAAGCGAAAAACGATTTGTAAATTGCTGCTTGAACGATACGAAAGGAAGTCATTTTTATATCGAATCGTGACTGGCGATGAGAAATGGGTTTATTATGAAAATCCCAAACGAAAAAGGCATGGGTACTGCCAGGTGAACCAGATCCATCAACGCCAAAACGCAATATTCATGCTCAAAAGGTGATGCTGTGTGTTTGGTGGGATCAAGAAGGTACGGTGTACCACGAGTTGCTGAAACCGGGTGAAACGATCACAGCTATTCGCTATAAACAACAATTAATGAATCTAAACCAGGAATTGAGAAAACAACGGCCTGAGAACGCCAAACGTCATAACAAACTAATTTTGCTTCATGACAATGCTCGGCCACATGTAGCAGAAACCGTAAAAAAGTATATAAAGGACATGAGCTAGGAAGTCTTACCTCACCCGTCGTATTCACCGGACATAGCACCGTCTGATTATCATTAACTCCCGACTGCCCGTAGGGCAAAAAGACGGGAGTTATGCGTTTCACTGATTGCGATCAGCTGATTGGGGCTATTTCTTTGTCACCACTTTTCTCCGAAACGGTGACAACTGTCTTAACCAATTTTCGCATGTACTTTCTGTGTGTGACAGACAGTCTTCTTAGACATAGTTTGTTCAATTCTATTGCAAATCTCTGAAATAATTAAGAATTATTAATATTCACATTCAAACGCATTTTGCCATATCGAAAGGGGACCCTTATTCGACTATCGCCAAATTCACACCCTTGTGCGTTACTAATTTCAATCCGAACCGGCGCGCCTCTGTCTATACAGTTCGTCTATATACATGTATATATTGTTTTTTTTGTGTTATAATTGCATGTATTTTCTGTGTGTGGCAGACAGTGTTCTTCGACATAGTTTGTTAAAATCTATTGCAAATTCGCTGAAATTCTTAATATTCACATTCAAACTCATTTTGCCATATCGAAAAATAAGGTAGTCCTCGACTTTTTTTTTAGGTTATGCGTTTCGCTGCGATCATAATTTTTATTGAATATAATAAAGTTTTGTGTTATAGTGATTTTCTTGCTCTTATTTTTTTTTTTTTTTATTATTTATTACTGCGTGACACACAAAGTGAATTTAAAAATAAGAGTAATAAAAAGCCGTGTAAAGTGCTACGAACTCAAAGCAACAACAATGAACGAAATCGACAACGAAAGTATATAAATATGAAATTTTATTGCGTTATTGAAAGTTACAGTGATTTTTTTATTTTTTCAAGCAGACTGATCAATATATAGATTTTAATAGTAAATTTGACAAACGAACAAATTGGGAAGAACAAAACTTAAATTTTTTTAATTTAGCACATGTAACAAGTGAAAAAAATTATATTTTTAATAAAAAGATTCCAATAACATTTTTTGTGAAATTTTATTAGTAATTTTATTTTTTAGTGCGTACACAGAATGTGCTTATAAATAAAACCGTGTTTAATTTTTTCATCACGCAAACAAAGCGAATTTTAACAAAACTTTATAGCATTATAGAAAATTACATCATTTTTTTTAATGAGCGAACTTGTCAATATTTTTGTACAAATTTGAAAGAAAACAAGTTATTTGAGTGTAAATTTGACAAAAAACAAGTTATTATTACTACACACACAAACTGAATTAAAAAAGAAATACATAAACGTGAAGTTTGAAAAATTATAGGTTACAATTTTTCAACTAATCAAACTTAGCAACAGTATTTCTTTTAAGTATAAATCCGATAAAAAAATGAATAAAATTGGGAAAACAAAACTTTAAATTTATAAATTCAACAAACGTAGAATGGAGAAAATATGTAAAAAAGAGAACTTTTTATGTAAGTACATATAAATCTGACAAAAAACCACAATAAAATCGGGAAAAACAAAACTTTGGATTTCTATATTCGACGAACGTTTACTGAAGAAAAGCTATATTTTATAAAAATGAACATTTATAATAAAAAAAATTGTTTTAAAAAACAAAAAACTCCCGCCTGCTATAATAGTATAACTTCATGAAAATATATTTTTTTAAAAATATTTCAAAAAAAGAATGAAGTAAATATTAAAAAAATGAATTAACTTAACACCCACCACCAAAAGTAGATACTAGTGAATTTTAAAAAGTGTGAAATAAAAATTGTTTTAAAAAACAAAAAACTCCTGACTGCTATAATATAGTATAACTTCATAAAATTATATTTTTATAAAATATTTATAAAAAAGAATGCAAGAAATTTCCAATAAAAGATTTATTTTGAACCCCCCCCCCCCCCCCCCCCCTCGCCAAAAGTAGATAGTAGTGAACTTGAAAAAGTGTGAAATAAAAATTGATCAAAAATAATACATATAGATAAAAAATCATTCAATTGGTTAGTGTAACTCCCTCGACATTCAATTTTTATGGTTAATGTTAGTTGACGGTAGGATAAGTCACTTACATGCGAAAAATAAAAATCAAAAAGTAATTATCAAAGTTAAATAATTGTACGAAAAATGTAGATGATGAAAAAAATGTACAATTTACATATTATAAAATGTTATAATTATAATCGAATTTAATTATGGTCGGGAGACGTCTCCATTTCTCATTTAACGACTTAGAGACTTTTCCCGACCACAATTAAATTCGATTATAATTATAACAGTTGTTAATTTTATGTAAATTGTAACATTTTTTTCATCATCTACATTTTTCGTACAATTATTTAAGTTTGATAATTAATTTTTGATTTTTATTTTTCGCGTGTAAATGACTTATCCTACCGTCAATTAACATTAACCATAAAAATTGAATGTCGAGGGAGTTACACTAACCAGTTGAATGATTTTTTATCTATATGTATTATTTTTGATCAATTTTTATTTCACACTTTTTCAAGTTCACTACTATCTACTTTTGGCGGGGGGGTTTCAAAACAAATATTTTTTTGGAAATTTCTTTCATTCTTTTTTATAAATATTTTATAAAAATATATTTTTATGAAGTTATACTATATTATAGCAGTCGGGAGTTTTTTATTTTTTAAACCAATTTTTTTGTTTCGAGCGGTTCAGAATGATTTGTCATCACGGCATTTCAAGTCTTTTGGAGATATCAAAAAATGGATCGACGAATGGATCGCCTCAAAAAGTAACGATTTCTATTGGCGTGGAATCCATTTGTTGCGTGAAAGATAGGAAAAGGTCGAAGCGTCTGAAGGACAATACTTCGAATAAAATAAAATGTACCGTAAACTATAAATAATTTTTTTTTTAATTGAAAAACAGCGAGAATGAAGTTTGAAGCCCAATAACAAAGAAACAATTATGAATATTTTGTAGTAACAAACTACCGATTATTTATTTAAAAAAAAATTGAAGGCATTCTTTGAAAATTTGCTACTGGAAATGAAAAAACTAAATTTATATTTTCAATGTTGGTGACAATTGATATAATAAATCTCGTTATATAAATAATCCGAGAATTTTAATCATTTTAATTCGAAGCAAAAACGAGTATATGTTCGAAACTAAAAAAAGTGTATGAAAAATCATTATTCATCATGTTTATAGTCAAAAATGATTGTTATAAACTAATATAATGTTATGAAAAACAAATATAATTGTTATCTCGAGTACAGCCTGTAAAGGTTCGATTGATGGAAGTTTCAAAATTTCGCTGAGAGATGGCGCTGACCGGGCGGCGTTTCTCGTATGCGGTAGGTTTACTGGTCGATTCCTATATAAGTACGATGCTTCAACTTACCTAATGTACTTGCTTCGGCAGTACATATACTAAAATTGGAACGATACAGAGAAGATTAGCATGGCCCCTGCGCAAGGATGACACGCAAAATCGTGAAGCGTTCCACATTTTTTGTAAATTGTTACTAAAAAAACCGTAAAAAAAACATCCTCAAAACAAAAATTCCAAAAATTCGCTCTTAACAATTTTTCATATAAATTTTTTTTTTATTTGTTTATGTTTATTTAAAAAATTGATATATTTTTTTAAACTTTTTCCAGGCTTTGATATTAAGGAGATTGGCAGTAATGATGATGAAAATCACGACGATAAGCCTCTTTCCCTTTATCTGACCACAATTACCCCCACAATATATCCTGCGACTCATTTTTGCATTCATGAAAAATTCTCGAGTATCCGTTACGGTCAAGGTTCGCGATAAAAAAAAGCGGCAACTTTTCTCGCGACCTCGTTGGAATCTCAAATAGTGTGAGAAAAAAAGGGGTGGAACGAGAAGGGATGGGGCGAGGGGAGAAGGGAGAAAAAAATTGGAGATGAAAGGGTGCAGAAAACAAAGGGGACGAGCGGGAAATATGAATGGTTGGCTACTCTGCTATTCATGGCACGTGGCAATTTTTCTTACATTCACAATTTGCAAATTCCCTGCATGTGTATAGAAAAAGCTTTCTTTTCAACTTTTCGAGGGTTCGTATCGAGGTTTTCTGGGATATTATTCCGGGTCTTCTATCTCTCAGGACTTAAATGTCAGCTTGTTTTTTTTCTAGTGCCTAACCTTTGTATTTCCTTCGAATCGTCATTATTTTTATTACGATCATTGCTGCGCACACCAACGAAGCCAATAAATGAGGACGATTTCCACGACCGATAACGAAGGTCGTTTCAAGCTCGAATAGTTCGTATTACTGTGCGCGACTTCCTTATATATATATATTTTTTTTATTTCAAAAAAATACCTCTCGTAAGCGACCTTTTAGCTTGGCAAAGCGTGTTAAAGAGTCTTGTTGTCATTGCCGTGTGCCCTCCTCTCTGCCAGCACCGAACGTGAACGTTTTCCCAACAAGACTTATTTAACGACTCGACTCGACGTAGCGCGATAAGCTATCGTAGAACGAAACTAACATAGTCAAATGTGTGTATTTTTTTTTTTTTACACGGTACACACGAACGACCCTAAATTTTGCGAGAAAATGTCTGAGCCACGTTATCAGTCTGCATTCGCGACCGTTCAATTTTGGTGCGACGAAATTTCATCAAACACGAAAATTGCTGTGGAACACGAACCGAAAGTGATCACTGCTTTTTTCATCCCAATTTTTTATTTGCTTCATATTTCCATGTCATGTCGCTTTATTACGAAAATTTTTTTGAAGCTTTTTTTTCCACCCGTAAATATCTACGGCAAAACCCACCTACAACGAGCGGCCCCATTAATGGAAAATTTTGAGAACAAGCGTATCGAAAAATCGTTAAGTCAGGGCGGACGATTGAAATGTAATCATTTTTTATTGAATGACGTTCTAGGTCACGAGTACCCATCGTAAAACGTCAACGCAACGAAAGAAAATATTGAATAATTGACATCTGACATGTGGAGACTAAAACGAGGAGCTGAATTGTTTTTTAAAATTTTTTATTTTTATTTTTATTACTTTATTTCAATCTTCGGTGAGTTAACTATATTTTCCTAAGCTCATTAAAAAACTTATTGGTATGGAAAGCAAGTGGCAGTATTTTAGTAAAATACCTATAATGTAGATTTTTTTTAAATTTACAACTATTTTTTAGTTGATTACTTTGACGTATTTTAATCCAAAAGTACTAAAAACATCGATTTTATTAAATTTCAAATTTTCGTTAAAAAAAGGCCCAAAAAACCACTTTTTCATATAAGTTTTCGAAATTATCGTATGTTGCGACTTAGAATGCAAATTTCTCACCAAGTTTTACGAAAAGTCGACGAAAAAACGAAGTGAATCATTTTCTATTCACCCTGATATCTCAATTTTTAGGTAAATTACAGCACTTTGAAACTCAAATCCCTCCCGAAACTCCTGCAGACTTGATTGTCGAAAATATTCAAGGGGGGGAGGAGTTTCCAAAGCTCTTGGGTATAGACTTAAAAAATGGCGTTAGATTGATTTCGATAGCTCAATCGGTTGCGCCCGATGAATACTCTCGAAAATCCTCAAAAACAACATAAAACAAAAAAAAACGGAATATGTATGGAAAAATTAACGAAAATCGATCAAAAACTTTTTTAAATTTGCCAAAAATCGAAAAATGAAGATAAATAGAAAAACCAAACGTCACTTTAAAATGAATTTGAATACACAATGAATAAGCACCCGGTGGCGTCTGAGTTTTGAGATAGAAAAAAATTACAGCCATTTTTGCGAAATGCTCAAAAGGGTGAAAATTTTAATATTTTTCAGTAGCTTACTTCGATGGACTTTGATCCAAAACACCGATTATTATTTTTTAAACCCGACAATTTGTGAAACAAACACAATAAAACACTTTTTTCAGTACTTTTTCGACATTTTCTCATTGTTCGGCTAGAAAATCAAATTTTTTTATAAACTATCTGAAAAGTTGATGAAATGCCAAGGAAACGGTTTTCCGTTTTTTCCAATATCGTATTTTTTGACAAAATAGCAGCACGTCAAAAGTAAAAAAACAGACACAAAGTTTATTCAAACAACTGCTACTTGGTTCTTTTCGATATGTACATTTTTTGAAGTCCAAGAGCATTTTGATTAAATTTCGAAAAATGTCCTCGCGAAAAAAATCGATTATTTCGTTTTAAAAAATTGCGCATATCCGTATCAACTGTAATACGAGAGGAATGTTTCTGGATAGTTTTTCCCTTTTTCGCTCTCTTCATGTATCATATTCCTGTCGCGAGGACGAGGAAATGCATGCTAGATGAGAACGACAGATGCGTAAATGCGTTTCGAAAATATGCAAACATTATTCACGTTGCTGGACGTCTGAAGATACGTAACACCTGCACATATCCTTTCATATCGATCTCTCTACTCTCTCTCCTTCTTCCTTTCTCCCATTTCCTCTTTTACTCCATTTCTCTCACACACGTAAACAGAGTCCTTTTTGTGAACTCGAAGACACACCTGCAAATATTTCTTTTGTCATATGCGCATAAAATATAGCGAGAAGTCTTATCGCCTCTCGCCGGAGTGTACGAAGGATAAAAGTAGAATTTAATATTCCACGAGCTTTTTTCGCCTTTCACCAAACTCGTTTGAAAATAGGAGCTTCGATTCGCTGTTTCGATCCCTTTGAACGCAAGAGAGAATTATTTATACGAAATTCCTTTTAAGCACGTTGAAAAATCTCATGGATTTCAGTCATTTTTTTCATTTATTCTTCACATCAAAAACTGTCAAAACATCTTTGTGTAATTATTTAATCTAGAAAAACTGAAGAGCGAAATTCAATACGAATAAATTTGTTCGATTATGAAAAAAAGAAAAAAAAACAATTAACTAGTATAAATTTTCGTTCGAATATGAAAAAATAATTTTTGTTCCAATTAATTTGCCTGAAATAATTGTTAATTAAACAAACCGAAGTTCCAACAAATTTACAACGATCGCCTCGACATTTTTCGCTCAAATGGAATTCAATATAAACGAATGAATATTTGATTAATACTGCACGAGAAACTCCGTCATCATTGAGGAATTATAGAGGAATAATTGAATAATTAAACAAATAATCGATTTTCAACCGTACGAAAATTAAAAAAATTATGAAAAAGTAGAAATAGAAAAATTCAAACAGAACATTTTGAGAAAATCTTCAAAGAGTTACAATTTTTCAAGAACTTGATTGAAGTATCTTATGAATCGAGGTATTAATGCTAAATCGAAAATGCAACAATATTGCATTCATGCAATTAGTTATGCACGAAATTGCATATTCGGATATGAATCGTATTTACGGATATCCTTATTGCAGGTTATATACAGAGCACATATGAAAGGTTTATGTACACAATACAGAGAGTATATGTAACGACGTGATGTATGTAAGTATATATATAGTATAGGAGAGTGTAACCAAATGAGGTCGTCAAATTTTGATGACGAGACGAGACAGGGATGGAAGATTTTAATTATAGTATACCGAGCTTGATGTACAATTATTGATAGTGGTGAAACGTCACGATCATTATTTATATCAATACAGGTCTACTATAAATATCTGTACATAAATATTATCCTATATATATGTATATAAATACAAATGAAATAGAAGTGACAGTGCAGTGGCGAAAAGCATGGAAAATCATGAATTTTAGTTAATTCTGCTGAATGAAATTGTCACGAGATTATACAGTAAATATACGTGTATACACAAACGTGGTCGTAGTGCATAAAGCCTTTAGCTGCTCTGTAGAACAATTTTCTCCCAAAATGAATCTTCATTGAAATAAACAAAAATAACAGCAAAGTCCTATCTCTGTGTTTCCATTACTTTTTTTTACAAAATTCACTACAATTAAAAAATGGATGTAATTCTTATTGAAGTGGCAGTGCTCCTGGGATCATTTTTTAACAAATCGTTTTAATTAATACTAAACGGCCCATAATAATTATGCATTAAGCGTGAAAATTGTAACTGCACATAGAAACAAATAAATGCACATGTGTACATAGATATTTACACGTATTCATATATTTATGTATATAGAACAGGTGAATGGGTAAGTAGACACGTATAATTTTATGCTCTATATAGGGAAAGTTACGGTGGGTCAACGAATTAACCAGTATGAACTAAAGCAACCTCCCCCGGAATTGCTGCCTTCGTAGCCGAGAAATGCAACCAGTTATGAAGCACACTCGTGTGGAAATTATTGACACAATGGTTTAACGTAATGCACGCGAACGAAAACGTTTCCGACAGGAAAAATCATCGTTTCGCTCTGCCTTCATTTTGATACATATCGAAATTCTCACTTTAAAAAAATGATGTGGCAAATTATGAAAAAAATTACATTGAAAATTCACCGGTATGCAAACTTTGAACATTTTTGGGATTTTTTGCACGTTAATTATCATACTGGAAAAGTGATAAATATTCTCCAAAATTATTTTTGTAAAAATGTTTTTTATTTGTTCAAAATCCATTGAAAATTACATTTGTTTTTCGTATTAATTGAATTTTTAATATTCGTTTAATTGAAAAAAATTGAATTGAAAGAAAATTCTTTCAATCCATTTGTTTTGGAACACTCGTTATAAATATATTTACCAACTTTTCGAATCGGTTCCTATTTTTTTTTCTCTTGCGGCTGCTCTTTCTCTCGATAGTTGTATATGCGTGGATACATCGAAACAATCCCTATGTAATCCAGTCGACAACCTGCTAATTCCTCGATCGTATAAGCAGAGTGTACATTTTACGCGTCCGTTAATCAGTTTCGTTCTCAACAGTCGATTTCACCCAAATTCCACGTTTATTCACTTTGTTACGATCAATAAACCGAAACAATCGCATCGACGACGACAAAAACGTTTGAATTTAATTGTAAAATAAAAAGAAAAGCTTTAAAATTGTTTTTTTTGAAAAATGATTCAATTCAAATGAAAATTTTGACTTTTTGTTAACAGAATAAAATGAATGTTTAACAATGAGAATTTTTTGAACATTATTTTTCAGTTCTTTATTATCACAGAATTTCTCTTATGTTTGTTATTTAAAATTATTTTCAATTTATTTTATATCTGTCAAATTTTGGTGAAATTTATTCCATGAAAATGTAACTTGTTCTACAACAAATTTTGGGACACCCACGACGCGATATTTAATTCTCATTTCTCATGACTAAGTTTCCTCATCATCATAATGTTCGTTGTTATAACTCCTTTCTGAATACCGTGTCCCGAGAATTTATAATTAAAATGTCAAGTACTTGGCAACACAAATCGAAAGTTAAAATGACTGAGTAAGGAACTCGTATTACAAGAGGACAATTACGGTCTCAGAGAATAAAACCTGAACACAATTTTCGTGTGTTTGCTTCAAAGGAAAAGAGCCTCGAAAATATATCCGGTGTCTGCATATTCGCGATATTATTCGTCACATTTTATAAGTAAATGTCAAAGTTTTTAAAAAATATTTTTTTAATATTTCATTTCCTTTATTAATTTTTGTTTTCAGTTTGCTTAGTTTTGGTTCAGCTATTGCATTTTGTAGGGGAGAGCCGGGCAAAGTGGAATACCCGGGCAAAGCGGAACATCCCCCGATAAAAGTGATAAATTTATTTTTTCAGTGGAAAATTAACAAATTCGATCATTTGACTCAGGATATGCGTTAAAAAAGTTCATTGAAACGTGTTCATTAAAAAATGTTCATTAAAACGACTGATATTTCTAACATGAAAATTAAAATATAATAATTAATAAAACAATGAATGTTCAACGAAAATTTGTATGAACCAAAATTTATTTTGCTGCAAAACAGAGATGTGAATATCTGATTAGCATAAGAACTCTACTAACGGTACTGTAAGCATGTTTGAAAATTATTAATTGTTCATTAGACTGATGCAAAATCTTTTTTTTTTTTCATTTTCTTGCTCCTACTCGTATTTTCTTTGGATATTGATGAAAAAAATCTGTGCTAAAAAATGAACTCAATTACTCAATATCTAGAGGCGACTCTTTCGACTTTTATTGATGCTTTAAGGAAGTTCACGCGAATCTAATGATAATCGAAAATTTCCACTTTGAGAGTAGAAATAAGGATTCAAAAAATGTGATTTTCATGAATTGTTTTCTTGACAACTAGACGGTGGATCCAAAAATAATTCCTAATATTTTTCTATAATATTTCCAAATTTCAGCCTTCAAAGTTGAAATTTTCGATTATCATTAGGTTCGCGTGAATTTTCTTAATTGTGTAGAAATGTTTTCTATTTAAAAACACCATTTTTTTAACTTCCTTGCTTCCTCTCGAGTTTTTTTTTTAGATATTGATAAAAGACAAATTCTGTTGAAAAATAATTATAAATAATTTTCGTGCGACCTAATCTGTTTTCTTCCAGTATTGCTGAAACAAAAGTCCCGTTAACAAACGAGCTTAATTCTTAAGATTTTGGAGATGCCCATCTTGACTTTTTTTAAATTTATTTATTTACTCGTAGTAATTTCATTTGAAAGTACCCTCCCATCAAATTTTTCGAAATAATCGATTTTTTCTTCTTCGATATTCTCCCTGTCATTAGTCTCGCTACAGCACTGTCCCAAACAATTAATTTTTGTCCATCAATTACTTTCATACGTAAAAAGAAAAAGGATCGTAAAAAGTCCGAATTTTTTGCAAGTCTATTTTTAAACCATTGTTAAAAGTCGTGGAATTTTTTTGTCGTTTTTGCTTCTTTTTGCGATAACCATCCTCAAATGGTTCAATTTTTTTCATGGTATTTTTACTTCAGATCCGTCGAGCCCTCGTCCCTCGAGTGACGTATTTTTTTGCCGTTATAAAGATGCCGGAATACGTCATGTACTTTTTATGAAAAAAATGCTTTAAAATCTCGTATTTTTCAACAAATTTTGTGGGAGGATGCTCATAAAACGGTCTCAAAAATGGTATCAAATAATCATAACACAGTCGATACAAATACCTGTGAAAATTCACGAATTAAGGTCATTTTTGACCAGAATTTTTACACGATCAATCTCTAAAGGAAAATCTAGTGCGATTGAAAAAATAAAAATAAAAGTTGGGTGAGGCACCTTTGAACATAGAGCTATTGAGCTTACTTTTTAACAGAACTTATTTTTCATCAATATCTAAAAAAAAACCATGCACGAGAGGGATTGGAAGTTAAAAAAAGGGTGTAAAAAACATTAAAAAATTAAAACATCAATAAAAGTTAGGAGAGTCATCTCTAAATAGTGAACAATATTGAGCTCATTTTTAAACAGATTTTTTTCATTAATATCGAAAGAAAACACGAGTAAGAACAAGAATATAAGAAGAAAACATTTTGCATCAGTCTATTGAACAATTAATAATTTTCAAGCATGATTACAGCACTGTTATTAGTATTCTTATGCTAGTCAGATATTCACATCTCCGTTTTGCAGCAAAATAAATTTTCGAGCATACAAATTTTCGTTGAATATTCATTTTTTTATTAATAAATATATTTTAATTTTCATGTTAGAAATATCAGTCGTTTCAACGAATACTACTTTTTCAACGCATGTCCTGAGTCAAATGATCGAATTTTTCAGTTTTCCACTGAATACACTGTAAACCCAATTTTGTTGAAATATTCAAATATTTTGTTGGACGTATTCAACAAAATTATTTTGTCCGAGCAACCAAATTTTCAATATTTCATCAAAACTTCGCTCAACTGAAATGAAACTTCATTGAAACAATAAAATATTTTGTTGCCTAGACGAAATAGTTTTGTTGAACGTATCTAACAAAATATTTAACTGCTTCGACAAAATTGGCTTTTCAGTGTCAAGAAATTTCCCTTTTTTCAGGGGGGGGGGGGGAGTGTTCCGCTTTGCCCGGCCTTCCCCTATATTTACTAAAACTGTAGATAATGTAATTACTGTCTTTTAGCGTTAAAATTGAATTAATCTCTAAATAGTTTAGAAAATGCAAACAAACCTTCCATTTTTTCATTCCTTTGAATGATCTCTGAAATATATTTTCTCAATCTCACATTTAGGTCGCACTGTGCATGAGTCTCGTATTACCTTCGACATTTTAGTCTTTTGATTCGGACTCCTTTTCATGTGCATATACGAGCCTCTATTTGAGCTGAATTCTTCAGGAAATTGTATGAGAGGAAATATAAAAACATTTCTTTCAACATTTCGTATTAAAAAAAAAAAAGAATAAAAAATGGCCTGTGTGCGATATAACGGGTGAGGGTAAAAAAAATTGTTTCTTCCGGGAGTATATAATATTTTTTCATTTCGCTCGATTTCTCTGTACCACAGGCTTTTTCAATTACGAAGCTCGAGCTCAGGCGAGATACGGAGAATTAGGATGAACTGTATGTACGCGAAAGGCTCGTTTCCGGTTTCATAATCCACCGCTATGTACGAGCTGTTGTTTCCTTCGAGTTTCAAAATTTTTACTCTTCCTATTCTTTATATATTTTTTATTGCTGATTACACGAGAACGAAAACGCAAATGAAACAGTACAGAGATAATTGCACTTTTTTTATCTCGAAGCCGATCTTACTATATATTTTTCAAATAATAGTAATAATAAAAAGTAAATTATTAATAATACGAATACACCATTAGTAATAATAAAACTATCAATAAAAATCCTAGCACCATTATTACATAAGTACTAATATCATTAACCCTAGAACCCCACAACGGGGTAATTAGTTACCCCACGAAAATATCAAATTTCCTTCCCGAACCAATTTTTTAAAACCATTATTTTCGTTTTATAGAGTTTTCGCCATTAAATATTTACAAAATGGGACTTTATCATACATCATTCTCTTCATTATGAAAAAACGAAGAGAATGGTATAGAATTAAACTTTATTATTACATACGAGGAACATTTTATGCTGAAGAGAAAATTGGGGTAATTATTAACCCCAGTATGGGGTTTACGTTGGAAAAAATAGATTGTGGGGTTCTAGGGTTAATAATAATAAAAGTAATAAATAAAAAAGGAACAATAAATCATATCAGAATTCAGGTGTAATCTGAGCGTGACTTTCACCAAATTCAAAGCTTATGAATGTGAAGGATGTGGTAGGGAACCACATGGATTTAGATTGTACGTCAGGTGAGCGTTAATTATCACAGGAATTGTATGGCTATTGACAGGACTACAGTAGGGGACAATTGTGAGGGTTAGTGTGAAGGACGTATGGGTTGTATGCGGGAGAAGAGGAAATATGTATTGGACATGTGGGGTGAAACGCCGCTGACCCCCGAAAATCAGAGGGATTTAGCATAGACGGAGGGACCATTAAGGGTGAGTGTGAAAGGTGTCACGTGATTTATCTAGATGGAGTGAGGGCCTCTGGTGCGGAAAGGACGAATCGTGTGAGCGATAGAAAAGAATGAGAGGGGGAGGGAAACGCGTAGATCATTGGGTACGCGCTTATCGTACGATAAAACGTCAAATGTAAATGTGTGGGATCGGAAAAAGCGTTAGGAATGGCAAGTCCAGGTGGAAAGGAAGGAAGGGAAGAATGCATATATCCGATATATCGGTGAACCAAAGCCGGAAAATACTGTAGTGAAATTGCAAAGGTTTTGTGAGGGTGCGAGCATTTGGGCGGGCCGCACCTGAAGCTAAAGTATCGACCGAAATAGTGTGTCGCATTCTAGCGTATCTCAAACTCACTCGCTTTGTCTCTTTTTCCCACTCTCTCTCTCTCTCTCTCTCTCTCTCTCCTTCTTGTTGTCTCTTTCACCCTTTTGCAGTCGGTGCTTCTCTCTGCTTCTACTCGTTCTATCATGCACTTCCTAACTCTTTGTCTCTCTCTCTCTCTTTCTCATTCTCTGTTATTTCATCGTTCTATCTTTTTCTGTCTATATCTCTTGCTATCTTGCATGTCTTTTTTCTTTCTCTCGTTCTCTTCCAGTCTTACTTGTCTTCTCTCACTTGCAGCTTTTTTCTCACTTATGTTTCTTTCTTTCTCTCTCTTATTCCATCATTTTCTTCCTTTCCCCTTTTCATTGAATCCTTCCTATCGTTTTTGTCCTCTCTCTCATCGATTCTCTTCCTTGCGGTCATTCTTGTATTATTATTTTGGCATTTGTGTGACCACACTTTGTATTTCTATATTATTTTTAGTTTAATTTTTATTTTTATTTTATTTTTATACAAAGTAGTCTTATTTTTCTATAATTTTTTCTATTGCTTATAAACATGTTCACTTTTGTACCATTTTGCCTTAAGGACAACGTCCGAGGCATAAATTTAATAAATCAATCAATCAATCTCTCTCTTTCTCTCTGTCTATGCTTCTCTGTTTCTAACTTTGCTTCTCTTCGGTTCTATTGTCCCTCTCCTCTTTGTCTGTCAATCAATTTATCAATATATCTATCATCCGCTCTCACTCGCTTCCGCACTCTATCTATTTTCATCTCTCCAACTTTCTGCTCTTTCTCTCAGTTTCGTTCACTCTATCCTTGTCTTTCCGTCAATTTTTCTGGTGCACTATCCACTAGTGCATAAACTACCGAACCGATTCTCTGTCTAATATTCGAACCTTTCCTACATCTCTACCTTTTGTTACCTCTAGCTTTCCTGTTCACTTTACCGCCCAGCATCCGGTCGCTACACAATTATCTGATAACCAAGAATTCCATGTCGGTTCGATCCTAGTATTCTCATTGTGTAAAATATCGTCCCCAGGAACGAAGTAGAGGTAAACATATTTTTTTTTTTTCAGAAACAGAAATTTCTCAATTTTTTTCGATAAAGCAAAAAAATTTACTACTTTTCCTTCTCCCTTTAACTTTTTGTTGTAATATCGGCAATCACCAACTCGAAGTATAATTAGTGCATTAATTAACATGTTTCCCCCATTTACGAGGATTTTATCTCGAGGAAAAACTATTCCAGGGTGTAATTAGTGTATCGCACTTTCTAATCTTCCAATATCCCTTCTCACTATCTACAAACCTTGCATAAAATGACCAATTTAAATTATCCCGTAACATTACCGTTGTTTTAAAGTGTGGAACTCACGTCTTGGCCATGGAAACTTTTCCATAACATCGACTGTAAACTCCCTTCAATATTAATCCCCCACGTGCATCCTTGCCACGAGCACCATCCATGAGAATGCATAGATTAATTGTTTTCAAGGATATTCTCAACGTATGTACGTGGGTGTTTTTGCCAATGCGAGTCTCTGGTAGAAAAAGTGCCCTTGTATGGGCTTCCTGGATCATCGCCAGGCCGGAGGAAAAGTTGCCAAGGTTTTGCCAAAAAGTTGAGGTTACGAATCACTGCAACGCGAATGTGCTGAGTCATGAGAAAAATTTTTTCTGACGTTCTAAATGTTTTCAAGCCGTAAATACATTTATGAAGAACTCTCCCGAGCTTTTCTCAAGGTACGTCTCAGCTTTTTTTTTTGTTTTCTGGAAAGAAACTGGATACTTTATTATTTGCAGAATAATTCATGAAAAAGGACTCAGAATGTTTTATAACAAATTTCATTCGGTCAGCAGTTTTCTGGTTAGCAATTCGAAAAAACTCGAAAAAATTAATTGCAATGTTGTCAGCATTGAATTTCAGTAGCAATAATTTCAAAAAGATATTAAAAAGGTTCTTGAAGAAAATATCGGTGAAAATCTCATTAAACATTTTTTTTTTCGTCGTAATAAACACAATATTTAATCGTTCTCAACACACGTGAATTTTGCAGAATATTCTATCTTTTGCGAACTTGTTTTTTAACATCCCGAGTGTATCGAATTTATTTGAATTTTTATCAGATCGCCAAGTCTGAAAATATTGATGAAATAAAACTTTTGGCTGACAACTTTTTATCGGTGGGTATTATAGCACCATTTAGGCTGGAAGTTCACGGTTGCGAGAGTCGTCTCCGAGCAATTAGGAAAGCCAAAGGAAAAGAAAAGTTGTTCAAGCAGAGAATCGGGGGAGAAAGATGGGTATTTGTGGAATGGAATCTCGAAAAGTCCAAAGTGTCCAGTAGAAGGTCCGTGTGTCCGTGGTTGATCGGACAAGTGAAGTGGACACGAGTAGTGTGTTCAGCTTTTGACGCGGTTTTCTCTGCACTCTTCGATCGTAAAGCTTTCGCGTTTGTTCGCATTTAGCCCTGCAGCGATTACTAACAAAATTCTCGTTTCACGGTCCTGTTTTCCCAACCGACTCAAATTCACGTCTGTATTACTCGGGTGACATTGCGGAAAGTTGAGCAACGCGAAACATCGCTTCCCTCGGGGGTTTATGCTCGCGTTACTGAGAATTAAGAACGTGCAGGTCGTACAATCTCATTCAAAACACAATTTCGAATGAGATTCGTTCGTTATTATTATAATTTTAGAATCTAAAGCTTCAATTGAAACTTTCAATCCTGTGCCTCATCCCCAAAACTAGATTACCAAATTATATTTACTTTACACGTAAACACTGAGTCAAAAATGTGTAAATCATTTACGAAAGCGACAAAAAAAATCCGCCGTTCCTCGAATATTAGAAAAAAATTCAAAAAATCGTGGACACAGTCTCAAAAAATTTATACGTATTCAGGAATGTCAAGAAATTCACGACGTAGCGTGAAAAAAAAGATTTACTCATTATTCGTCAATCACGTTTCGTTTAACGGGAGAAACCAGTTTAGGAGGCCGAAACTTTGGTGTTTTTCGTGATTTTTTTTTAACAGGGAAGGAATAATCAGAATTTGTTTAAACTCGGAGGATATTTTATTCATGTTTTGAAATACACTTTGTAATTTTTTCAAGTCATTTCCGCCGGAAATAGTGGAGTTAGAAGCTGCTGTCCATGGACGACATTTTTTCAACTAGTGGGCACTCTAGCTCAAAAAGTTATTGATCAATCGTTCTCAAAATTTGTGTGAATATTCTTTATACAATTACAATCTATATGAACCTAACTCTGGGATGATATTATTATTAAAAATATTTTTTTTAATGCAAAAAAGGTGAAAAACATGGTATAAAAACATGACATTGTGTTCAAACACCTCAAAAACATGCAATTTTCAACTTTTTTTATCACAATTAGGTTCATATTCTTAGGAAATATGTTGTTAACGAAAAAAGAAAATTGTAATGATTACAGATAAAAATTGTGACTTCAGGAATGCCCACCAGCAAAAAACTTGGATGGCGATCGTCCATGGACAGCAGCTTCTAACTCCACTATTTCCGGCGGAAATGACTTGAAAAAATTACAAAGTGTACTTTAAAACATGAATAAAATATCCTCCAAGTTTAAATAAATTCTGATTATTCCTTCCCTGTTAAAAAAATTCCCGAAAAATACCAAAATTTCGGTCTCCTAAACTGGTTTCTCCCGTTAAACCATTTGTTTTCCATTTTTATGGATTATTGTTTACTTAAATTTTTAATACAATTTTTTTTTGCTCAGACTGTACATTTCAAGATTGCTGTATCCACAATCTACCTTTGTTTATCGTATGTGGATGGGATGACGGTGCTATGCATGAGGAAATTCTCGTTAGTTGGGTTGAGTTTTGAAGAATTTTACAATAAAATTTCTTTTGGATTTTTTTATCTTACGAAGTAACATCTGGTCGGACCTTATTGAAGGTTTTCTGAGCCGATTAAACGTTAGGGAAGGTGAAGGACGTAACTGGGAGTAGTCAAGAGGGCGTTATTCTCGAAGAGCAACCACTTGTTTTATGTTCTGATGCTCATTGTGGAATGTCCTTGTTCCAAGGATTCTCTACTTCGACTGCTTTATATACACATATACAAAAATATCTACTATACCATTTTTTTATTTTCCTCAGGCATTATTGCTTCTTATGCACTTATTTTTATTCCTTAGAAATTAAATTCGCATATGTTGAGGCTTTTTACATTACGAGCTGCCTTGGCAAGAGGCCTCGACATTTGTAAATTCAATTCCCAAGGGCTTGATAGGAGATCTTCTACTAAATCGCGGTAGATATAAAATTATGAGAACACAAATATGTACAGTCTTAACCAAAATAACCAAGCAATTTAAATTAAATTTAAATTAATAGTAATCATTTGACCTCAAGCGTCCTGTAAACATGAATGTAATCAAAATATTTCAGTAGTCTACAGAAAAAAATGATATAAATAATTATTACAATTAAAATTAAGGTATGAATAATTTTGGAAAATGATTACGAAAGTATTGAAAATTTTTATTAAAAAAAAATAAATAAATAAATAAAAATAAAAACAATTATTTCATCTTATTTTACCAGGAAATAAGCAAAGACTGAGATTAAAATGAAGTATACAGAGACGTTTAAATACTAATTGTGCGAAATTCGACCAATTTTCGAGTAGCTCGTAACAACGACATGATTATATACTCCAATATATATGTATAAAGGTATGAAAAAAGAAATGAAGGTAAACGAGAGTAAAATATCATAGCGTGATCGTCGACACGCGAGTTTCTCATAAATATTCATTCGGTGGTTCCTCACGTAAGAAACAAGAGCTCAGGACGTTGGTCTCGAGGATAATGAGAAAAAAAAAGAAAAATACGAAATAGGTGCAGTCGTGATGACGATAAAATAACATCCCTCCCGAGATTGGTAATTTTCGAAAGGTCCCATTTCTTGTCACGTCCACAAAAGTATACATGACATATTTATATATATCCATGCATATATACGTATATTGGTGTACATTTCTTGTTTCTTTTTTATCTCGCGATAAGAAAAACGTTTCGTACTTCATTTTCTTCTGCCGTTTCAAGGAGTACGAAATGGGGGTCGTGACGAGAGAAAATGTTGCATTAAAAGACTCTATACTGATACGAAAAGTGCATACATACGGGGCGTTCGATATCAGATGAACTTTCTAATATCTCGATTTGAAAATTTGTACAAATAGAAAAAAACTAATACACCGATTTTTGAACAAAAAAAGGACGAGGAAAAAAAACAAATGTTCAAAGCATGTCTATTATATATTAAAAATTTCAGTTCGACAATATCCTGCAACGCGAAACCTTTGAATCTTAGAAAAACTCGTGTTCAATTCCAAAACTCCCAAAGTCAAAAATCCACCAACTACATTTCAACAATAAATAATTTCGAAATTAATTCTCAGACGTGATAAAAATTAAAAACTCGTCAAATATCGCGTGAAAATTTTGTAAATTCATGTTTGTATTAACATAATAATATTTTCAATGAAGAATAGGTGTGAGATTTTGTAAGGAGGTCGATTTGTGTGAAAATGTCCTGTGTATTAAGGGAGCATAAATATTCATTCAAGAGCTTTTCTTCTCGGCACGCCAAGTCCTGTCTTTCTAGACCCGGCTCCAGTTCTTGGACATATATATCCGTAGCTCCGAGCCATGGAAATATATATATGATTCATAAATTTATATGTACATATATACGTAAATACGAATACGTACATTTATAAAGAAATATATGTATATAAAATGTATCATGTACTATATAGTCAAAGTTCGTGAAGCAGCGCGTGTAAAGTGCACAGAAATGTTCTAATGCAGTCCAATGTAAAAACAGGTGCATACATACACAAATATATCTGTTTATAAAAGCACCTATGTATATATATATATATATATATATATATATATATGAAATAGTTGTGCAGTATTCTCGAGTTCCAATGAAAGCTCCCGAATTGAAGGGTTGGTTTACGCTCTACGTAGCAAGTACTCTCCCATGTACTGAACGACAATATATACACAAGTAAATTACATAGGTATATATACTCAAAGTATATGCTTCGAATTTGGAGCTCGATTTCTACGGATTTATTTACATTATATTTATTTTTCAATAATATCAAAAATTACAATAGTGTATGACTTCCG
The DNA here is from genome assembly GCA_963989365.1 of Rhimphoctona megacephalus. Lineage (NCBI taxonomy): Eukaryota > Metazoa > Arthropoda > Insecta > Hymenoptera > Ichneumonidae > Rhimphoctona > Rhimphoctona megacephalus. The sequence continues at coordinate 16,613,192 of OZ022422.1, read as the reverse complement.
GAAAACTAGAATATCAAAAATTGTGAGGCAAATATCAGCTGGAATGAAGGTAAAAAAAATATTGTAGAAATTCAACATTTTTCGAGCCTTCAAAAAGTTTTCTAGTATTTATCCATCATTAATTGATATAAATTTAATTTCGGTATAACTAATAGTCTTCTAACCGATATTAATAATTTAGCCTTTATATGGTCCTCGGGTCAATTTTGACTAAATCGTTAAGAAATAATTATTTTTATTACAAAATAATTATAACTTGTCCCGAGACTCTACCGAGTCTCTTGATATTAACTTGTATATTTCATGATGTATCGTGATTTTTATGTCCCATTAGTATGATTTTAAGGCGAGCAACCACTTTAAATGCTTCAAAAAATCAATTTTTTTTTTATTTCATAAATCGTTAGCAAAATATCTTAAGAATACACCCTGAAAATTTCAAAACGATATTCGGATTCCTTCTAACGATATGTATATAAATGATAAAGACTCTCCGCTCGACTCCCAAGCGTGCTCAAACTTTAACGGGACAGACCTAGTTAGAATTTTCGAAAAATCGATTTTTTTTTTATTTCATTTTCAAAAAGTAGAATCTCTTACGAACATTTTCCGCCCAGGTAAATGTAAATCGGACCATTATTCGCCGAAATACAAGACTTTGTAGCACGTCGTGTCTGAGCCATAGGTAAGCAGGTAGCGGACTTCAAGTGCGTTTTTCTCGAAACCATGTTTTTGAAGTCGGTGATCACTGTAGCTCGAGAACGGCTTTACCGATCGGGTTGAAATTTATATCACTTCTTCTATACATGGTAGTCCTCCATATGAACGAAGGATTTTTTTTTTGGATAATTATTTTTATTTTTAATAGCAAAAAATGGAACTGATATTTTGGTCAAAAAAACACTTTTGACTTTTAACGGCCGCCATTTTGTGAAAAATGGAAATTTTTCAAAACCCTTCGTTCAACTGGAGCATTATATCATTAACTAAAAATCCCCTCCGTTTTTTTTGTTTCAGATGAGCCGTTGCAGCGTGAGCTTGATCACCGCAAACCGTGTTTTTTTTTGCAGCGTCCTCGGCAATTGACGGTCACCAGCTTATTTCGATATGTATTGCGTTGAAAAAATTGCAACATATACATTACATATGTATCTTTTAAACGGAAGAACTTTTATTGTGAATTATTTTATCGTTTGACCAAAAAAAAATCGGAAAAAAGGCCTTTTTTTTGACGTTCCAACTAGGTCTGTCCCGTTAAACGTGTTTTTCTCGAAACGATATTTTTTCAATTTGCGGGAATCATAACTCAAAAACTAACTGATGGATCATCTTCAAATTTGGAACATATTTACATAATATAATTTATGAAAACATGAACCTAAAGTTGGAAAGATTAGATTGTTTAAAAAATATTTATTATTACAAAATGCCGGGGAAAAAAATGCTAAAAATCGATCATTTTTTTTTCAAAAACGTTCCAACATTCAATTCTCGATTTTTTTTCAAAACTTAGGTTCATGTTCTTAAAAAACACCTCAAGAATGTATAAATATTTGTTGGACTATTTCAGATGCGAATTGCGAGCTGCACAATTCCCGCAAATCGACAACGACGATGAGGACATGCCAAGGGACACAACGGATTACACCTTAATTAATGCATGAAATAACTTGAAAAAATTACCAGAGATGTATGAAAATATGAATAAATTATTGTCAGAGTTGCGAAAATTTCCGTTTTTTTTTTTTCACAATAAAAAAAAATCCAAAATATCATCTAATTTTCGGTCTCTTAAAGCGGTTGCTCGCCTTAACTAAAGAGACGTTCATTTAATACATGGTCAAATTTGACCGCGAAATTCGTTAACGTTAGTCGTTCTGAGACTGAAGGTTCGAAAAAAAAGATATTCGAGAGACTAAATTTGTTAATTTCGCATATGAAAGATCGTGGCTTATTGAAATTCTTAGAATTTGTTAATGTAAATTAATATTATTATGATATTGTTGATAATTTTAATAACAATATTATAATTTCATATAATGATTTTATTGATAGTTAATAATTGTTCAATTATTATTAATTTGATAACCGCTTAAATATATTTCCATTTGTATTTGCGCATGGTTATGTATATGCATATATTCACATGCATACGTAAATAGTTATGGTAAACATATTATGCAGATATACATAAAAGGTAGGAGAGAATGAGAGGACTTATATATATAAGCGACAGGGATTCTCGTTATCGACTTTGTCCAACGGAATTTCCCGGTGCTTCTTCAGGCTGTTCCCTCTATAATAACGCTCGACGTGTCTGAGATTACCGGGTAACCTCTCATAATCGAGCACCTCCCGATCTTTCTGTCTAATGATCGTATCTACATTTTCCTCTCAAAGCTACGATAATGATGTATGTCTATATCTATGTATACCATCGTGAAATATTTGTGGAGAGCATGTACAATATGTGTGAGACACAGAGGTATGAAAGTGGATATAAAAGGGAGAAAGAAAGTGGTGATTCTACAAACGAAGGAAGAAAATGGGGTCAATTTCAGCACGACATTTTTTGCATATATTAGATTTGAAAACTAGCTTAAGATCAAGTATAGCACGTTTTTTTTACCTATGTCAAGTCGGTCAGTCAATAAAATATAAAATAATAATTTTATGGCTGATTTTAAGAATTCAGTGGACAAGGGACTGAGACCATGTCCAGAGGACTGATATAAAAGCAGAAAAATCAGATAAAACATTGATTATTAGAATCAAAAGAATGTGTCACTAATTAAATATTAAAATAGACGTCGTTTTGTCTATACAAAATCAATACAAGGGCAAATTTTTAGTTAATGTTGCCTTAACCCCTTCGGTGTGTGGCCCAAATCAGCCTTTCGTGCCACCAGTGCTTGAACAAAAAATATCCTGCGAAAGACGTGCTGAATTTAGTTTAAAGCTTTCTCAGGTTGATAAATCTAAATATCAGATTTATTAAATTTTCGAAGGTATGAGATTTTCAAAATTCAAAATTGCGGATCCGACATGGATGATCAAAATTCGGAAAAAATCTTCGGATTAATATCAATATTATGATCATGGTGATATTGGGGCCACTAAATCCCAATATGGCATCAGGTTTTAAAATTCAAAATGACACATATAAGTTTAGAAAAATTGTTAATTTTTCATCGAAATATGTATCTGGAAACTTTTAATGAAGTGGAGCGAAATGCTTAGTTCGTTGATTGCGTATGAGCAGTACTATCTTTAATAAACATGAGAAGGCAACCGATAACAAAAAAGTAACAAAAGTAATATTTTAAACACAGTAAATAGAAAATTATTTCTAAATTACATATTTTGTTAATGTGTTGGCTATTATTTCTAATTTAAAAAGTTTAATATTACATTTGGTAATATTATATTTAATATTATATATAGGTACTTATTTTTATTGAAATTTAATTATTTTCCCAATTTCAATCCGCCATTTTAAATTTCGAAAATCTGATGTCATATTCGGATGCAGCTACCTGGAAAACCCCAGGGTACTAAATGTATATGAATCCAAGAACCTTTTTAAATTTTGACCGGAGATATTACATCCGTTTAAAATCTTTTAACGGGAGAAACCAGTTTAGGAGGCCGAAATTTTGGTGTTTTTTGTGAATTTTTTTAACAGGGAAGAAATAATCAGAATTTGTTGAAACTTGGAGGATATTTTATTCATATTTTCGAGTAAACTTTGTAATTTTTTCAAGTCATTCCCGCCGGAAATAGTGGAGTTAGAAGCTGATGTCCATGGACGATCGCCATCCGAGTTTTTTGCTGGTGGGCATTCCTGAAGTCACAATTTTTATCTGTAATTATTACAATTTTCTTTTTTCGTTAACAACATATTTCCTAAGAATATGAACCTAATTGTGATCAAAAAAGTTGCAAATTGCATGTTTTTGAGGTGTTTGAACACAATGCCATGTTTTTATACCATGTTTTTCACCTTTTTTGCATTAAAAAAAATATTTATAATAATAATATCATCCCAGAGTTAGGTTCATACAAATTGTAATTGAATAAAGAATATTCACACAAATTTTCAGAATGATTGGTCAATAACTTTTTGAGCTAGAATGCCCACCAGTTAAAAAAATGTCGTCCATGGACAGCAGCTTCTAACTCTACTATTTCCGGCAGAAATGACTTTAAAAAATTACAAAGTGTACTTCAAAACATGAATAAAATATCCTCCCAGTTTAAACAAATTCTGATTATTCCTTCCCTGTTAAAAAAAATTCACAAAAAACACCAAAATTTCGGGCTCCTAAACTGGTTTCTACCGTTAAACGGATTTTCAGTTTAAAAAATCTGATGCCACATTCGCATTTAGTGACCTCGAAAACCCCAACGTACTAGTTTTTATATGAATCCAAGATTTTTTTCGAATTTTGTTCGGCCATATTGAATCCGCCACATTGAAATTTGGAAATTCAATGTCATATTCGGATATGGCGACCCCGATAACCCCAGGGTGCTAACGTTTATATGAATCCAAGAATTTTTTAGAACCTCGATCGACCATATTGGATCAGTCATTTTGAAGTTTGTAAATCCGATGCCATATTCGAATTCAGCGAATCTGAAAACCCCAGGGTTTAAATTTTTATATGAATATATACACTCTACTAAATTTTTTCTTCAGGTTTGCCATTTTCTTTCTCATAGAACAAAGTAACGAAAACTGATAAAAACAAAATTATATTTCAATTAGGTACGTATTTTCTAAAGAACAGTTACAGCTTTTGCAACGACAAAAGAAAAATAAATATTTTTTACAGCGTTAAAGTTAATGTTTTTAGCCCCCTGTTCCTCAAGTTGTCAGGGGACTGAGACCAGGAGACTGAGATTTTTTTAGTTTTTCTTCAAAAAACATAATAATACAAATTTTTTTTAGAAATTAACGAATTTTACGTCTTAATACAAAGTATTCGGGAACAATAGCACTAAAAAATAATCTAGTTAAAGAATATTTTTTGGTGACGGTGATGTAGCCTTCAACTTTACTATATACTTTACGTTGTTAAAGCGGCACTATCGTCTGCATAGTAAACCTCAATATTTTTAACATATTTCGAGGGGACTGACAGAAAACCCGAGAGACAAAATTCAGTGAAGTATTTTTTTAATTAAATTTAGATTGATGCAATAATCATTTATCATTTAACGAAGTAAAATTATTAGGGTGGGGGTAAAATTTTCGAATGACGAAATTTCGAACAGCTAAAATAGCGAATTTTAACATACAGTTATCGATATATATATATATATATAATTGTATGTTAAAATTCGCTATTTTAGCTGTTCAAAATTTCGTCATTCGAAAATTTTACCCCCACCCAATTATTACAGGTTTTGGTGAAAAATTTGGCTTCAATACTCTGATGAAGTTATGATTGAACTTTTTACTTGGATTTTAAGAAAAAGGGCAGGTCAGGGGACTGAGAATGTGAGACTTTAAAGAGTATTTTCTGCAAGAAAAACATTTCAGATCCGGATCATTTCGAGTACCCAGGTTGAAACAGTTGTAATTAACTGTATTGACTTTAAATTAATTCGATTTGTTAAAAACTAGTACGAAAAATATGTTATGCTGAGAAAAATTCCCTCGTTTGTAGAACCACCAATATATAATTTTATAATGTTTAAAAAAAATTTCAAGTTTTGTCAAAAGCATAGCGTTTTTACATTTGTTTATGGTTACATATATATTTATTGATTTCTTTTATAATTTATTTTCTAATTATAAATCTGTAGATTTTTGAAAACTATAGATAGCTCGATTTTTCTTCGATTGAATTTTTTAAAACTTTTGTCCAAACTAGCGGAGATCTTTTGAATGATTCTATTTGAAGGAAAATGTTTTTCGGGCTTCGATTTAACTTCATTCAAGCTGGAAATAATATTTTCTTTGTATTCCTTTCACTCAGAAAGTTACGAGAAATATAAGCAAATACTTTTGTTTGAACTTTCTTTTTAAAAAAACTTACACACTTTTCTTCTGTTAGTGGAAATACTTTTTCCTCAAATTCACGTATTTTTAACACAACAGTCGACATAACAGATCGATCTTTTACTGAAATCTTTTGCTGCTTCAATGAATCTTGAAGAATTCTCTTCATGATGAAAAGTCTCATGTTATACTATTATTTTCTTGATTCTCCAACATAGAAAATATGTTTTTTTTGTTTTACAAGAAATGTCAGGTAATATTTTCTTCAACTTTTATTTTTTAACCCTAGAACCCGACAACGGGGTAATTAGTTACCCCACGAGAATTTCCATACTAGCAGTCGCTTCTTTTCGACCGCGAATCTAATCGATAATTCAATTTGACCGTCTAGAAGTGAAATCAGATAGTTTTAGGTATTAGTGCGCGTCTCTCCATGGAGTGGAAAGCATCGAAAGCCGATTTGGAGTAATTTTTTACCCCGTTGTGGGGTTCACGTCAGCCTTTCGTGCAGATAAGTTTATTTTACTTACCTTGTTAGAATCAGTATATTTCACGTATATTTATGTAAATTAAACGTTCGAGTCGTACAAAATAATGTACGATATAATTATCAAATTTATAGGAAAAATGAATAGAATAAATAATATTATCTCTATTGTAATATTTTTTCAAGTAATATATATTTTACGAAAGATATAATTATGTTTTTCTATATACTTGAACTATTCTTGAGCAGCAAGATAGAATTCAAAGAGTGTCAACAGAGTTACTGAGTCCTCTCAAGTGCAAAAAAACTATAGCAGGATACGATCTTTAACCCTCCGTTACGCGCGTCAAGAGCAAGACGCCACATTTTTAATTCTTTTTTTTATTATTATTTTTAAAAAAATGGTAAATGATACATTTCTGAAATTTTTATGAATTATGGTGTTTTGCAGAGCATATGCGCTTGTAATAATTTAGCTCACGGTGTGATAAAAGCTCCTTAAGGGCTTACATACACCTAGAGAGGTAAAAAAACTCGATTTTTCAAAAACATTATTTTTCGATGGTATCACCCTTTATATGGAATTTCTAAAAATTTCCTAGGAATCAATAACATATTGCAGCTATAAGAAAAAAATTTCATCTCTATTTGACAGATGCTTAAACAAAATGCTTTTTTTCAGATGCCTTTTTTTCAAAATGGTGTTTTTAAAAATGGTAACCATTCTATCTCGAAAACTAAACGACCGATTTGGATGAAATTTGGTACAGAAGACCTTTACACAATTGTCTGGTCTCCTTCGAGCGATTTTTTTTTTTAAACATCATAGTTTTTGTTTCACAAGTAAAAAAAGAAAAAAACATTTTGGCAAAATCCCGACTTTACAATTGAAACCTCTGCCGTTTTGGGAAAAATGCATTTAAAAAAATTCGGCCTCGACAAAGACTGTATTTTTTTGTTGACTTTATGAAAAAAAATTTGTTTTATTTTTTAGTTAAAGCGTACAGTCGGAATCGTGGTTACCGGAAATAGCATTTTGCAAAAAACTGTTTTACAAAAACTACAACCAGAGCTCATCTAATTAACTTTTTTCAATGAAACTTTTCGCTTTCATTCACAACAATATGTTTTATTAAATATACAAAAAAATATTTCAATAGACACATTTTTTTCAGTATGAAAAAAATTATTGAATTTGACCCCATTTTTGGCACCTCTAGATCTATGTAAGCCCTTAAGTTCATTATAAAATTTGCAGTTTTTTCGGTGCGTGTGATGAAGGGTTAATTGGACGATAAATAAAATCATATTGATAATCTAATGGATTTGGAATCGGAGGAAGACGAGAATTTTTGGAAATGAATCCCACTGTCATATACTCTAAACCAAAAAAGTTGGCCAGATGTGCATGTTGTCCAAAATCAAATGATCGCAAAAGCCGCGTAAGCTTGTGCGATTTGAACAAAACCATGGAGATCGCAGAGTACTGGTCTGTGGGTTGTGCAACAGCAGAGATTAAATCATTATTTTTATGATCTTGTATACGTATCTTGTATTTCAACACGTTTTAGCAAAAATAGGGTAGGAGTAAGATTTTCGAATGATTAAAACTTCGAACGGCTAAAACTGCGAATATTTTAATTGAAGAATAGTATTATGTAGACAGATTAATTCTACTATAGCCTTTATGCTGGAAATAAAAAAATAAGAAATTAAAGAATTCGAAGTACGTTTACGTCAAAAGCAAAATATAACAGTAGCCCAAATGACGAAGGCTGGAATAGCGATTTTACAAAAGTTCGACTGTTACACATTCGAGTCGTCAAATACTGAAATCGGCAATATTATGAATATTCACAATTTCAAATATATTTTAACGAAAGACAAAATATTAATGTGGTCACAATAGCGAAACACCAGAAAGTCGAACGGTCGAAATAGCGAGAGCCTCTGGGCTGTAAAGTATTGCTTGTCATTCTTCGTGCTTCACAACGTTCGCTATTCTGTACTTCTAATTTTTAGTCATTCGAAAAATTCACTTTCGAATTATTCATACTATATATTTTGATCTCTTAATAAGAGAATTGCTCTCCATTTCGAATTTAGAAAATATAAACTTCTTACATTAGAACAATCCATATTATCTGCATTTTAGGTATAGACAGTCTGAATATATATTTTCGAATAAATGCGCAATCAAAGAAAAAATATTACATCAAATACGCATTCAAGTTAATATACTATCGCAAATATAAACTTCGAATTTCTTATTTTTCGTTAATCGAATGTTATGAATACTAAAATTTCGAAATATTAACCGCTCTACAATTTGGTTATTCTACATATTAAGCCCCACCCCAAAAATAAATAAATAAAAAAGCCGTTTATATTGGTTGCTCATTGATTTTGTCCCGTTCCGCATCTTTGTCATATATGTCGACATACATACACTGTAAAAAATTTCCGTATGAAAATTAATACACATGTATAGGAAGTTTTTACACAGATACCGTACATGAAAATTCAGATACGCCGAGGAAAATTAAGAGACGCGATATTTTAATGATACGAGCACTATTCAGTAAAATTAATATACTTGTGTATTTGAAAAATCATATACATGTAAGAAATGTTGACTTTGTGCATATTAAAAACACGAAACATCAACTAATATTACTATACAGGTATATTAAAGTTCATGTTACCAGTATAGTAATTTTCAGATTCAAGATTACTAAATTTCAGGGCCCGTATAACGTTTTCGCATTACATATGACTACGATATTTCTAGAAATGTATCAAAATTTGGTGATCCTTTTTGAATATTAATATACGAATGAATATTAAATAAATTCAGCTATTATGAGTTTTTAAGGGGAATACATTAATTGATGTACTACTGTGTTCGATTTTTTAAAGTTGAAGGTCGAAATCATGCAGACATCTTAAGAAATTAATTAGAGTGACTTATCACCACTTGATGCCGTGGCAATCAAGTCGAGCAATTATCGCAGTAAAAATTTTTATTATAATCTCAACATCTTGTGTTAAGTTTGATGTTTACCATTTTCATGTTTTACACAATTTCCTTAGATTCGAGCGACTTGTATATATCCTCGTCCGAAGCACGTGCCTCCTACGAGAAAGTCGACGCTCTGCGCCACGCGGTGGCCAGAGCGCGAAGCACGGTGCCCACAAAGCATTACGAATTTCCTACACTTGTGTATTAATTTTAATATTGAGATTCTTATAATTAATACATAGGCAAATGAATTTTAATACACGGATTTTTTTTTATACTGCAGGATATATTAATTTGCATTCCCATTTTTGTACCGTATTTTTAAGAGATAGAGTTATGATGGGAAATAACATGTATCGTATTATTAACATTCATGTGTATCTTATTTTTCAGTCAACTGTCAAGAAAAGTGAAGATCATACTGTAATTTTAATACATTGTTGATAGTAGATGAATTCAAATACATTTGTATTAATTATCAATCAAACATATGATTTATTTCAATGCATGTCTACAAAATTTTCAGATTTCATATGAATATTCAATGTTATGCATCTTAAATTCGACATCAGTAACCAAAATTTATGTTCATATTTCAATTTTGGCATACGAGTGCAATAATTTTCATTTCATACACCCGGTTTGTAAATTTCATTTACCGTTGTATTGTAAAAGTATTGTAAATTTCATATATTTTTTAACAGTTTATGTTAAAATAATTATACTTTTTTTGAGGGAATGTCAGGCACCTGTTTTTTTTCTGATAGCCCCAGATATCATCTTAAAAACACCGATTGATTTTTTGAGATCGCTTAATTAGATGAAAAATTGGAATTTATTCAGCAAAAAACGTTATTTTTACATTTTTTCGAAAGTTCTTTTGATTTTTTAGAATTTACATGATGAAATGTTTACCGAATGCGACTTTATCACACGTCATTCTCTTTGTTATCAAAAACGAAGAGAATGGTGTATAATTAAACCGTATTATCACATACGAAGAACATTCCGTGCTACAGAAAAGATTGGGGCAATTATTTACCCCACTATGGAGTTGATGTTCGAAAAAATTGATCGTGGAGTTCTAGGGTTAATTTACAATTTTTTTATTATAAGGAAAAATGTGTTTTTCTCGCTTCTACGGAGTTTAATTCAGTCTCGACGTAATAATATTATTTTCCAGATCCTCCAAGTCAGCACATGGCAATATTATGAGAAATGAAAACTAATACTTTTCTTTTATGTTTTTTCAAGAATTCCTAGACATTGTTTTTTTTTTCGTGTATTCCCGAGGATATTTTGCTAGGATTTCTGTTATTTTTAGAAACCACTCGATGTTCTATACATCGTGGGCAATAAATCTTCCTTTTGATCGTGGGGCGAAGCGGCGAAGGGTGAAAACGTGGCTAACTTTTCATCCTGATTCGGTCAAGGTTCAAAAGTACACGATCGAATGGAATCGTTGTTACGGAGACTGATCGTTATCCTTGGGCTCACTCTTCCCCGATTTGCATCGAGATTCCGATTCCTCGGGGTCGAAGCTTTCGATAGGATCAACACGCAGTTCTCGCCCTCACTTCCTCTGTTCCTATGGAAATTCTCACCCACCCACACACTTTTCTCCTATCTACCTGCAGTACTTTATTTTTCTTTCAATCTCTTTGAGCCTTTGCACGTCAATCCTGATCTTATTTCAATTCGACCGTTCTCATTATAATTTTCCTTGAATTTCGTGTTGGATTTTTATTTTCATTTTTTTCATTGCCTTTGAGTCCTCGCACGTAATTATCTCGCTCAAATTCTAATTAAATTTTTATTTCGATGTGCTCATTACCTTTATTATCAAATCTAAATCAATAAATTCGTTTTTTTTAAATTATCTTCTTAACGTGATCGAATTAATTGAATTTTCACGGTCCAATATTCCAATAAAATTCAATTTCGGTCTTGATTAAATTCTCCCTCGACTCATTGTCGAGCTAATTATCCCGACAAAGACGTGTGAAAGACAGGGGAGAACACGTGTAGAAATTGTCGTACTAAATATCTGACTATCAATCCAGAAAATTAATTGAATTATTTTATTTCGAGGGGTGAGAAAATTGGATCTTGAAATACATTCTGCCGGAAAGAATTATACTCAAATATTTTCCTTTATTTAAAAAAAAAAATCTGCAATTCGACGGACGAACCTAAAAAAACATCAATCGATATTTGTAAAATTTGGTACATTAGAAAAAGAAAACTGCACCTGAATGAGAAAACGCAAAAAAATTGAATTTATCACGAAGAATAACATTTTTTTTACTGAAAATAAAATTTCGTTTCTCTTGTGTTTTTTTTTGTTTCAATCTCAAGTTGGCGTTGCGATAATTGACGCTTCGTGACGAGATGACAAATTGAAGGATACATAAATTCAAAAACTCCAAAGATAAATAATCTTTACTGATAAAATTAAATAGACTTTGCAAATTGAGAGAAGAATTGTTTGTAATACGGAAGAAGAAAAAAAAAATAAAGCGCGAGAGAGAGAGGGGTGAGAGATTGATTGGTAGAAGTGGAATGGGCGACGAATGTAATGTAGCATCTCGTCGAAACGAGGATTCACCCTCGTCCTCCTCACCGACCCTCGGAGCTCGTATAAAAAATTTCGAAGAGTATCATGTCGGAGAAATCCCTCTCAAGGAAAGAGATTTTTTGATTCCGTCTAGACAATCTGGAGAACCCGATGAGGAAGTGTACAAAATCTCTGATAACAAACACGTCCTAGATAACGCTTTGTCCCAAGTAAAACAATCATTTTACCATTTTCAATAATCATTTTATCTATTTTCATATTTTTAGATGAAAAAACTTACAAATTTTTTTTTTCTCGAGAAAATTACAAATAAAAAATGTAAATATAAATTTGATGAATCTGAATACACAAGAAACGTTTAGCAGTTGCTGTTAACAAACCCAAACAATGCAATAAAAAACCAAGCAAAACGTACGAAACAAACTTGAAATATATTTAAAAAATTATCGATCAATTGTTCCGTTAATAACTTAGACATTTATTTATTCCTATTTTTTCTTATTCTTAAAACCATTGCAGAAATTCGAAATTCTGACAAACCTGATTTTTTTTATATTTTTATTGACGAATTATCTACAAAAAATGTTACGATATTTATTTTTGTATGTTTAACTTATTTTACGTGAATTTCTAGAAAGTATTACTTAATCATTCTGCCAATATATATTGATAACAATTTTTGTTTCCCTAATATTTGTCGTTATTTCACAATTTTGAGAAATTTACCATTTCTGACAAACATGAAAAAAACAAAAATTGCAGCCTAACGAATTATCAGTGAGGGATCCACTGTTGCTCGTGCCACCAAATCTAGTGAGAACGTCAAAATCGGTATTTCCATATTTCGAGACAAAATTGAGGCCAGACGCGCCGCCATTTACACCAGAATCGTTGACGCGAATTGGACAAGTTGATTGTGGAATGGTGGACATAAACGAGACGATTTGTGTGGAGAGAAATTTCGTGCCTCGATCAATGATCGATGATTCTTGTTTCGTGAACATCGAGTTACGTTCGTCGATCGACGACGCGATACCGTCGGCGGAAATTACGGAAATGGAAAAGCAAATGGAGAGAGAAAAAAATATAATGGATTTCGAGGAAATAATTAAAGAACCGGAAGTAAAAACAATCAACGTGACGTCGACTCCACGATTGAAAAGATCATCGCTAAAAATCGAATTACCGAGCGATTCGCTTCCGGCCAATCTACAAATCGACGAGAGCATTGTCCTTGCTACGGAATCCACCATTAACGAAACTGACACGAGAGAAACTTGCCCGGAAATTGTGGAACCTCCACCGGTTGTGCGGGGACACTGGCGTTTATTGCGCACCCTCTCAATTCACTCCAACAGAATTCAAATAGTCGTCTTTATAGCCAGTCTCATTATTTGCATGATTCTCGTTATTTATGTCATACTTTGAATCCATCTATTGTTTTTTTTTTTTCTAATTCTATTGAATAATAAAGTTTTCAGTGAAGAAAAGGGAGATTGTTTTTACAAAAATTTGTTAAATACTCACGAAAATAGAATGAATTTTGATTTTATTTCATTTGTTAAAGCGAAAATTCGAAAAAGCAGAATTAATTAAAAATAAATACCAATGAGCAATCATGAATATTTCCATTTTCGATAAACTAAAAGTAATCGAGTTGATGAGTTAAATATCATATTTTTTTGAAGATGATTTAGATTTCATGATTTTGAAAACATTAAATATATTTTTAAGCATTCTTAATTTTATTCTCCCTCGAAGCAAAGTTGCCTAGCATTTTCGAATGTTGAAAGAACTCGGAGGAGTCGGTTAAAACGAGAAGAGAATTTCAAAATAATCTTATTCATGGTGAGCCCCATTATTTGGGAGATTTACTCTTTCATAATTCATGGAGTCATTTGAATAAAAAAATTCCGGGTATTCGAGAGGGTGTGTGGAGTATAAAAAAACTAGGGGATGATTTTCTCTCATCTGAGATTTTTTTTTAAGCTCACGAAGTATTTGGGGGAAAGTCAAACACGTAGCGAACTTTTCTGACGATATTTCTTCTGTTTTTTTTGTCCACGACCTTCCTCAACGCGACTGAGGATTGCGAATCAGGAAAATAACTCGAGAATGAAGAAAAGTGAGCGAGTGTTTTGAGCGATATGCACTGATAGAAGAAAAAACGATAAAAAAAGAGGGCTGGGAAAAATGGAGAAAAATAAATAATGCACCAGTCAACAGGAGAAAAAGGAGTGTATTAAAGGGACAATTTGACGTGGAATAAGCCATAGAGAATTCCCAACAGTATAAAGATTTGAGAAGAGCAAAGACAGAGAGCAATCTCTTGGATAAGAGGAAAGGGGATGGAAAAATGGAGCCAAAGTTTCCGGTCCAAAGAGCCAGAACGAAATTCGGCAGTCGAGAAATGACTGGCAACCATCCAATTCCCGACTGTTTTAACCCCCTTCCGTCCCCTACTTTTTTTCGCCAACCGTCCACTCGACTACGAATCTCCTACACGTGGAAACAATTTGCAAAAAAAAACAAAGCCGAGAAAGCGGAAAAATCGATGAATAAACCAGAGTTGGGTTTATTTGTTTTCATTGTTGAGATAAAGAGATGACAATTTTTTTTTTTTTATTTATGAATTATTTTAATTCCATTAGAACTTGAATTTTATAAATTTCATTAATTCATCAAAATTTGTACAGACATACAAATTTTTAATTAGTGCCAATTAATGAACAACGATTCACAGTTAAATTTGAACAATAATTGGAACTAGTTTGGTTCAATTGGATCACAGTAATTATTCAAAATATGCTCATTTATTTCGGGTACGTAATTTCAATCATCGAAAATCCTCAATGTATATATATTTTTCCAATAAAAGACACTTCGTTTGAGACTTTCCAAATATCCTATCGATAAAATATTCTCCATAATATCGATCATAGCCCGATTTAGTCGAGAGAGAGAAAAAGATATCATCCTCGTTTTCACGATAATTCTGTACTTGTATTGGTTCTTTCCAATTTGAATTTCATGCTTAGTTCGTTCCAATCGAATGATACAATTCTTCGCAGACTATAAGAAAATGTAGGCTCCAAGAATTCAAGGTTACATCAAGTTAGAACCGATTTTCAAAAAAATGCGTTCACAATTTTTCAAAATATGTGGAGATTGGTTTATTAAATGAATTCTTTTTTTTTTACTTTTTTTTCGAAATTCATCAGAGGACTGCAATTTTTTTAAAAATTGATATATCGCCATGGATTTTGTGGCATTTTCTCCGTTTTCGTCGTGAGCTTCGTAAAAAATTTGAAATTCCTTGTCGATGTGTGGCTTCGGCGATCTCCTAAGTAACGCAGCTTCGGGTGAAGTCAGGTTAGGTGACCGGTTAACAATGCACCGAATTGCGCATCGATCGTAGAGCGGAAAGCAGTTTTTCTGAGGTTCTGACTGTGATCATCAACTGAAACTCAGTAAAAATATAGCCGCCAGTATCGACCGGGGTTTCTACAGTTTCCCTGGGCCATCGAGCAAATGCGGTACGGTAGTGCATTAGAAAAGAGTGATTGTTCACAATACTCTTTGAGGGGATCTCACAAGAACATATGACAGTTAGTGAAGAGGGGTGAAAGAGATGGGATGGAAAAAAAATAGATCTAATCAAGTGACGATGAAGAAAAAACGAAAACAAATGACGAAATTTTTATTTTTTTATTTATCAATAAATATCGAAATTATTTATTGAAAAAACTGATGATGATGATGATGATGATTTGAGAAAACTGATGATGATGGTTTTTTGAGGATTTATGTGAAAAAATTACGTACATACTCGCAGGTTTTTATGAGCCCATCCCATCACTTTTTTCCCACTTCACTAATTTCCAATTTCCTAATTTTCATATTCCTGAGAGACCCCCCAGGAGTGTTGCTCATAGCCGCTCTTCCTTATTGCACTACTGTATCGCAATTGCACGAGGGCCTAAGGAAAATGTGCAAAACCCAGCCGATACAAACGGCTATATTTTTACTGACTTTCAATTGATTAGCGCCATCAGAAACTTAGAAAAACTGCTTCCAGCTCAGCGATTGATGCGCGAGCCGGTGCATGGCTAAGCGGTCACCCAACCAAGTGTTGACAATGCTCAAGGCTGCTTAACTTTGGTGATCGTTGAAGCCGCACATCGACCGCGCACCCATCGCTATCGGTATAGTTAAGCTATACTGTTAAAGCTCTAAAAAAAAAGCAAAGTTTAAGGGGACTGGGCAGAGAAAATAGGCCGAAAATGGGATAAAATTCAAATGGCATTTGTGAAGAACCGAAACAACATACATACATTTTCTTTTTTGCAACGTTTTTATCGGAGTTTTGGCTATTAAATTTAGTGGTTGAGGTTTCAAAAATATAAATATTTAAGGGAGATATGGGCGGATAAAGAAGACTATGCACTGCTCCCTCATTGCCACGATTCCGAGTGGCCGGTTGAAGTTTTCAGCAATTCCCAGATGCCATTCTCTTCAGGGGATGTTCCTCCATAGATTGAACCTAAAATTTTTGAAAAAACAAAAATTAAAAAAATGGCGGCTAAAATTTGACAACAAATGTCATCTGTTTTTCGATGTTTTTCAAATTTCAGCCGCCATTTTTTTAATTTTTATTTTTTTTCAAAAATTTTAGGTTCAGTCTGTGGAGGAACATGCCCTGAAAAGAATGGCGTTTGGGAATTGCCGAAAACCTCAACCGGCCACTCGGAATCGTGGCAATGAGGGAGCAGTGCATGGTCTCCTTTATCCACCCATATCTCCCTTAAATATTTATATTTTTGAAACTTTAACCACTGAATTCAATAGCCAAAACTCCAATAAAAACGTCGCAAAAAAGAAAATTTATGTATGTTTTTTCGGTTCTTCATAAATGGCATTCAAATTTTATCCCATTTTCGGCCTATTTTCGCTGCCTAGTTCTCCTAAATTTTCATTTTTTGGAATTCCAGCAATGGAATTTTATCTCGAGAGTTAAAAATACGAAAAATGATTAGGGTCGAAATTTGAACGTGCGAAATGGAATAGCACACGCGTAAAATCTCGTGATGGAATTGTGTTAAGGTACATGCACCCCAGGGGTCGTGTGCTAGAACACATGGCACGAAAAAAAGAAGAGAAGTATAGAGGGAGAATGTAGAGGAAGGTTCGAATGCATCGCGTGCGGAGGGTTTTAAATATATAGTACAGATCCACAGCGTTATCCAAGTTTCATCCTCTGGCTGACTGGGGGTTGCATTTTGGTCAAGGTCACGATCGCATCTACACGGAGATACGAAGTGGAGAAAGAGGTTAAAAAAAAGAGATAGTATTCTCTCGAGCCAATACTAGAACACCTTCGTGCCAAACCGGAAGTGCTCTAAGCGTGCCAAGAATAGAAACATCATCCCTAAATGGACGTGACAAGATTTACTAATGGCTATTTCTCGCAATTTTCCAATCGAGGTCAAACAATCCTGTAATGGTTTTTTTTTTCACAACAAAGTAAATCGATAATTAAAATAATTCTGGTTCGATTTCCTATTTATACTCTTGTTAAAAACGACATAATTAAAAATAATCAAATTACAACAAAAAAAACATTATTCGGCTCGTAAATAAAAAACAAATATTGCTTTGAAAAATTTTGCAAATTGATTGTTGAATAATTTCCATGATAACGTGTATCGCATAATCAACAATTGAATGTTCGAAATTTCCCACAATAGTATTATTAATCTTATTTATTCATGAAATAAATCATTTCCTAACACAGCCAAGTGTTTCTTTATCTTTTTTTTGAAAATTGTTTTTTCAAAGAATTACGAACTTTTATTGACATCTCTACGGCTACTAAAATCCTTAAGAGATTCGGACGATGACGCAACAACGAAGTACAGTAATGTACAGGTTTATTGGTCCAATCACAATTTCCGTGGTAAATTGGACGTATAGTAATTTCGTATGGAAGAGTGGATCTTCGAAATTGAAGGGGCTTTTAGTTTTATAGGCTGCTTCTAATTTCAGGGATCGATTTCCTGAGGAATTATTAATATTTTTACTGCCCTTTTAATACGAATTTCAATTCCCCTCCCCCGCCCATTTATTATCTCGTCCCCTCATCGTTGTATTAATAGATCGATTTGTAATTTATTCGAGCCAATTTCCATTTAGCTTCTTGCGCTCCAAGAGCTTTGAATTGGATTGATATACAATGTGCCACGAATTATACATGCATGAAGGCATTACAGCGAGAAATCCCCCCATGTATGGCTAATATCCATTTTATATGGACATAAAGACGTATATACAGTTTTGTGGATCTGTCGGATGTTCTATTGGGTTTTTAACTTAATTCCCGCTGTTTTTCAATAAAAACAAACAAAAATATTTGTAGTTTACGGTACATTCTATTTTATTCGAAGTATTGTCCTTCAGAAGCTACGACCTTTTCCCATCTTTCACGCAACAAATGGATTCTACGCCAATATAAATCGTTGCTTTTTGAGGCAATCCATTAATCGATCCATTTCTTGATATCTTCAATAGACTTGAAATGACGTGATGGCAAATCATTCTGAATCGCTCGAAACAAATGATAATCAGACGGTGCTATGTCCGGTGAATACGACGGGTGAGGTAAGACTTCCCAGTTCATGGCCTTTATATACTTTTTTACGGTTTCTGCTACATGTGACCGAGCATTGTCATGGAGCAAAATTAGTTTGTTATGACGTTTGGCGTTCTCAGGCCGTTGTTTTCTCAATTCCTGGTTTAGTTTCATTAATTGTTGTTTATAGCGAACAGCTGTGATCGTTTTGCCCGGTTTCAGCAACTAGTGGTGCACTGTACCTTCTTGATCCCACCAAACACACAGCATCACCTTTTGAGCATGAATATTGCGTTTTGGCGTTGATGGATCTGGTTCACCTGGCAGTACCCATGCCTTTTTCGTTTGGGATTTTCATAATAAACCCATTTCTCATCGCCAGTCACGATTCGATGTAAAAATAACTTCCTTTCGCATCGTTCAACCAGCAATTCACAAATCGTTTTTCGCATTTCGAGTTGTCTCTCGTTTAATTGATGTGATAACCAATTTCTCACTTTTTGAACCAGTCCAAGATTATGCAAACGTTTGCTAACAGCCATTTCAGTAACGTTTAATGTATCAGACTATTCTTTAAGGGTCTGACATCAATCTTTATTGAATAAGGCCTCCAATTCTTCATCTTCAGATTTTTTCGGCTGTCCTGGACGTTCTTTGTCTTTAAGGTCAAAATCGCCACTTTTGAATCGTCTAAACCAATCTCTGCACGTTGTCTCAGATAGAGCATGTTCACCATAAGCTTCTTGAAGCAAGCGATAACTTTCAGCAGCATTTTTTCTTAAATTACAGCAAAAAAGCAAAGTTTCCGGCATATTCTGTTTCGTTGATTCAAAACCTGACATTTTCGATATTATAAAAAAAGTAGTGTGTACAAGTGAATTCACTCTCGAATACTGAATATTGCACGTCATGTCCAATACGTCAACACAGTATAGTTTTAATGTTACTTCTATGAAAATAATACTAGTTATCCCATCTCACTGAAAAGCCAATTTTGTTGAAGCAGTTAAATATTTTGTTGGATACGTTCAACAAAACTATTTCGTCTAGTCAACAAAACGTTTTATTGTTTCAACGAAGTTTCGTTTCAGTTGAACGAAGTTTTGTTGAAACATTGAAAATTTGGTTGCCTGGACAAAATAATTTTGTTGAATACGTCCAACAAAATATTTGAATATTTCAAGAAAATTGGATTTTCAATGCTTATATAAAACAGCGGGAATTAAGTTTAGAGCCCAATACATTCAGTTTTTTTCGACACGAAGAAAATATTTTAATTATCTGCCTAATGAAAAATGTTGATATTTCGATTTTTTTTCTCATTTCGAGATTCTTCACGAATTTAGTTGGTTTGATAAATTTTTATTTGAGGGTATTCTTCGATGGAAATGTAAAGTTTAAAATGCTTATAGAAAATGCAGGAAAAAACAGAATTCACGTTTCTACAATTCTACGTTCCATTCTCCCACCACCTTGCATCGTCTGTTGTGCAATTTATTCACACGTTATGTGTTACGTGATTCATTATAACTTTTGTGTGTTATATAACACTTTTGCATTTCTTTCGCCCTTCATTTTTCTCTGACTCCGCACGATCGCTCAACCAATTTATATGGATACATTATTACGTCGCTTCACCCAATAATTTTCTATAGAATGGAAAAGAGAAATGCAAAGCGTTTGCAAAATATCGACACAATTTTCATACAAATCGTTATTTATTTTATTTCTTTTTTATCCAAAATTATTGAAACTACTAATAAATGTTCAAATTCTTAATAAATCAATGATTTCATTCGTAATTAAATTTTTAACCAAATATTTCGTAACGTAAACATATTCGGCAAGCAATTTTTTCATAATTTATTCCTGTTGACTATTATTTTTTTCATGTTTTCAATTCTTACGTATATAAATCTTTATTTTTGTAGGATTTTTTGATTTATCAAAATTTGGAGTAAAAACTTACTTTTTTCAAGAGTTTTGGTCGATTGTCGAGCTGCTGTAGTTGTTCTTCATTGAGCTGGGTCGAGGTTGTCGCGGGTCCTCCCGGATCCGAGATCTGATTGGCCTTGAATAGTTTCGACTGTTCGACGCGTTTTCGAAGATTCTCAAGTGCTTTTGCCTCCTCGCGTTTACGGGAAGGTGGCCAATTTGGACCGGAAGTGTGAATAAAACTGATGCATGGAAACTCCTGAAAATCACAACCCGAAAAAAAGCTAAAGATAATTTTCAAAAATTCTTCATTTTATTATAAAATTGAACAGGAGAAAATTCCAAGAATCTCACTGACCAAAAAAAAGTCTTCAAACCGGAAGCGAGGAAACAATTGACGCAAAGAAATTCTTTTTGATTGTTTTTTTTTTTTCAATTTATATCGAGAGAATTTTTATTAATTTTTTGAATCCATACATCGTGCCTTTTTCCACCTCAGAGGGAAAACGTTTAAAAACGATTTACATTCGATTGTTCCGAAATAAAGGAGAAACGTTGCTTTTATTTCAAAAGTCAATGTTACAGTTACGAGCGAGTTACGAGGGTGTAAATATATTCGCGAGGGTTCGTTAGTTCGGAAACAAGGGAATTATCAAAAGATAGAACGTAATGAAATTTTCTTTTTTTTATAGTATGGGAAAGCAATTAATTACCAACACGTGCTTGCTCTCCCAACATATATGTAAATATCGAAGTGTTATTTTTGCTCGAAAACTTTACATCCCCACATTTGACAGGTATTAAAACAGTACGTTATTGTAAATAACGCGTTGTTAGATTTTCAGCATCTTTCAACTTTTTAGGTCAATTTTTAGGATGAATTTTTATTTATTTCAATTTTTTTATTTAGACTTTGAGGAAATTTTGAATTTCATAAGATCGATACTAAAATGATAAAGCTTCAATTTAGGACGAAAGAAAACTCTACATTCTTTATAAGATCGAAACAATTAAATTTCTAAACCTCAAATTAAGGTTCAAACGAAATTATAATTTTCTTCAAAGATCGATACTAAATTTCCAAAGCTCAAATTAAACGATTGGAATTAGAAAATTATTGAATTTACGAACCAAGACGAAATTTCAAAGGAAGGTGATAAAATTTTGCTAAAACACGATCCTCGTGGAATATTGAATTTTCCCAAGAAGCTTTTAGTTGAAGAAAATAATGTATGGTTAAAAAAAAAAGTATTGCTTTTTAGTTCCATAATAAAAAGTTATAATATGATGTTTAAATAAAAATAGCTCTTCAATTGATCTTTGAGGGTTTGTATTGTTTTAAATATTGATATATGTTGTTTATAGTGGTAAATAAAATAGATAAATCCTTTGAAGACTTTTTTTTTATTATCAATCTTTTATATCCACTTTCATATAAGCCTAACAAAGTTTAAGCTCGTTCATAAGAAGGGAATTCACCTAAGGCGAAGTGAAGTGGAAAAAAGTCTCGAGTCTTTCGAGGAACTTCCTGTGGCCCTCGAATGCTTGCACACACACACACACACACACACACACACACACACACACACTGCAGTATGTACAAAAATGTCAACAGTTCTCCTACGAACCACAGGATTAATATTTTTTTCTTATTAAATATAATATATGATAAATATTCCTCTGTTTACATCCCAGTAAACAACGTTTGAATATAAACATTCAAACTCAATAGTGAAAATGATCAATTAAAGAAATGTGCAGATAACAAAATCGCAAAGTTTTTTTTTCTAACGATTTTGCCAAAGGAGCATTTTTCCCCACCATTAAAATTTTTTTTATTGATTGCTAAATTGAATGCTAAATAAAAAATAATTATTTTATGTCATCCTCTCGAAATGAAATTTCCTCTTTCTCCTCCATACGTTCAAAAAACAATTGCATCACTTTGAATCCTCTTGAAATATTCAGAAATTGTATATAGTTTGAATAAAATTTGGTCGATTTTTTATTACGCAGTATTTTGGAAAAAAATACGTTTTTGAAGAAAAAAAAAACAAAATTTTAAAAATTTCGCGGAAAGAGGCTTATTCCCACCTTTTGATGAAAATTTTGTTGATTGCTGTTAGTTACGCTAAATTCCGGATAATTAGCGACTTGGCTTAATAATCGACGACTCGCGGTGCATCGATTACGATTTATAATTTCCTTTTGTATCGCGTAATCGATGAAATAGCTCTCGTCGTCATTATCATCGTGAGCCTGATTAGGCAGGAGTTCAGCGGTCTCCTCCGCGGACGCGACGACGCTCATTTCCCGAAGCTCCATCGCAGCGACTGAAGCGACTGAAGCTATCGAGAGACCAGCGAGTGCCTCGAACCTCCTCGACGCAGCACGAGCTTATTTCCCGATTCCGACTCCTGCACTCCCCCCACTCCAACGCCCGCAAGTTTAGTTGCTTCGTTTCATCCCTTCCCCTTGATCCCCCTTCAACTGTTGTTCAATCCGTTCTATTCACACACTAGTTGCCAAAACGCACGCTTCAATGGTAAACAAAAGGCTCGATCCTATCGATAATATTCGTTTGTTAACTCTTTTCAAAATCCTTTCAAATATTCTACTCAACCGTTTTATAAAGCGAACAGACAAATTCAAATTTCTATGAGATTGCTTTTATAATCGAAAAGAATTTATGAAAAAAAAGGGAAAAAAAATTATACACCGATGAAAAAAAATTTGTGCAATACAGATATGCCAATGAAAATGAAAGAAAAAAGTTTTAAAAAATTCGATACAAAGAAAATTCATAAAATGATTATTGACAATAAATATTTGTAATAATAATAAAAATAACAATGATAATAATAACATAAAGTTTTATAAATATAAACGGCGATTTAGACCGCAACAACGTGTTAAAAAGTTATGGCTTGAATCGAGGTTGCAGTATATCTTTGGTTTCATGCACGTTCCAGCGATAAAAAATCTGTAAAATACAAATAAACATTTCTCTACTTACGGGGAGCTATTACTGCGAAATTTATTTTGTAGATTCTTCGTCATGAAATAAATCGCTAATTGATCATTTATTTTAATCGTTTTTGTCTAATATCTACGTTATAAAAAGAGGATGTAGGAATAAATTTTTAATGAAAAGTACAAAAATATCAAAAAATAGCGGGAGATTTGAAATCATTTCAATTAAATTGAATACCGCGCTACCCCCACGGCAGAAGTTGTAAATTAATATTGCTTTTCATTTCTTCAATATCGACTGAGCTAAAGAATAGTTCTCTCAAATTTCCGTGGCGCTGTTATCATTGTCGGCTCCTCAGTGTTTTGATTTTTGATCTCGAAAGAATGTGTTAAAATTCTTGAAACTCAATTTTATCAAAAAAACAATAATGGTTCGAAATATTTTGAAATTAACAGATAAAGCACAAAATGTTTGGCATATGCTGCACGGTATATTCGTTCTTTACAAACCACCTAAAGAATTCATGGCACAAACTCTACATACGGTTAAAGTTCATTTGTGCAGAGGTTAGTCGTTCTGTTCAAAGTCAACCATTAAGTTCCATATTAATAATAAAAATTTAATTAACAATCCACTTTTCATGTTTCAAATTCATTAACTGTTGGTTTCCAATTCAAGTAAATTCAAGGCTCTGACGAAATTAATAAATAAGAAATTTCGATGATTTTCAACAATGCAACTTTCAAAATTATTAATCGAATTACAATCGAAATTTATTATTCCTTTTCTTCAAATAGATAATATACAATATACTTTTCATTTTTAACCAATCAATAGTTGTGTTTTCATTCAAATGCGTCGATCCAATAAAGAGGAAAAAAATCAAATTTTGTTGCATATTAACAATATACGCTTTCTTATTGTTAATTAATCATATTACTTTAAAAATTAATTATGTTCGAACAAATTTTTGAATCAAGATTTAAATACAACCCTAAAACAACGTCCCCCGGTGGATCATGTATGGATCGAGGGTCCAACCAACAAAGAAATGACAGTAGCGGTTGGACCCAGTTACGCTGATCATCCTCTGTTGACGGGTCCTCGTTACCAAATTGACGACGTTAAATTATTAGTGGCAAATTGGTTACATTACGATATGTCCGGTATTCTTGTCGTTGGTATCAAACGAGGAATCAAAACCGCTCGAGAAATAAGAGACGCCAAACACATCAGGTTTTACAGAGTCAAAGGCATTCTTGGACAAGCCACTGACAATTTTTTTACAAATGGCAAAGTCGTCGAACAAACTACTTTCGATCATGTG
This sequence comes from Rhimphoctona megacephalus, assembly GCA_963989365.1. Taxonomy (NCBI): domain Eukaryota; kingdom Metazoa; phylum Arthropoda; class Insecta; order Hymenoptera; family Ichneumonidae; genus Rhimphoctona; species Rhimphoctona megacephalus. The sequence goes on along the minus strand of OZ022422.1, from coordinate 16,588,231 downwards.
CATCGACATCACATTGATATGATATGTGCCGCTATGCAATCTTCTCATCAAAAACAAATGTTCAAGTAAGCTCAAACTTTTACATTGATATTTTTGAACAGATGTATTCAATATTCATTAATTGCTTCTTGAGGCCCTGTGCACTTGACTGGGAAACGACTAACTGCAGATAAAAATAAGAATTTTAAGGTATTCCTTTCACGGAGGGTTGTATTTTTTGAGCGCATAAGTAGAGCATTCCACATCTGTTCATAAATTAGGCTGAATTTTGTTAAAAAAAGTTATAACCAATTATTAGTCTCAACTAGAAACAAACCGAAAATTTTAGCTTAATTGTGTAAATTATAAAACTTTTTGATATTTTTTGGAGAGCTACAAATGTCAACACCCACATTGTCAAAGGGAGAAGCTGGACTTATTGTATTTGATTAAAAAAAATAGTGAAATATAAGTGAAATTACTTATAAAGTACGTAGTGACCTTGGTAAAAATGTGAGCCAATTTGTAACGGACAAAAACAAGAATAGCGTTAAAAATGTTGTAAAAACTGCCAGATAACAAACCTCTTGAATGTCATTGCTATGAAAAATCGTCCGCTGATCACATTCTTTCAAATTCTATCATAAATAGTTTTTTTAAATGTTTGGTGACTCTATTTTTATCATTGCTACAGAATCTTTAGAATTTGATATAACCATTAGACAGTTTATATCAAACATCTATCATTATTTGATATATGAATTATTAAATAGAAATGTGAGCAGCAGATCATCTCCATAAAGTGTCGTATAAATCAGACGATTTTCAAAGTTATAATTCTTTTCTAAAAGTTCGGTAACAGCTCGATATTTTTCCAGTGGAATGGCATGTATTTTTACTTTTTTGTACAAAAAAAATCTATTAATTGTGAAATATTCGAGTTCGTGAAAGGAATACCTTAACCCTAGCTACACACTATAACTTTTACTACCTTACACACTATCGGTCCATTGGACCGACGACTTTTATTGCTCTATAACATTGTAACAAACGCGTCTATCGACGTTTAATTGTAGTGAAATCGAAATGCTAGACTCCGACCAATCCGAAGAAGTAATCAGTAAAGCCAAAAAGTCGTTTGATAAAAAGTTTATGTAAAGGCGTGTGGTAAAAAGGTGAAAATGTAGTGTTGCTGTCGGTCCATTGAACCCTGTAGTGTGCAGCTAAGGTTAAACAAATAATAATTAATGAATATTCACGTAAATTGAAGACTTGCTTAGAAAATTCTAATAATTCATTGTATTTATGAACTATAATAACCAGAATAACGTAATAATTATTATTCATTATTTTTAATAAATATAGTAATAAATTAGTGTTGTAAAAACGATAGAGAAAAAAACTGAAATTTGTAGATGAATTTTTATGAATAAACGAAATTTACTCTATTAAAATAATATTTTTGTTTTCTTAGAATATGCGGTGTTCCATTACAAAGTCAAGCAGCCTACGAATTGGCAGTGCAAGGTCCAATAAGGCCAGCGGATAACAAAATCCCAATGCTATATTCGATAAAATGCATCGATTACAAACCTCCGGAATTCACTCTCGAAATAGTTTGTACGAACGAGGACCACATGTATTTAAAAGGCTTAGTTCATGAGCTCGGAATGCAAGTACGAAGTACCGCCACATGTTCTCTCATCCAGTGCGTACGATTCGGTATTTTTGACCTGGAGCACGCTCTTTTGAAAAAACACTGGAATCTTCGGTGTATAGCGGACAATATGGCCAAAACGCTTAAACTTCTTAAACAGAATAAATTCATGACGAAACAACGAGACCCCATACTGAAAGAATATTCCAGCGTGAGACAAATAGAATCACAGGAAATTCCACAAATTGAGGCTCGAGCTGAGTAAAATTGTAGAAAAAAAGCGAATGATGCCTTTTGAAAAATTGCACTCTGTTTCCTCTTTTTTTCGAGTTGATTTGAAATATCTCTCAATAATTTTTTAATCGTTTAGCCCAGTCAGAAAGAGAGGGAGATAAGTGATTTTTGAAAATGCTGGAATATTTAGTTTTATAAGTTGTTTGAGGAATTAAGAAATTGTACAAAATGTGTAATAAATTCTTTTTTAATTAAAAACAAATTTTCGTTGTTTTCCAATATTTTTTATACGATTCTTCATTGTTTACAGTTGAAAAATTGGCACAATTGCACTTGCGATTTGGTGGGAATTGATATTGAAAATATTGTGGAGGGAGGAAAATTTTCTGTAATCGATTTTTGCCAAAATTAGTAGCAAATAATTACTTAAAAAGATTCAATAGATATCGAATTTGACTAAATAAATGAATGAATATGTTTCTCAATCAATTAATTGAAATACAATTTTTATTAATATGCCGATTAACTAAAGGTTCTCAAATCTGTCCGATTCGAGACAGCAAAAATTTAACAAATCAATATCCAGGTTTCCGGAATTACGATTCATTTTCAGGACTAAAAAAATTGAATTTCTGAAAAATAAGAATAATAGCTAAAAGCTCAAAAAAAATTGCTTTTGCTCCAAAAACAAAATGTATTACATCTAAAACATGATAATGGAATTGGAAACAATTTGATTGGCGTGTTCCATATCCGATCGATACAAAATGACAATGTACCTTGAAAAAATTCGAAATTTCGTATTTACACTTTGTTCAAAATAGGGAAAATCACGATTTCGATTTTTTTTCTGCCTGGCACGTGAAATTACTGGTACGATATTGTTCAGGAATATTACCATCGTCGCTGCTCGATTCTCTCTTTTCGAAACAATGTGTGCGTTTCCGGTTTCGTCCACCGGTCAATTTTCGAGAATTATCTTCAGTTTTTTTACTACTTTGACTAGAAATATTCGTTGTTTCCGTATTGTCCAAGATCGAAGTGTCGGAAGTTTTATTTTCATTCGTACGTTCGAGATTTCTTGATTTTTCCGATGAATTTCCGCCTCTTGATTCACTCTCAGATTCTCGAATTTCTGTTATTTCCACACCTGACTTTTTCTTCCTCATTTCTACTTTTTGTCTCCTCTCTTTCGTCCCTTCACGCTCCTCGAATTTCCGCCTGTCCGAACTGTCGTAACGATCCCTCGATCTTTGATCATTTCGCTCACGATCTCGACTTCTACTTCGTCGCTTTTTTTGCGAAAGATCCGAACCTTCGAACTTTTCTTCTCTCGTTTGATTTCCACGGAGCTTTGAACGATTCGGCCATTGTTGCATTTTCATGCTCTTTGCTATCACTCGTTTTTGATGGTCCAGTTGCGGAAATAGATCTGTAATTTATTTTTAACAATTTCCACAATTTGTAAGTTTATTTCAGGGATAGAAATTTTTTTTAAAGTTTTTGAATTTAATTTCGTTCAAGAATATTCCAAAAATGTTGAATTTGACTTGTTCATTATTTCGGAATATTCTTAAAATGATTTTCCTTATTATTTTAGAATCTAAACATAATTGAAATTTTAGACATTTTTTCATTGAAAAAATAATCTTCTTTTCTTCTTTCTTTTACCTTGAGATTTTTCCAGAGCTTCTTTGGCCGAATTCATTTCCGCTTCTTGAATACTGTGTCCAGAGGCTTTTGCCAGACGTTTTCCTTGAAAATATACAGCGACCGTGTAAACTCTTGTATTTGTTGGACCTTTGCACTCGATAACTCTGCAAATAAAAAAAATCGAATTCATGATTCAACGTCCAACTTATAAAGATTTAAAATATAAACTTTTTCATTTTTAACATTTTTTCAAAATTAGAAATACAGTTTGAAAAAAAAGTATTTTTGAATAAATTCTTTTCTTTCAGTCGAAATTTGGTATGAATTTTTGGTTTTTATTAATTCTAGAATCGTTGCTCACTTGTAAACCGGAATATCCGGTTCTCCACCGTCCATAGTTCTCAAGGTCAAGCAGCATTGTTGCAATTTGCTCTTAGGATCGTTCCAATCTTGATTCATAATAAAATCTTGCAAACGTGGGAAGAAACAAACGTCGCAGAAGACTTTACAATATTCCAAGCCTTTGTCGACGTATAGAGCACCCAAAAAAGCTTCGAGCAAATCTGCGCGATCTTTTGTCTTCAATTCAGCTTTGGGATTTCCGTAAAGAGCGTACTGGGTCATTCCCAGGTCGTCGCAAACGACTGCTTGAGTTTTATTGTTGACGAGAGAACTTCGTAAAAGCTGTATACAAAATCATCAATTTAGACAAATGAAAAAAAAAAAATTACTTCAGAAAAATGTTGTTGTTCATTTCTTTTCTTACCGACAAATGACCCTCGTGATGTTCGGGAAAAAATTTATACAAATATTCAGAGACAATCAATTGTAGCACCGTGTCTCCCAGAAATTCAAGCCTCTGATTTGAACCCAAAGTTAAATTCGTGTAGCCGATACTGCGATCCGTGAAAGCTCGAGCCAGCAATCTTATGTGCGTAAATTCTATGCCAATCGAGTCTTCAAATTTTGTCAGTTTCTGGAAAATAAAACAACAAATTTCAACTAAAGGAAATCAGGAAGTTTAATCAATTTCAAACAAAAATTTGGCAAATATTGATTCAGTTATGAAAAATGAAAATTCAACGTGATAGAATAATAATTATAAAGAGAAAAGGTAAAAAAAAAAAAAGGAAAATTAATCGTACAAATTTTATCCGCTATCAGGTAAGGTCAAGTATAAAAATAAAAAATGAATAACTCGAAAATAAACAAAACAAAGGTTATTATTGATAAAAAATAATGGCAATTCAAGATTTCACAAAATGTAGAAATTGAAAATAAAACAATAACAACGATATTAAAATTGGGAGACTTTTAAGAGCCAAAATCATAAATTTGACGGATAAAAAATAACTTTCAGGAATTCAATTTGACATTGATTACAAAAAATCAACCTGCAAAAGTTCAAAGCTCGGAATCCACTGTCGGTCACCGGTGGGTTCTTGTTCCTGCAGAGGATGTCTGGGATAATTGACCCAGACTTTATAAAGTTCGACTTCATCTTTGAAGAGGGTTGATCCAAAGACGTGATCGCCGACATTGATGCCACCATCGAGGAACAAGGATCCCATGAGTGCTTCGAAGCAATTGGCCATGGCGTGACGTAATTCGAGATCGTGGCAAAGATCGCTGCCATGTGCATAGAGCATGTATTGTTCGAGATTTAATTTTTTGGCAAGAACAGCCAAATGTTGATTTTGAACAATGGCAGCTCTATAAGTGGCTAATCCGCCTTCTTCAAGGTCAGGAAACATGTGAAAGAGATGTATGGAGGTGAGAAATTCAACGACAGCATCACCCAAAAATTCTAATCTCTCGTTGTGTGCGATTGACGATTCGGTCTCTCTTCGAGCACCGAATCTTGACATAATATTTATTAAGGTATTAATCCCTCGTTTCCTCGTGTTCATATAATGAATTCTACGATCACCGTACTCCGGTTGACGAATTCCACAATTGGTTAATGAATTTCTCGCATGATCAGGATTCGTACCGAAATTTTCACGATAACTCGGATGCGTCAGTGCCAATTGCAAAAGATAACGATTTTGAAATTTGTAACTCAGCGTTTTTTCCAAATTATCCAGCGATTTGTGAAATCGCAGATGACATACTAGCACGGGAATCAACATCGCGTGCTGCACGATGTCACACATTATTCCTGTTCTGTAAAAACCCTCCGAACTCACGTCCACCGTAACGTCCCTTTTCATTTTACTCTGCGTACGTAATTCTTGCAATTTATTCTCTTTCGCCTCCAGCTTACGCTTATCCTCGAAACTTGGTTTTGGCATATTTGCTAATAAATGACGAAACTTCACGTAATCCCTCCAGGCTTTTTGGTAACTGCAATTATTCATCAAAAATATATTAATATCTATGAATATAAATCTGTAAGCGAAAATATGTTTATCTGTCCGTCTGTACGTTTGACCGTTTATAACTCAAGAACCACTCAACAGCTCTCAATGAATATTTTACAGAAAGAAAGCTTATGATCCATAATAAATTTTAGACTATGTAACATTTCGATATATCAGTTATTACATTGGGCCAAAATATACATGAGAAATCTAGGAACGCGGAAAATAGAAAAATTTAGATAAACGGAAAAACCAATTGCCATTTTGAAGGGAATTCAAAAATTAATCGAATGATCACTCGGTTTCTCCATTCTCCATTCATCCAATCGTATTATATTGTTCGTTTACTCCAAATAAAAAAGTGCTACGGTCCTAAAATGTGATTTTTTAAAGATTTCTAACATTTTTAACCGACTTCATCCATGAAATAACGATAATTTTTTTTTAATCCGGAAATTCGTAACAAAATTACGTTTCTGACAGTATCATTGAGAAAATCGAAATTTTTAAACAATTCTTCGGAAAGCTGATGAAAAAAAAAACAAAATAATGTTTTTTTTGTTTATCTCGATATTTTTAATTTGTAAGATGATGAGAGTACTTTGGAAGTTGAAAAAAATCGTTCCTCTATTTATATTTATTCGTAGAACTTGAAAAACTAATTTCTATTTAATTTATGTTATTTGCAATAATTAAATGAAAAAAAAAATGATTGTTTCTTTTTTACTCGTGTATATAAAAGTATAAAATTTTATTATATTTATTAATAAATTAGATTATTGTTCAACGTACTCTGCGTTGCCGGCGTAGCTAAGCTGCGGTGGTCGAATGCCAAAATGCACGATTTCAGGATAAGCAAGAACACCAGGTGGTTGATCAGTTTGATCGCGATCCAGTTGATCGACTCGAACGCTGCAAGGTTTTTTCCCAGGATACGTAACAACCATGCCTTTGACTTCATCCGCAAAATTTTGCCACTGATATTGTGGCATTTCTACGAGTCTCGGTAAGTCTTCAGGTTCGATCAACAAAGTACTGCTTTTTATTAAATAATTCAGCACTTCATTCATCGAGAGTATTTCTTGACCTTTGTCCGGCAAATCTCTGACGAATCTGGGCATAAAATGAAATTGTCCGCAACCAGAATTGTCCTGGGCAGCGTGAAGATCGAAATCTACGAGCTCGAGAATTTCTTTGAAAAGATAATCCTCTGGAAGAAAAACAAAATATTAGAAAAATCAAGTTTTTATCTGTATTTTCGTTAATTATGGTTTTCACTGAATTAGTGACTTTTAAACATTTTTTTTTTGTTGAAAAATATTAATTCAACGTTTTTAAAGTGAGTAATTCGTTTTTAGATTGTTGAAATCCAATTTAATCGACCAAAAAATGAATTTCATGAAATACTTACGAAAATAATCGAGTTCCTGTATCGTAAAATTTTCGGGCAACTTTTCCTCGATATAAAGAATAGTGTATTCTATATTAAAGCGAATGACTTTGCAAGTGGGTAATTTAACGAGTGGAAAATGAGAGAGCATGGAAAATCCTTCAAAGATGAATTCGTGCTCGTCGTGTTTTATGATCGTGGGAGTTTTGGTGAGAAAATTTGTGGGTGGGCTAATAGTGATTCTGTAATGGTGTAACTTGTCAGCATTATTGGAATTGAGATCACAACGATTGACGACACTCTCGCCGGCGTAAATTCCATGTCGAATTCCGGATCTTCGTGATTTTGCGCTACATCGACAAAGCGGTCCATCGTTCATTTCTCCGGGATCATTGAACCACATTTCTGGATGTAATCGCTGAGGATGTTGCTTTTTTGCCATTAACTCTTCCATCGTTCGATCGTCCTCGTCCATTGAACTGTCGCTGTCTGATGAACTGCTGCAAGCTTCTGATTTGTGCCGGCACAAACGGGCTCTCGTTTTTCTTGGTGGTGGCTCGTAAGGAGGCTGAAAAAAAGATTTGTTTTTTTTTTACGAAAATAATTGTTTACAGTATCTTTTTAATTCTCCGAATGATCGATAATTTTTAATTATTATCAATATTACCACAGTATACTGGGAATTCCACCATAAATGGTCATCATTGTGAACATCAATTCAGGAAAAAAACCTGAATCGAAAAATCTAGCAATATTTTTGATGAGGCTCTTTCCTGATGAGATAATGATTACTAAAGTTGAAGGATACACTTTTTTTTATCGTATATACTGCTGAAACGGTTAAAGAGCAAAAGTTCGTAGTACAAATCTTGTAGAGCATTAAATTCTCTACGTAAAAGCTCCAGACGGCAGTTTGCTATCTTCAGTAGTCTAGTCCTGAGAGCGAAACGAAATAATGTCTGGTTTTCAAGGCTCGCGCCTAGGGCGAACGTTTTTAAGATATTGTTTCGTTCCGTTGTCAGGACTAAACTACTAAAGATATTAAAGTACTGTCAAGAGCTTTTTTGTAAATAAATTTATGCTCTACAAGATTGGTTCTGTGGACTCTTGCTCTATCTCCAACCGTTCCGGCAGTTCGGGCGATAAAAGAACGCGTGTCTTCCAACTTTAATAATCTCATCAGGAGAGAGCCTAATCAATAAACACTACGAGACTTTTGACGCGAAATGTTGTTTTGAACTTGAGTTTAATTGTGGCAGTAATTCAGTAAAAATGTGTTTTTACATGGTCGTTTCTTTTACTTACTTGACTAGCCCTCGCAATGGCAGCTCGATCGAGTAGTAAATGTTTAAAAATGGCGCAAAGTTCCCTCAATTTAGTAGTGCTTTTCATGATTCTAGGATTAGTTTCATCCCTCGAATAATAAAGATCCGCAGGGGCAGTCCTGGTCCAAACTTTCTTCTCGTTCTCAATAATTTCATCAGTTCCAATAGCGCTCAATTCGTTCAATTTTCTCTCCATATCTTTGCTAGTAGCACAATAATGTCGACGATATTTTTCTAGAAGAATTTCTCTCTCGCTGAGGCTTTTAGATTTGGAGACAACCGGAGCCGGTGGAAGAGAGTTCTTTAAAGAGTGAGAATCTTGGGACTTTGATCTTCCAGGTTTGCTTCGTTCTCGAGATCTTCCTGTACTCATGGAAGATCTTGGAGACGCGGGAAACTCTCTATGACTTTTTCGACCTGCATCTTCGATGTCAGGCCCATAATCTCGAGGATTCGAACGATTTTTACTATATCTTTCACGTTCACGTGGTCTGTGACGATCGTTCTCATGTCTCGAAGGAACATAACGTGACCTTGAGGACCGAGAACTGTACTCAGGGCTTCTGGAACGTTTTCTACTCGGATGATGATCCCTGGAAGATTTTCTCTCCATCCATCTCCACTCAGATTTCCGTTCGTCGGACTCGTTCCTACGCCCAATTTTTTTCTCTAAGCCTCGAGACCTCTCTGACTCAGCCCAGGAACTCTCGAACGATTCTTGCGATCTCCAGCTCGAAGAATTTCCACTGTCTGTCCAGTCTGGGTTCCCCGACGTCCGATATACGGTCCTCGACTCCCAATCGCAGTTTTCAAGCCCTGATGTATTTGGCCCGTATCCAGGATAATAATTCTCTGTGCTCTGCACTGGAGGAACATTTTGGTACAGAAACTGTGGATAAGGAGCGGTTAACATTGGAGGATAAGAAACTTCGCTGGAATTGTAAGAAGGAACAGGATTTACGGACTTTCCGTCAGGTAAACTTGGCGGAGGAACCGTAAATCCTGGAGGAGGTTGGCTCAAATTTGGAGGAGGAAAATTTGGAGTCGGGATGGCGTAATATCCTGGTGGTTGCGAAGGTACCACGTTCCAAGGTACCCCAAATTGATTGTAATTTGGTGGTGGATTTGCCATTTTTTACAACAATTTCTGAAAAATGGAAAGAATTGTTTTTAGCATTTAAAAAAAAAAATGATTCGTTAAATGTTTCATTCAATAATTTTGGTTTCGTAATGTCTGTAATTCAGTAAAAACAAATTTCATTTGTTTACAGCAATGCGTGAAAAATGGTAATCATATTCTTTTGACTGTTTAGACTTTAAAAATTTTTTTCTTTAATTACAATAACTTTTCCTCGTTTTTGTCGGTTCCAGAAAATTATAACAGACTGAAAAAAATGAAAATTACATCTTATTCAGTTTTTTTTGTTCTAAATTATATTTTTCAATCACATTTATATCCTGTTGAACTCTCAGCCATGGTGGGACTTACACTGACCCACAATGGCTTTTGTTTTTGCCATTTTTCAATTATTCAACTATTTTCACCACAGCAAATACTGGATTTTCTTTTGTACATGGTAGAACATTCATAAATGAACAAACAAGATGTACATTCATTATTTTTTAATTGCATAAATGCTATGTATAAACAAATAGTCAGAATTTTCATGAAAAAGTACATTTTCTACTAATCCACTATTCAAATCGCAATGGAAATTTTTTCACAACCTCAATATACCCCAAAGGATTGTTCAAAATTTTTTCAAAATCTACTAGTCTATGGTTTTTGTTTAAAAAACTAAAGATACAATCATTTCTGTACTTGATCCAAATTAACAATAGTATCGACTAAAAACTTTCGCTTGTTTTTGAATTTTTAGTTCTGATTCATAATCAGCGACTGCAAAAACCTGTGCATGCAGACTTTCAAGTGAATCGTACATAAGGGAAAATTGAATGATCCAAAGTTTTAAGTTTTATATGACACTTTTTCATTTTTTTTAATAAAAAACGCCATACTTAATTTTTTTATTTAAATATCTAAACCATTCTTAATTTTTTTTCATTGTAGATATTTTTTCAATTGAAATATATTACATCTACACTTTTCTTTTAAAAATTTGTTATCTCGATTTTAATTGACTCACAGGGCTTTATTTATTATCAAAGATTTAAGCTAAAACTACCGTAAAAACTCCGATTTTTGCAATCAAAAAAAATTTAATTGTGATGTCGAATTACCTTAACAATTCGAAAATAAGTAGTTTTTCGTCTGCAGGGATTTATTTTTTAGGTTAAGTACATAAATACATGTTTTTCTACTCCATTTTTTCACTGTTGAGCGATCGAAATTTTTTTACGATTAAGCATATTTACAACGATAAAATAAATTGTTACACGCGTTTTTTTTTTTGACACAGTGCACTGCATTCATCAGCAGCAGCTGATTGTTATAACAATAATAATCCACCTAACATTTTCGGGTAAATCGTCTGACGGGAAATCGTAGAACGAATCATTTTTCCGGAAACACCTGATCGACGCCCTTGTAGTGGATTTTATTTTAAAAAAAATAATAATTCTAGAATACGTCAATTCTCAAAATTATTTTCGCAGTTTATTACAAAAAAAAAGATATTGCTTTTTTTGGAAAAATATAATTAATTATTTTTGTTCACCATAAGAATTGCAAGAAATTCGAGAAATGACATTACAAAAGCGCGTTTTAAAACTTCAACTCCGAAATATTTGTAATTTTTGTATTGCCATAGAGACAGTCACGTGCAAATGACAGAGAACAAATTTAGCAACGAAAAAGAGAAATAATCGCACAGAGGCGTATTTTATACTACGAGAAGAAGTAAAAGCCTTTCAAAACTATTTATAAATTTTAGTGGAGGCCTGAGTGAAACAGTAGCCATATTGAAAAAGAAAAGACTGTCGCGGGACGCGGGACCATGGGCGTTCCTTTTGTGTCGTCTGCAATGTGTCAAATGGCTCAGTCAAGTCGGTCAGTGCTGCAGCCAAAAAAATGGCAATCGAGCAATGACGTTTGATGGGGGCAGAAAACAAAAGCGAAGAAATATATTTATTTGAGCACCTGCCCAAAAACACGGTCAATATTTTACTTTATTATATCGAACATGAATAAACTTGTTAAATTTTCGTCCGAGAACAAAAGCGTCATTAATCGCAGGGTTTTTTCTTTTTAAAAAATTTCGTTGGTTTCTCGCGGCAAAAGAGTTATGCTCGAACGAACGAAGCCGTAAATTTCACGTGATTTCAAGCATCGCCAAAAAACAGGACAGTCCTCGAAGTTCTCTAACATGGCAAGTTAGGTTAGACACGGTCCGTCAAGAAAAAATCGTGTCTTTCAGAACGCGACATTAATTAATCCTTTGTCCCTACGTGATAAAACATCATCGCGCTTGAGTGTGTGATTAATCATGAAAATATTCTGGAAATATGTGAAAAGTGACAAATCAACGAAGAGCTAGTTTCGAAAAGTGGAAAAATCCTCCATGCATTAATGACAGTTCGAAAAATATTCTATAACAATAAATGCAACACGTACAGCGCGTAATTTTTCGCTGGAGAAATCTTTTGATTGAAATTCCCAAAAATCTTATTAGTAAATATCATAAAATCAACCTGTAAATCGCTAAAAGTCGAGATCGAAATAATCTCGTAATTAAAATACAATAAATGGAGTGCTAAATTACTAAAAATCGTAATCGATAAACTCATGTAATAAAGGACAATAAATTGAATATTAAAAAAGCCAAAAAATCGTGCAGTGAATAAATAATTTTCAGTCGAAAAAATCGTAATTTCGGTTATTAAAATAATACAAAAATTTATAAAAATGTCGGGAAATAATACAACAACGGTGGGAACTCCAAGAACAGGAAATTCAGCAAACAGAAATTCGCAAAGATCTACACTTTTGAAAGTAGTGATATTGGGTGATGGCGGAGTTGGCAAATCTTGCCTCATGAATCGATTCGTTTCTAATCACTTTGAAGAGTATAGTTTGCACACCATAGGTGTAGAATTTTTGAACAAGGATATTGAAATCAATGGCGACGCTTATACTCTCCAAATTTGGGACACCGCCGGACAGGAAAGATTCAAAACTCTCAGAACTCCTTTCTATCGTGGCTCAGATATTTGCCTATTGACTTATGCTGTTGACGACAGAACGAGCTTTAGAAATTTGGCACTTTGGAGAACTGAATTTCTTTATTACGCAGATGTTCAGGAAGGATCCACTTTTCCGTTTATCGTTGTTGGAAACAAAGTATGTTGTTTGGAAAAAAAATAAATAAAAACAAAAAATTCAAAACATGAAATCGATGCTTGACTTTTTAGCGTTAAATTTCAGAATATTCATTTCACTGATTGAAGGGGGGTTTGTATCTATGAAAACTGATTCAAGATTTTCCATTGATTTTTTTAATTTTTAAGGTTTGGTTTTCCCAAAAGTTTATGTATACTTTCCAAGTTATTTAGTGCTATATGATTTTCTACTGTGAAATTTTTCAATATATCATTTATGTAGAAAACTTTAAAGTCGTTCATTTGTTCAGTTTATTGCCTTAGAATTTATCGAAGTTTGAGCTAAACATTTAAGGTCATTGATGATTATTTAATTTTTTTGTATGGACAACTCCAAATGTTTAAGCAACAAAAATGGAAGGTATAACATTTGTTATTTGTGCAAAAATTTTTGGAAGTGTAATTATCGATTTGGGGGTCATTAGTGGCTACCAAGCTGTGTCCTAAAAACCAAGTAAAAAAAATGAATAACTAAATTCCAGGAAAAGTCTTTCTGTATCAGAACTTTTGAAACAATCAGTAAAAAATGATTAACATCTAACGAATGATTCAAAAAGAAATAACTCCATTTATAGAAAAAAATAATAAAAATCTCCCGAATAAATCTTTCCAGTGATAAATTAAAAAAAAATGAATTTTCAGGTGGATGTAGCAGAATCAGAGAAGCAAATATCAACGGAAGAAGCAAGAGCTTGGTGTGCAGAAAACGGAGATCCTCCGTTGGTGGAAACATCAGCGAAGAATGCAACAAACGTTGAGGCAGCATTTGGAGCAGCAGTGGCAGCTTGGGCACGTTTGGAAGCGAGATTAGAACGTCCGTTGGTGGAGGATACAGTTGATTTATCGAAACAACAATCGCCTCATCGTTCGAGCTGTTGTATGCCGATTTCGGGGGCCGAGTAGGTTTTTCCTTGCCAGATTATATATTTATATGATATACATATATGAAAACATATATATATAAAATATAAATATATATATATATATATATTTATATTTCATAATATTCACATTTAAATATAGCAATTTTTACCGCCGAAAATATTCAAAGATTGCATGCATGAAACGAACAAAAGTATTTTATCTCCGCTCGCACGTGTTGGGAGCTTGTGTGAAAAATTTCAATTAAGACTGCGATGGAAATGATGTATTTTTTTTTGTGCTCCTGGCGAAGCAAAGTTTTTTCGAACAGCTCTTTTCTTGTTGTCTTGAGAGAAAGGAAAGAATGAGAGAAGAGAGATTGGTACGTGTCTGGAATTGTAGATAAAAGAGAACTGGAAATGGACTCGTTAAACTGTTTTGAAAAATGGAGTTTCAAGACTTTTTAAATATTATCTCAAAAATTGTTTCTTTCGTCTCCTGGTTTTCAATATTAGGTCTATTCATTTTTGGCAAGGGTAAAAATGTAGAAAAAAGATGAAAAATCAATTTTTTGGATTACAACGATTTTAGCACAATTATTCTTTGTTCTCAAAATTTCAGTTCTTCCTGTTTTCAATGAGAGATCGAGAGTATTGCAAAAATGTATTGAATAAATAATAAAAATGATTTAAATCATTTAACGCGTCCATTTCTGATTGAAAATAATTGTTTTTTTTTTTTTTTTTAATTAAACTGATATCTTTTACCTTTTACGATCTCCCCGTTGATTTATCGGGTAAGGGTGTATTATTTTGTTTAAAATTGTAATGAATTGACGTTATGGGAATGATATTGACTGATCGATGTGCGTTCGCAATAATTTATTCTCTAGCACAATCCTTTTTATTTTTTCCATCAAGACTTAAGTCCTCAAAATCTAAAATCTCATACGCAGCCTAAATTTTGTGTTTTCTAGGTCTAACAAAATAATTTGATGGAAACGAAAACCAAATTAAAACAAACAAAAAAATCACTTCGAACCACGCAACGATTCAACAATTCATAAATCGACTCCATATTTCCCCAAAACCTCAAAAATGTTACACGAAAAAAGTTGAAAAGAGAAAGAGCGCCATATTGGACTATTTTATAATAATTGTATAGCAATCGTAATACATTAAGATTTCATACGAAAAATGAGAGAAAGAGCAGAAAAGAGAAAATAAGTGATTTTTTTTTTGCTAATTGTACATTAACGGATCTCAGCGATAAGTAAATCGAAGAACACTGCATGCGAAATAATTGGAAATCGAAGCAAAAATTGTTCGGACCAAAATTGTCACGTTGACTCGAAAAAAAAAACAAAATTTTAAGGAAAACTCGTAACTTTTGCTCCAAAATGAATTTTTCGTTTCCGAATGAAAAATTTGTCGAAATTTATTGATAAAAAGTGTACCATGCTTTGTGCAGCTACTGAGGTGTTCACAGTATTGAAAAATATATATAAATATAATTAATTAACTGGTAACACCATTGGCTTGTGATAAAATTTGTTCTCATCGTGACTCGCTTAATTAAGATTCATAGACGCGAATGACCTACGTTTTGGTAATAAATATAAATATATATATATATATATATATTACTATTAAATAAATATATAGCTTTGTCACTTGAAAAAAATTGCCTTACCCTCATAGCACGAGCTGTGAGGCTGGGAGCAGTATAATATTTTATTTTTTATTGCTTGCAAGTCTTTCGTGAAATATTTGGCATCCGTCCCTCGGTGCAGTACACGGATATACGAACGATTTATTCTATGTAACCATCTTACATTACGAAGAACTTAAAATTCTCCCGCGTACTCCCGACACTGCTCTCAGCAAAAAAAAAAAAATATGGAGAAAAAAAATGTATGCAGTGTTAATTTTAGCATAAGCGTTCCCGACGAACCGGAATATTTACATCGAAGCAAATATCTTTGTCACAGAGTTGGGTATCTCCTCAAATACTTTATCGTTCATTTTTTATTCATTGATCAATTTTTAATCAATGTTAATTGAATAATTTTGATTTTTCCCAAGTTTCGTGTTTATCGATTTCATTTCCAATCGAGTATTTTTTTTATAACTTTCGATATCGAATGTCTCGACTCGGTGAAGAGATTTGCAATATTTACGTGGAGCGCTGCTAATTAATCGATCGAAGTTTTAAATTTGAATAAAATTAGCAAAAAAATTTTTTTTGATAAATCTTCAAAGTAAAAAATTAATTGTCAATTTTTTGGTAGATTCAAGATGCTCAACTCTGCTTTTCAAAATCGTACATGGGCGTTTCTGTATCAACGTTCGTTATATCTCATTAATTCATTTCACAATAGAAAATGTGTTAATTACTAATTCCATCGATTTCGACGTTAACCAGCGAATGATATAATTTTAATAGTGCTTTTTGTACGACTCATCGCAGATCTAAAATTATTTAGACTCCGAAAAATGCTGAAAAAAAACATTCATAGAAAAAAAACATTTCCAAAAAAATAAAAGAAATCATATCATCACAAAAAAATAAAAAACGAATAAAAATCTTCACAGAATTATGAGAAATCCCTCGTTTCCTTCTCATCGATTGTAAAATATTGAAAAAAAGGAAAAAATAAAAAATTTCATACACAATATATTTTGGAAAATTTGAAAAAATCATGAGAGGAAAATGAATAAGATTGCTCAGAATAAACAATATTCCACGATATTGCGGTGTGGGCGTCTCGATTTAAGAAATATCGGTGTCTTAGAATCAGAACAATTTTTGTAATTGAATCACAGCGAAAGGAAATCATAAAAACGCGATAATGCAAAAAAAAAGTCGATAATTCATAATTGTATCGATTACTCCAGCCAAGATAATCGCGAGTTAATCAGTAAATTTTCCTGGGATGTTTACGAAGGAGGAAAAATAAGGTATTGGGTTGTAAACGATGTGTCTATGCCTTAAGGATTTTTGTAACGATATCTCGTGGACGTTTTTGCAGGGAAACAAATAAAAAGTTAACACTTTGCTTGTGTTGACGTGAAAAAAATTATATTACCATGTGTCAACACGTGGCGACAGAATTTATACAATTTCCATAGATTCACCCAAAAAAAGAAACAAAAATATTCGAGCTGTCCTGTCTCGACGGGCGCGAAATCGTTTTAACATTAATAATTTATTTATCTTATTTGGTAGGTCATAAAATCTACAAGTTTAGCTTTTTCTACAATTTTTAATGTAGAATATTGGTAACTAAAAAAAAAATTATCATATTTGATGGATTGATGAAATTTGCAAAATTACATTTATCTTCGGATTAGAATTTTCCCTATTTTTCTCTGAGTACTTAATCAGTGGAAAAAAAGATAATTAGAAGATAAAAAATCAAATTTTGTTCTTCGTAGTGTAAACGAAAAATAATAATTTTGCAAATCTCCGGTGGACGTGCGTTCGTTACTAATCTATTCGAGCGAATAGTCAACAATATTTACAAATTCCATAGTTTAAAGTCAGTTCAATTATTTTTGAACAAGATTTATATCTGAATCAATTTGTCTATTTTTGCGAATAGAAATCTTACGAACAGTTTTCTTTATTTTTTTTTTAAACCACCGCAAGACGTCGGATCTGTCTTGCAGAGCAATGTACTTCTTTTTATTCATGCAAATTGGCAACACGCTTTAAAAAACTGGTTGAGAACGGCGACAAAAAGTCAAGTTCCTTTGATGCTTATAAATAATTGTTAAAAATCGAGCGTTTCGATAAGAAAATGTTTAAATATTTGAGTTAACGTTTTTTCTTTAATATTCGATCAAAGTACTAAATTAACGCTAATGCATTAATGAAAGATAATCATAGATAGTAACGCGTCTTTTGTGAAATGGAAAAATATTCTCTATTTCTTTGTTACTGAGAAAAAATGCACAATTTGTAGAAATATGTAAATTTAGCACTTCAATCGAATCGAATGACAATATTCAACTCAGAACTGTCTTCTCAATTCAATGAGATTTTGTACCTCACCCAATGAACCATCTTTTTTCTCTAAATTAAATTCAATCTTAGGAAGTCATTTAAGTTTCCTGCCTGCAGTTTTTTTAAGTATAAAATAATTATATTCTTTTTATGACGTTCAAGTTTGCATTGTTACAGTGCAACGAAATTCCTTCTTTTTGTAAATATTGCTCAAAATTTTAACTCAGATTCAAGCTACAAAATTAGGTTGAATTGTATTCTCTTCTTTTTTTTTCAATTGAGAGAAAAATGAGCAAAAATGCTGACGATGCGTGCATATTAGGAAGTTTACGAAAGAATTTTCGATGCACTTTAACTGCTCAAACTTTGATACCGTATTACATTTTTTTTTTCTCTCGCCCCGAAAGTGACAACTTTTTGTCTTTTTCGTTTTCATGCTACTTCAATCACGTATTTGGGCGATACGCTCCCTTCGCTAGTGGCAATGTTCCGTAACGTCAACAATCACCGATTTTTTCCAACCAAACAGAAAATAACCAATCGCTGCGCCAACCACGACTGCGATGCAAAGCCACACGTTGTACGTCATGAATATCAGCATCAAAAAGTATGACAGTACGATCTGAATTATGTGGAGAAACGTCTGGAAAGTGTGCATCCAAGACAACATCGTTGGCCTGCGAAAAAAAAATTCATTTATATAAACCTTTTTTTCTTTTATTATCGTATTGCGAAATTTTGAAATTTTTTGTACAATCTTTAGAGAGATAAGTTCAGTATTTCGAATAATACTAATTTTAAGCCTATTTTCATAAACATTCCATTTATATACAATGTTAAACTACGTTGGCGAACAAAACAGAGAATGGTACAGCCTAAAATCATTACGGTCTCGAGGATATTTTGGCTTTATCAAAAGATCGAAAAAATTCCCCCTTTTTTTTGAGTTTCCTATTCCGGAATTGCGCAAAAAGGCAATACTTCCTAATATTTTCAAGTGACTACTTCGAAACGTTTTTCAACAAATTTCTTCTTGAAAAAAGAGGACGATTTCTTTCAAATTACGCGGCAGACTACGCGTAAGGGTGACATGTGGCAGCGCACTGGAACCTAACGCGAGTTGTAAAGAATTCACTTCGCGCGTCTCCCTCATTGATTTTGGAACCCCCCCCCCCCCCCCCTCCTCCCCTGAATCATCGACGCAGAATGATCCACACAAAGGAGTGATCGATAATCATTTCCGTGTTGAAAATCATACGGAAAAATCTGCTTAGTATAAAGAACCAAGAGCCACGGCAGCGGCTTGAAACCAAATATCAGAAATATTTTATATCCTATACTTTCACGACCTTCAGGGCAATTCATTACCTATTGTTTGATAATAAAAGTTTCATAGAAAGAAAAACGCGAATTGTGCGTGAATGTGGATTTGAAATACGATTTTTATTCCAAAACACGTGACCGAAGAATCCAGACCTGAGTACGTGGAGCGAGAAAGATTCGCGAGACAAAAAAATGTTCCCGATGATTAGCAGCGAAAAGGGTAAGATTGTGAGCTTTGATCGAATTTCGTTGATAATACAAAATAGTAATTTTGTGCATGCTCGAAAATTTGGTCAGTATCCCTCGGCCCGTGAATTACATGAACACTTTATTGCGTTCTAAGCCACGACAACGCTGGTAGAGAATTTTATACTTCCAGGATGAAAATTTTCTCGCAAGTTTCAATAACGAAATTATTTGAAAAAAAATTATAATTTCGACGTTTTCAAATTTGAACAAAATTTAAAATATTTTTTCCATCCTAAATTCGTGGTCAATTATATCCCCAAATCTAGTTCGCTAAACCTATCAAGATTTAAATTATAAAAAAATACATGCTGCAAATAAAAATTATCCCTCCATTCCACAGCTTTAAATAAATAAATAATAACGAATGAAAGCAACTGTAGAAATGTCATGCTGTAAAATTTTCCCCGACAGACGACACAGGGCGAACTGTAAAAAAAAATACGTAAAGAAAACAAATTTCGCGACTTTACTTACGGTTGCTTGTGGATTACTTCGCCAACCATACTAGAAGATACAAAAATAATATTGGGCTATTAATCTAACGAAACTATAGATCATTTCAATGCTTATGCCCTTTCTATTTTAAATCAATTTCAATAATAATATTTACACGTAACAATCGAGTTCTGACTACATTTTTAGGGTCTAATAAATCTACGCTAACAGCAAATGGTATTGAAATTTATATCATTGCAATGCAACCAAATTTCTTTTTTTTTTTTTAATCATTTTCAAAATCAACTTGCAGTTTTGAGCTGCGAAAACTAGTCGAAGAAAAGCAAATGATATAATTAATAATTAAAAATACGACTTCACGTTTATTTTCCAACAATCCAAATTTCAATCTCACATTAGTGGTAAGAATTTTCATGATTTAATGAACAGATTTTTAAAAACGGAATGAGTGAATTTTTTTTTAACCCTTGAGGGACAAAAATATGAAAAAGACTTACTGGACAACTCGAGTATCTTCGGTGACGACATTTTTTTCGGCAGGCATTGAAACACTTCGGTATTGAAGCGCGTTGTACGTTTTCCAGAAGAGATATTCCCGGTAATATTTGAGTCCCTCGTACAGTGCAGCCATTATCATTATGCCAATAATGGATCCAACAAGCCCACCAATCGACGATATTTTCCACGACTCGAATAGTACAGTTTCGCAGTAACCTCCGTGGAAGAACATCTGTTAAAATTATTTAAAAATTACTCAATAAATTTTTTAAAATTTCTAATTTGACTCTGGTTCATATTTTTGACGAAACATAATAAGTCATTATTCTTCTTTCAAAATTCGTGCGGTGAACATTTTTTTCGATAGAAAATTCATCAAATTTTTCACCAAATTTGTTCAAACTACGAAAAAATGAAATAAATTAACAAGAAAAATCAAACAATGCTATCGTTTTATAAATTACGTCACAATGAAATTTTATTTTTAGTCATTCAAGCCAAACATTAAATAAAATGATTAATTCTTCTTTCCTCCAAATTAGAATGTAATAATATTTTTAATTATATTATTATGTGTATTTTCATGGAATTGCATTTTTTTTAGACGATATTATTTTCTACTAATAAATGCTAGTGTCCGGGTTGCTTAGGGTTACTGACTGTGACTAAAGTGTCACTTTGTATTCCTCTCTCAACGTTTAAATTCTCGTTACGAGCAACTACTTATAACTCATATTCCCCTTAGGGGAAAAATAGCAAGTGAAAAAGGCCCTACCGACATTCCATGCATCGCGTGACCACCACTGCACGGATCACCGGTTGTTGCAGCTCCATGAGCGCTGTGATCCATACCGGCGTGACCGGCACTCATGCTATCACGATCCATATGATGGTTCATACTCGCATGGTCCATGCCTTGATGCATCGTATGATCGCGATGTGGAACATGACCATCCGACATATTCATCATACCCATATGATCCTGATCCATTTCTAGAAACAATAATTATTCACAAAATTACGTAATGCGAAAGGGCGAAAATTTTTCATTTAAGATTTTTTTTTTCAGTATTAAGATACTGAAAAAAAAATCTTAAATTATCATAAAAATCTTTAAAAAAATAATAAGTTATGATTTTTATCCAAAAACATCGAAAACACGGATATTTTTCCGTTAACTCCGGTTGGGGGAGAAACTCCTGAAAAACCAGTGTTTAAGTACTTTTTTGACATTGTCTGAATCGTCGGGTGATCGGGAAATCAATTTTTGTGAAAAATTCCATTGAAAGCTGATGAAAAAACGAAAAGATCTTTCATTATTTCTCGCGCAATCTCAATTTTTTTTCAATTAACCCCTTGAAAGTTTGCCCTCCTCCCAGAATCCCATTGGACCCAATTTTTGAAAATCCAAAAATGCCAAAATTCCAAACTCTCGTATCTCGGCAAGAAATTAATCATACAAAGATTTGATGAGAGGTTTTTCCAGAGTCTTTTGATAAACTTAGGAAGTGGCGTCGAGTAATTGGTTTTCTCGCCGAAAAAAGCGTCAATTTTGAATAGGAAAAAAATTATGGCCATTTCAGTGAAGTGTCCAAAATAGTGAAATTTTTTTATTTGTATTTTTTTTCGGCAGGTTATTCCCATGTATTTTGATTCAAAAACACTGGAAACAGTGATCGTTTTTTCAACTTCAAAATTCTATTGCAAAACCTCAAGAAATCCCATTTTATTCACGTACTTACAAAACTATACGAAATTTAAATTTTTCCATACAAAAAAAATGGTTGTTGGTTTATCCCGACGTGTCAATTTTTGAAAAAATGGCAACATCTTGAACATGGAATAAAAAAACGCGATTTTCGACAACCCAAGAATCTCAAAAATCCACATTAATGATCTCAGGTCGGCAAATTTAGTTATCAACATTCCGAAAAAATTGATTGACACATTGATATAAAGAAAATAAAATCATTTATCACGCTGAGAAATCCATTTGTGTTACAGCACAGATCCATTCGTTATTTTAGTCAAGTACGAAATAAAATTCATTCACGTAACAAAATTATTCAGAATCCGTGAAATTTCGGGCTCTCATAACCGCTGCATAATCAAATATAATTTGAATGTATACATTGATTATGACAATATAAAGTATACATTGTCATAATCCAAGCAGAAAAATGAAATACAATTTTTGTGTGTAATGGACTGAAAAAAAAAAAAAAAAAAAAAAAAAAAAAACGTTTTTGCATTCCGTGAAGAATTAAAATCGCCGACTTTTTGTTGCAATCCTCTCACTTGTATGTATTCACTTCATTAATTATTGATTATTTTTTTTCAGTGCCAAAACGCAGGAAAAAATAATTGAACGATGTACTTTTAAAAAATTCCATGTTTATTTTCAATCGCGATATTTAATCCCTGCGGAGTTCCAATTAAAAAGAAAGCGAATGGTTCGCGTCGTAAATTGTGAAAGTTGAAGTTGTAGAATTTACTACGAGTATATTAAACATATGTGCATTTTTATTTACTTGAGGATGCAGAAAAGTAGTCTAAGAGAACACTGAATTTAATTCCGATCACTCTGATCTATCCGCTCTGGTTGAGACCACTTTGCAAACTGAAGCCTTTCGTTACAAAATATCTCCTTATAATGAATATCTATATATGTATATGAATATAAGTATATATTGCGTGTCCTGAGAGTATGTACAGTATGTGCCATTTTTCTGGTTGACCCACGTGATTCAATTCCCTCTCTTGCTCGAAACAAGAGTCAGTGAGAGGAAAAAAGAGGTGGGAGGTAGGAACGTATTACGTATTGCCTTCATTAGATGGGATTAATGAGTTGCTCATTCCTCTCTGATAGATAAAAATCGTAAATTGCATTCTCGGAACGAAAGAACAAGGATTATATAAATTCAGGATTTATTTCCTTGCCCTTCAATAATCGAATTGATAGAAACTCAATTTTTGTTTGCTTGCTTTGAAGGTAGAAAGATTATCGAATTTTGTAAAAAAATTAAAATGTTTAAAGCTACAATCCTGTAGGGACAAAAAAGGATGATGAATGAACTTTTGTGAAAATACAGTACTATACAATTTTTTCTTATAATATAACGAAATTGATAATTAAATAAAATTTTTGGACATCAATTTTTAGACCATTTTTCATCTTCGATTTGAACAATGATTAATTACAATCAATTATTAAATAATAATCGGTGGCAATTAATAATTAAACTCAAAATAATCAAATAACAAAGATATCACCAGATATACCAGAAGGAATCACCAGAAAACAATTGTTGAATTTCGTTGAATAATTGAATGATTTAAATTTTCGTGTGAAATAAATAAATAATTTTATTTTGGAAAAATCCTTTTTCATAATTCGCCAACAAACAAAAATGTACTAGCAATTTAAATTGAGGTTCAAAGTAGAACAATAAAATAAAATAAAAGCAGCCGAATAAATTGTGGCAAGATATAATACGGTAAGCCTTCAGGACGTTTTTTAATGCTTGAGGAGGCCAAAAAATGAGCGCTGAGAATAAGTAACTGTTGTAGATAAAAAAGGAAAAGAAATATAGTAAGGAGCAGCGTACATGAAGAAGTCGAACAGAGCACGAGTCAAAAAAGAGCAGCCAGCAAACTTTCTAATTAGAGCACACCGCCGTTTCCAACTCGTAATTTCATTTTCAACTATTTCGTACCATCTCTCAGACAAGGTATGAGATTAGTCGAATTTACACAAAATTAGCAATTTATTCTCAGACGAAAGAATGAAAAATAAGATGAAAAAATAGGTCGAAAAAGGAAGTGTGGTCGAATGATAAAGACGCATACTCAACATCCTGTTTGCAATGAAAACTTATAAACCACAAAATGCGATTAGATTAGAAGTGACAATGAATTTCATCATAGCACGTGTTTTTTCAATACATTATTGTTACTCTTATTCTAAAATCTTCAATAAAAACAATAATATTTTCTCTTTATTATTTTATTGCATCATTATTATTTATTCATTCATTTATTTATTTAATGATTCGTTCGAATCTTCAAACGTCTGGAATAGTTTGACAAAAAATTAAAGGGAAAATTATTTTTTAAATACGTGTAAAAAAATTTTTCGATATCATTTTCGAACTGAAAGCTCGTGCCACTTTTGTCCACGTCAAGGATGAGTAAAAAATGATATATTCAAGTGTCGATAACAGAATAATTTACAATGCTGAAAAAAGAAATTATACGAAATATTTTTTCTTTCCTATTCAAATTTGAGTCTAATGAGGATTGAATACAAAGTTATTGAGACGTCGCTGCATACTTGGATTGTCAGAGGTTCGGAGACGATCTATACATATATTATCTGCATCGTTTGGAAGTATCACGATAAAAACTAAATACGTTTCTTATAATGCAGTAATAAATGAGCGGGTTTCAACACCGCGTGAGAATGGATTCTCCCATGATTTGTTTGACGCGACCAACGTGTATTGTGATACATTGGTAATCGATACACTCTCAATACAAACGTTATTTCAAAACTGTATTTTTTTTCAATTACCGTTGTGTGCCTTTCACCTCATAAATCGTTCAATTTTTGCCGTAAATCATAGATAATATTATTTTTTTTGGCACTAAAAATAGAACGAAATATTTTTTTCTCAGAAATCTTGACGTATTTAAAAAATTATTAAATTTAACATTATTTTTTTTCTGAGCTACTCAAAATCGCTGCTTATTTTTTTCTCCACGAACTCGACGAAATAAAAAATAAAAAATAGAATAACCGACAGCGATGGGTGTGCGATTGGTGTGTAGCTCCGGCGATCTCCCAAGTTAAGAACTCTTGGGCGAGGCCAGTACTTAGTTGGGTGACCGTTTAGCCATACCCTGGTTGACGCATTAATCGCTAGGCGGGAGCCAGTTTTTCTGAGTTTTCGAGGGTGCTGACCAAATGAAACTCAGTAAAAATATAGTCGCCTCAGTAAAAACTGGAAACTCAGTAAAAATAAAATGGGGTTAAAGTGATGGAACGGGGTCGTAAAAACCCGCAAGGGTATACGCAAGACCAATAAAAAATAAAAAGTAGAATAAAAAAAAAGTATAATCGTAAAATAAATAAAAATGAGAACTTTATGAAATTTAATAAGGTTTGCTGATTGGCAAAAAAAAAAATAATCGACACTGTAGAGTAACGTAAAACCAGGAACAAAACGCTAGGATAGGAAATTTGAGCGGGCTCTTGCTATAACTTCTTGCACGCGCAGAAAATTAAATATTTCAAATGAATTTCTTATTCAGGAGAAAAAAAGCTGGATTCGTTAAAAATTGGTAGCCGGATTGATATAAATATTTTGACGAACCGATTTTCGTAGCAAGCAAACATTTCTTTTGAGGACTTAACGTCATTCGTGCGAAATAAAACAAATCAGAGAAAGAGAAGAAACAATTATACGGTATTATTGAATAGACTCGTGGAAAGTCGTTTAACGAACAATGACGTACATAATTCCATCCTATAAGTTGATATGATAAAAAAAAAGGAGGTAAACGTTTTGTGCATTATTGTCTGAACGGCCTCGAGAATTTTCCTCTTCGCATGGAATTTCAGTTATTAAAATTCCTCGTAATGCACAAGGGAAAATCTTCTAGGTTTGATATCAGGAGGCTCTAAAGATTGTCTCGAAAATTCATTGCCAATTTATTTTAACATTACGTGGAACAATTATTAATTTATTTCTATTCTTTTCGATTGCGAGGAAAAGCTATTTAAATATAATAATGAGAAATGTAACTGCTGATGTTCATATCTAATAGTTGTTTTTATTATTTGTTCAAATTATTATTAATAATCAAATCAGTTACTCCAATAATGATAATCGTAAAGATAATTCGAAAAAAGCAGATGTTTCTTTTAAATTACACAAGTCAATCCAAATAGCGTAATAATAAATTATATTTCTGGTTTGAAATGTTTTCTAATTATGAATTTTGTAACACGATTTAATTTTTGATGATTCTCTTTTCCATAACGTAAATATTTTTATTATTAACAACATTGAAACAGTTTAATGACGTCGTAAATAAATTGTCAATGAGAACTGCACAAATTTGAATGACAAGTCGATAAAAAGTTGATAAAAAAGTATCTTTTTTATTGTTTGTTTACCAATGCTGCGGCCTACCAAACGTACACTCTGTAATTGAAAGTGTTTTTTCATCGTAATATTTTCTTTTTGCGTGAATGCACGATAATTCGGTTTTATCTCGCGATTGATGCCCTCGTGCAAAAAATCGTACAATAATTGCCGATCGTTCATGAACTCTGAGTATTTTGGAAAAGAAATGTATACATTTTTTTTCAATTTATCGATAAAGATTTGGAAGCAGATTTGATTGTTACTTGATTTTTTTAATTCTTTGTTTTGGGTGAATGATTTTCACAATGAAAAAATAATTGAAAAATAATTTATATATCGAAATATTGATCGACACCATTGCCTACGATGAATCCTGGCAACTTTTCGATCCCGATTTCTTGTTGTACCTTAGCTGGGCTAACAGATGATTGGTTTCAATTGGATCAATAATCATGAATTATTATAAATCAGTATATCATACGGAGCATCTGGTTTGCATAAGCCGAGACGTGTTTCTCTACAAACGCGACTCGAGAGCTCATTGGAAAGAAAAAACGTATTGACTTTTTTCGTACTTCGAAAACCCATCAATCGTTTATTATTATTTAGTTAATCATATATTGAATGTATTTCCTATTGAATAAATCATTGAATTAACCATTGATTAGATTTTTTTTTATATTATTTAAATAATCTGTTTTTTATCTAATTTGTTTTGTAATTAATAATTTTCTATCAAAATGTTCATTTAATCTATCGTCAATATGACTATTATTTTAGATGGGAAATTCCGAGTGTATTTGAAAGTAAAGAATTTTTTTACGTTCAAAACATCCAAGGACCCAATCTTTCGTTCGCAGTAGTCCCAAACTTAAAGATAGAAAGTAAAAACCATTCTCCCGGAGCTACTGGCATTTTATTTATCGCATTGTACGATCGAAAGAAATATAAGTACATATTCACGTTCGTAAAAATATACTTATACTTGTATCTCTAACGACGAACCTATAGCAAATACTCCGATAATCAGTTTTATATTCATTTTTTTATTTTCATTCATTTTGTTTACGATGATATAGGAATATGCATGAGTATTTTATGATTTCGAGTTTTCTACTCGCGGAACTGAGGTCACAATGGAATAATGCCGTCGTGTATACGAGTTTTCGTCACTAGATCGAAATATTTCCTTTCAAGGACAACGAGTACGAATCATATGGTGGTCTCTGAAACGCGTTAAATTCCAAATACCAAGCAACATACAGAACAACAATTTTCAATTACGCCATTCAATTCTTCTGGCAATCACCAAATATAAGTAAAAAATATATAAAATACGTTATCGTCTCTTATTTACGATCTATTTTTAATTGTTGGTATCTTCCATTCAAAGTCCAAATTCGTGACAAAATTATAGTGTTAACAAAATAATTATAGTACAAAATAATCCATATAATTGCTGTCAAATATTGACGATACAGCGTCAAAATAAACAAAAATAATTTTCTAAAATTTTTATTGATAAAAATGATTTATTGTGAATATTCCGTTGAGTTACAAAAACGGCAATCATTCCCATGGGGATCGTCATGCGAACTTAAATTGAAAAAAAAACATCGATAATTTCGTCACTTTCGAGATGCAACAAGAAATTTTTTTCTTCATATTTAAAAATTGTTTTTTAGTCAAGGAATCTTGATATCCTGACTGCGATGTAAATAGATACATCTATCGATGCAACGAATTCGCGTGCGAAAAAGGACAAGACTGCATAACCAGGAAGGTCAGTTTGATAGCAAAGGAAGGTTATCAGATCTTTGAACTCACCTTATCAATGAAAAATCATAAAACGGAGGTGTCAAAATTTTTTCTCTTTATTTCCGGACACAATTAAAACGGAACACGTTTCTTGTTGAGAAATATCCTCGTTGTTAACACCGATTTGAAGTTCACGAAGTAACTCCGGGTTAATCTCACTAACGCAGCACGCAGCTTTCCCGTCTCACAACGTTAACATACGATCGTTCGTTGATCGTGAACTGACTGAAGGGCGAGAGAAATACAACTTTGACTTGAGTGGAGGCGCGATGGTAGTTGAAAACACTGCGGTAGAGTGGCACCACGTGCTGAGTCTTGTGATGAATCCCAATTCGTTACTCGTTATCGCCGTGTGAGGCAGCATTGAGCAATTCTTTACAATAGGAAAAGATCCCAACGTTATCATCGATATTTGAATATATAGAAAAACTGAGAGATTCGAAAGAACGTGCCGACTTTATCCTTATAAAGAAACTTTAATAACTATTTAACAATAACTATTATTATGTATATATGAATATATATTTATATATTGAAACGTTTCGGGTTTTCCCGGTTAAGTTTAATTTTATTTTTAAATCGATTGAGTTCGTGTCCTGGACTCTGTTTTGATGGGGAAATCTTTTATATTTATTATATTATTATTTTCTTGTTTTTTTTTTTTTTTTTTATAAAGCCTCAGATGTCCGCTCATGGGTTATTACAACCGGGACAGTTTCATCATCGGCTTGTGATAAAATGAATTTTAAATTGAAAATATGAAAAAAAGAATTGAGATGACAAGTATGAAAAGGAAATGCACTAGCAGAAGGCTGGTTACAAGTTTTCTTGATTTTATTTTCTTTTGAAAAGTTACTGTTATTTTAGGGACTTCGCCGGTCTCTTGCGGTCAAATTCATTTAAATTATGTATGGTTGCTGAAGGCAACACATACGAGAAGTGAACATTCAATAATTTAGTTTAGAGAAAAAATAGCTTTGTGGGACTTCGCCGGTCGACGTTGGCGAGCCGGGCATGCTCAGGGGATACAGAATCGGATTCTTATCAATTTACAAAATGACAAAGTCCGTATCCTGGGAAAAAGTGTCGGTGTTCGCAATTGTGCAGTACGACCACGGACACCCCATCTCGTTAGAACACCCTGTATGCGCTAGACGCAATGCTAGTAGAATACCGAGCGATGCTAAAGGGATAGAACAGTGCTCAGCCAATCGTGCAATACGACCACGTCACACCTTTTTCCTTAGGACACCGTGTATGCGCTAGACGCAATGCTAGTATGATACGCGGTGATACTAAACAGGATGGACAATGCTAAGCAATCGTGCAATACGACCACGTCACACTTTGAAATTGAGAAATCCTTATGCTAAGCGTCAGACGCAATGCTGATACTTAACTGGATCGTTCGGTAGGATATGAGAGAATGGATACCTCGGTGGTGTTTCGCCCACTTTTTATACCTTGCTCGGGCGTCATATTAGAGAAATTTTAGAGGGGAGATCCCGATGATCGATTCGGATTTTCGGGTCGTTTGTCTCTCTCTCTCTCTCGACGTTCTTCTTCTTCTTCTTCTTCTATTTGGCTGGGGCCACGATCCTTCTTCGTCCGTGAGCCCAGCCTGGCCACTGTGGGAACCCGCGTCGGCCAAGGCTCGTGTTCGTAATACTCTTATATCTTGCCTGAATGATTTCTTCGTAGAGATGATTGGTTTATGCCCGTCGTACGAAGGTCGTGCAGCATGTTGGAGTATTACGCCCGTTTTCTCCAACGTTAATCGGAGTTTAAACTCAGTTCATCCTATGTCAAAACTATATCAAAAAAATTGAACTGAGTTTAAACCGCATCGGAGAAAACGGCCCTTATTGTGTCTTTATTTGTTAATTTTATTTTCCTTTATTCATTTGTTTTTCATTTATTTATTATTCATAAATCTTGTTTTGTTTGTTTTACTTTTTATTTTACCTAATTTGTGATTTGTGATTTTGTAGTTACCGCTCCGAAGTTTTGTCGTCTTATATTGTGTTTCATGTTATATTTCTAGTTTTCTATTATTTGATTATGTGTTACTTTCGCAATATTTATTATTTTCTCAAAGATTTCCGTAAAATGAATTAATTTTCGGTTCTTTTGTTTCGATATTTATTATGTTATTTTGTGATTCGGCTGTGTATAATAAAAATTTAGAATTTTTCAGTAAATTATAAGTTTGTGTTTTCTTTAATTTCCTGTGTAAATTTTACTATTGCATTGATAATACCCTCGGAACTAGAGAAAGAGAGACTCCGTATTTCGTATGGTGGTAATTCATTTAATTTTTCCAGGATTCTACAAAGATTGACTGAGCTAACCCTGTTTAGCTCACACGCCCAGAAAACATGGTTCAAATCTTGTGCATGGAATCCGCAGGGGCAAGTTACTGAATCCGCTAAGCCAATTCTGATTTTCTTTCTTTTCGCTCAACTCACAATCTTCCATTCTTCGTGAGTCCTTCGTGCAGACTCCGTACGCTCATTCACAACAAACATTAATCATAACAAACCCTGGCATGTCCTGGATATTACTCTTGCAAGCGCCAACTTGGCTCACTCTTGTAGCTGGAAAGTCCTCGATGAAAACCTAGGAAGCGATCACCAGGTGATCGAAATACAGATCAATGGCCAAATCGTAGAACAACAAAATCGAAGGCCGTCCATTATTACAAAGAATACAGACTGAAAAAATTCACGGAAGAACTAAGTAAGTAAACCAATTCCACCAGGTCCCATAAATAACAAAAACATAACACAAAAATATGAAACTATGCGCTAAGCGATTTACAGTAACCTATCCAAAGTCGGGGCTAAGGATAGCGAGTCGTTACACTGTAAAAAAATTCTGTATTAAAATTAATACACAAATATACACTGTATAAATTTCCGTATGAAAATTAATACACATGTATAGGAAGCTTTTATGCAGATACCGTATATGAAAATTCAGATACGCTGAGGAAAATTGAGAGACGCGGTATTTTAATGATACGAGCACTGTTCAGTAAAATTAATATACTTGTGTATCTGAAAAATCATATACATGTAAGAAATGTTGACCTTGTGCATATTAAAAACACGAAACATCTACTGATATTACTATACAGGTATATTAAAGTTCATGTTACCAGCATAGTAATTTTCAGATTCAAGATTACTAAATTTCAGGCACCGTATAACGTTTTCGCATTACATATGTCTACGATATTTCTAGAGATGTATCATAAAATTTGGTGATCCTTTTTGAATATTAATATATGAATGAATATTAAATAAATTCAACTATTATGAGTTTTTAAGGGGAATACATTAATTGGCGTACTATTGTGTTCGATTTTTTAAAGTTTAAGGTCGAAATTATGCAGACATCTCAAGAAATTAGTTAGAGTGACTTATCACCACTTGATGCCGTGGCAATCAAGTCGAGCAATTGTCGCCGTAAAAATTTTTATTATAATCTCAACATCTTGTGTTAAATTTGGTGTTTACCATTCTCATGTTTTACACAATTTTCTTAGATTCGAGCGACTTGTATATATCCTCGTCCGAAGCACGTGCCTCCTATGAGAAAGTCGACGCTCTGCGCCACGCGGTGGCCAGAGCGCGAAGCACGGTGCCCACAAAGCGTTACGAATTTCCTACATTTGTGTATTAATTTTAATATTGAGATTCTTATAATTAATACATAGGCAAATGAATTTTAATACACGGATTTTTTTTTTATACTGCAGGGTATATTATTTTTCATTCCTATTTTTATACCGTATTTTTAAGAGATAGAGTTATGATGGGAAATAACATGCATCGTATTATTAACATTCATGTGTATCTTATTTTTCAGTCAACTGTCAAGAAAAGTGAAGATCATACTGTAATTTTAATACATTGTTGATAGTAGATGAATTCATATACATTTGTATTAATTATCAATCACGCATATGATTTATTTCAATGCATGTCCACAAAATTTTCAGCTTTCATATGAATATTCAATGTTATGTATCTTAAATTCCACATCAGTAACCAAAATTTATGCTCATATTTCAATTTTGGCATACGAGTGTAATAATTTTCATTTCATACACCCGGTTTGTAAATTTTATTTACCGTTGTATTGTAAAAGTATTGTAAATTTCATATATTTTTTAACAGCGTACGAAGTTTTTATGCGGATACCGTATATGAAATTTCAGTTACGCTGAGGAAAATCAGGAGACGTGGTATTTTAAAGATACAAATACTGTTCAGTAATATTAATATACTCGTGTGTTTGAAAAATCATACACGTGTAAAGAAATGTTGACCTAGTGCATATTAAAAATATGGAACATTTGGTAATATTAATATCCGGGTGCATATTAAAGTCCATGTACCTGCATAGTGATTTTAATATAAAAATTGGTTATTATATATTTTTGTCTAGTAATTTTCAGATTTAAGATTACTAAATTACCGTATCGTATGGCGTTTTCGCAAGACTTATGCCTATGATATTTCTAAAAATGTATCGTACAAGAAACACTGTACACACTAAGAATAATATTCCAACGTAGTAAAATCTATATCTGTGTATTTGAAGTAGATGTAATTTGTTACAATTTTCAGGTCCTTGTACTTGGAAAACCTTTGTTAATATTAATATACGAGTGAATATTAAATTTAATACACCTGTCATGATCTTTTAAGGCGTCTTCTCACTTTGGAAATTTAAAAAAATCGATTTTTTTTTTTTTTAAATTTTGAAAGTACATATCTTCAAAAATGTCATCTCGAAATTTCATAAAGATCGGACGAGTCTAACTACATTTTTTGGCGACCGTTAGGTGACTACCTGAGAGTACCCGGCGATCCCTCCAAAACTTTAAACGCAGTTATCTCAAAACAAGGTTTTTCGGTGCTTTGTTGATGAAATTTCGGAAACTATCCGGCCGATTGTCATGAAATTTGAATGACATATGCTTCATAGTTATGGCTATAGCGCATATCATCAGATTTTTTAAATTTTGATTTTAAGAATTTTTTTTTTTACAAAAAACTGCAAAAAAATCGTGGTTTTTTTTTACTTTTTCGAAAAACGTGCGCCATTTTGTTATTTTCGCGAATATCAAAAATCTGATGATATGCGCTATAGCCACTGACATACTGAATCTAAAACAGTTTTATTTTTTTGTTTCAGACGACCCGTCTCGGAGATACCATCAACAAGCCACGACCATAACATTTTTACACGGGTTTTTCAATGCTACTGATGTATTATAATAATTGTTTAAAAAAATAAAATAAAAATTTTTTCATGTACTTGAAAGATGTGTTTATTACATAGGATCCGTTTTATCCCATAATTTTAAGCAAAAATCCTCGAAAAAAAATCGCAAAAACAGCCTATTTTTGAGGCGCTTAAAGTGAGAAGATGCCTTAAAGAAAAGTCATTGAATTGATGTACTTTTGTGTTGAATTTTTCAAAGCCAAAAGTCAACATCATGTCGTCATTTCATTAATTTAGTTATGGCTACAATCACAGACTGATAGTCATGGCAATCAAGCCAAGCAATTGTCGTCGTATAAAATTATAAAATCCAACATACTGTATCAATTATCAATGTCGGTTCTGTACCATATTGGTATATGTTTCTTATGGACTCGAGCGTCTTGTATATATTCCCGCCCGGAGGATGTTCCGCACATGAGAAGGGTCTTGACGCTCTGCGCTATGCGGCGGCCAGAGCGCCAAGCTCTGAAATGTATCTCGTATCTGAAATTCCATATAAATTCCAATAAAATCTGAAATTCCATAAAAATTTCATACACTTGTGTATTAATTTTAATATTAAAATTTTTTACGGCGAATACATTTGCATATCAATTTTAATACATGGATTTGTTTTAACAGAGCAGGGTATCTGAATTCTCATTTCCATTTTAGCTTCGTATTTTTGAGAGACGGCTTTGTGGTAAGAAATGACATGTATTTTATTATTAACATTCATGTGTATCTTATTTTTTGATCAATTGTCAAGAAAATTCAAAGTCATATTGTATTTTCAATACACTCTTCATGATGTATGAATTAATATACATATTACATATGTATTAATTATCAACCAAAAATATGGTTTATTTCAATACATGTTCACAAAATTCTTAAATTTCATTTGAATATTCAATGTTATGTATATTAAATTCCACATCAGTAACATGAAATTTATATTCATGTTTTAATTTTGATATACGAGTGCAATAATTTCTATTTCATATACCCAGTTTATAAATTTAATTTGCTGTTGTATGGTAAATCTATTGTAAATTTCATATATTTTTTAACAGTGTAGATAAAAAAAATAGTTGCAAACACCAACCGAAGACCTGGTAGAACTTAGAATGTTGTGAAGCAACTGAAAAGAGGAGAGAAGCATTTAAGAAATACAAAAAGCATAAAAAATACAAAAAAAAGAAAAGAAATATTAAAATAGGGCAAATCTGGGCAACTGGATCCAAGAAGACGAGGACGAAACAACTTCTCAAAAAAAAACAAAAAGAGAGTCAGAGAGCTTGCATCAAATATCAATATAAATACACCAATCAAGATTTGGGACACAATAAGAGTTTTTAATGGAATTCAAAACTCAAATTCACAACCAGTAAAAATCGAATCCATTCAAAAGAGGAAAATCGATATAATAAAAAACCATACATAAGCTACTCCTCCACCCCTTTTATCCCCCCAACAATACCATTAAATAAGAAAATCACCCTTAAGGGTATATGGCATCCTTGCTCTGTCAAAGAACTAACTAACATTATCAAAAACTTTAAACTTCTCTCCGCGGCGGGGAAGAATCGAATAAATAACGAAACGATCAAAGCTTTTCCGAAAAACATGATAGAATTCTTACAGAAAATGTTTAACAAAATAATGTACAGTGGGTTAATCCCGAAGGACTGGACAGAATATGACATTTGTTTGATCCCAAAACCTAAGGGAGGATACAGACCTATTTCCCCAGCATCATGCATGCTAAAAACTTTTGAACGAATCATAAAGAACCGCTTAGAATACTTCCTCGAAACAGATTTCATCATCCCAAGCTCACAATACGGATTTAGAAAATCACGTTCTTGTACCGATAACGTTCTAATCCTAACCACGTACATTATCAACTCCTTTGCTAGGAAAGAAAGTGTTATAGCCATATTTCTCGACCTGGAAGGAGCCTACGATAACGTAATCCCCAACATTCTAATTTCAAACATGAATGAACTAAACGTCCCCACAAACATCATCAGATTAATAGCTAACCTCATAGCTTCCCTGGCGGATCATAGCGACCGAAAAAAAGACCGAATAGGGTTTTGGTCTTTTTAGACGTCTAATTTGCCGAAAAAAAAGACTCAATTAAGTCTTTTTTGTAATTCTTTCTAAGTTTTTTTTTTTAATGAGCCGACAAAAATTTGACTATCAAGTGAACACCCCGATTTAACCGACTAATTTTGAAACGACCCAATTGGGTCTTTTTTTCGGCAAATTAGACGCCTAAAAAGACCGAGAATTTCGATCGCTATGATCCGCCAGGGTTTAAGAGCAGATTTTTATGAAAATGGATCTCTAATAGACTCAAGAACCGTAGATCGCGGTCTCCCACAGAGCTCAGTATTAAGTCCGATACTATTGAATATTTATTTTCGGAAGATAAATGAAATTATAGGCGACTTCTGCTCAACTCTGCAGTACGCAGATGACTTAGTCCTCTACATTCGAACCCCTGATATCGACGCGGGCATTAGGAAATTAGAAATGGTATTCGATATTCTGATAACCTGGCTAAGCACCCTTGGCTTCAGCGTCAGTGTGGACAAAAGCAAACTCCTCACATTTAGTAAAAAAAAAATAAATCTTCAAGACAAATTTATCCATATCAATGGGAAACGAGTAAGGATTAATAAGGAAGCTTCGTTCCTTGGAGTCACAATGTATGCTAAACTTAACTGGAAAGCCTTTCTAAAAGCCACAAAAAACAAATCGCTAGCTGCAAAATCCTGGGGAGCCCACCCATCATCCCTTATCGGCGTTTACAAAGGCCTAATCCGGGCCAAGTTAGAATGGGCAATAGCTTGTTCAAGCTCAGCAGCAACCTCATATTTTCAGTCCCTCAACTCCATCCAGTTCTCAGCTCTACGACTTCTCCTCTTCGGCCATTGCGCCGAACCTGAAAGCAGAAAAAAGAAATCCTCTCAAAAAATGTAATCTCTGCTAACCAAAAATTCCAAGAAGTCATTGAGCTAGAATATAACAAATGCCATCACAGAAGCATAATAGGGACCGTGCGCAGCGTTTACAGTGCCACCACGCGGCCAATCCTAACATTAATGAGGTGTAAATAAGTAAATTATAACGGGCGTATACGATAGTTACCCCGATAGCCAAACGTGGCGTTCAAAAGAGCCTAGCGCCATAACAACGTCAGAATGGCGTCATTTTTTGCAATTTTGTTGCGTTAGAAACGCGATTTTTGCCGGACCATTTTCCTATGTTCTTTGCGTTACAAAGTGACATTACTACATGACGCACTTCTGACACAAATGTGGCGTTTTTCAGAGCTGTTCTTCCAACAGCATTCTAGCGATAGGTTATGACGGCATTCGAATGTCATGTTCCAACATCATTGTAGCGATGAGTTTAAACGGCCTTCTAGCATTACATTTACCAGCATTCTAACGTTGGGTTTGAACAGCATTGCAGCTTCACGTTTTGCCAGTATTCTAGCGTTGGATTTGAACAGCATTGTAGTGTTACATTTTAACAGCATTCTAGGATTAGATTTTAATAACATCATCTTGCAATTCG
This sequence comes from Rhimphoctona megacephalus, assembly GCA_963989365.1. Taxonomy (NCBI): domain Eukaryota; kingdom Metazoa; phylum Arthropoda; class Insecta; order Hymenoptera; family Ichneumonidae; genus Rhimphoctona; species Rhimphoctona megacephalus. The sequence goes on along the minus strand of OZ022422.1, from coordinate 16,551,053 downwards.
TTTTGGAAGCACATTTCATGGTTGAAACCTAAACTAAGGATGGGGGCGGGGGTGTCAATTCGATAAAGACAAAAATTATGAATTATTTGCATTTCCATCGAATTTTTTTTGTTGAATAAATTTGTCATAACAATTTGAAAATGGTAAATTAAATAATCTTATTTGGAGAAAAATAAGGCATTCATGAAATTTTTCTCGGTCACTATTGCTCCAAGAGAATTCAAAAATGTAGCAATAATGGTGCATTTTCCCACTTCGTTTGAAATGGGCATTCTCATCAGGTTGAAAACCATCAGTTCCAAACCGTGTACGTTGTCGGTGTTCAGACGACGAGAGAGTGTTTCGGCTGTTTCGGTTCCGGCACTATATCTTCTTCAGGGGCATGGTGCGCGCTCGAGAAAAGCCTTGATTCTGCGCCGCGCTATGGCCAGAGCGCGAAGCTTCAACGCCCGTGTTTACTGCATCAAAATTGTAACATCATGGCGCTAGATTGATGCATTCATGTGACGTTCACACTAACGTCATATTGGTGCAATTTTGACGGCATTTTGATTTGTGTTCATGCCATGAATGGGACACATCTGCTCGTTCGCGATCGCATTAGAGTAGCCAGTATAGTGGAACGATTCCTAGTAACTAATTAAATTAGTTACTAAATTCCTAAGAGTTACGGGCTGCATTGTTGCATAAAAAAATGACGAATTTATTTAGAAATGGGAATAAAAAAATAATTGTTTTGCAAATGTGTTGAGTGGGGCATTGTATTAAAGTTATTTGAGAAAACAATCCAGAAACATATTCCTTAATGATGTTAATGGTTTGGTTAATGATTAACAATATTCCAAAAAAATAAATTTTATGTACAGATCAGGAAATGACATTGAATTAACCCGTCAGCTACACACGAGGGTGAATTTGCGCACCCAATTTTTCATTTTTTCTACATTCTGTGCAAAACACAATTTTTGTTTTTTCCTGTAAAATTAGACCATGTTTTTTGTTCTGCTTTAAATAATAATTGGCAATCATTTGGAAACATTTTGAGGTTTGAAAATAACTCTGGATAAATTAAATTTGGACCATCCACAGATAAAGCGTTTGAAAACGGCTAGTGCTAATTCGCACCAGCGTGTGGGCTAAAGTGTTGAAAAATAAGTGTCGGAAGTTCAAAAATTGTCTTGATCATAAATTATTATAATTCTTAAAAATAACTTCTTGTTATGCCTACATTTTACATATTTAAAACAAAAATAATGGCAGCAGTCAAGAGTTAGAGATCATATTCTCAGTTTGTTTTGACGTTCGGCTACATGTTATCATGATTCGAATGATGTGTATCAACCAATAAAATGTCTTAATGAGAAAAAAGGGTGCGTGAAAAGTCACGCGTTGGAAGATAAACTTCTATGCGATGTATAAAAACGGATTTGGTTAAACGGGTATAAAAGTAAGTTATTATTACTAAAATTCAATTACAAAGACAATTTTGTGTTGAATGAAAATAACATTTTATTTTATGCTCCTTCCGTTTTTTCGTATTCCAAAAAAGACACAATATGTTTTTGATACGAAAAGTAGGATACGACAACTTTGACTTTTCTTTTTTAAGTTATTTTTAGTTATAATTTCTTTTTAATATGAGAGGTAAGTAGCGGCTACTTAACTGCCCAGCCTGATCTCCCGGCGGAGAAGGATCATTGATGTTAGAGTCCTTTATTTTGACGTTTCGGCTCTTGGTCCGAGCCCTGTTCAGAGTTTTTTATTGTCTTATAATTAGAACACTTGAATTTTTCTTGGAGAATTTTAAGATCATTTAAAAACAAAGACAATGGACGGTGGCGGGGTTCTAATGGATAAAAAAAGTTACACCTATTTTAGTGCAGTGATACAAAACCCAAAAAAAGATGCTCGATTTTCAAATCGAGCATCTTTTTTTGGAGTATTTTATCCGGAGAAAAAATCTTCAAATTAATATTTTTTTAAAATCTAGATTGTTTAATTACCGATGAATTTTTAAAATTGAATTTTGAACAAGAAAATGGAACTTTTTTTAACATTTTCGTAAAAAAACAATATATTGAAATGTTATAAAGCCTACAACCTAATATAAATCATGAGCTATATGAGCTCACATCGCGAGCTAATATGATCGTCCAATCGGAATGTACATAAATACACACGACTTCTATTCAAGAACACAAGAGCAGCGCCAATTTTTTGTAAGTAATTTGGATCTCCAGGAACGTGCCCTGAATCTCGCGATGAACTATTACATGATTTTTGGCCACCAAAAATTACTTTTACAAAAACCTGTTTTTTAATGTTTTTTTTTTGGAATGGGATTTATTAAAAATTTCTTCCTACAAAAGTTGTGCGCTACAATGTCCTCTATATAATAAATCTTATACAAAGATTACGTAACGTCGTTAGTATAACGGTGAATCGTAAGTGAGCAATGATTTTTTTTGCTTTTTGTATCTGCTATCGGTCATTTGTTAACATACTGTTCCCAAACTCATATATCACCAAGAAAAATCTATCCCCAAGAGATATATGTAAGATAAATCGATCTATGTTATATAGTTCAGCAACAATCCCCGATCTGTGTAAATTCGGCGTACTCCGATAGCATCTTTCCGAGAAGACCCGCAGGATAGAAACAAATTAAGATGGTTCTTTTCAGCACGTACATTCAGGATTTAACTCGAAAAATGATTTCGGGAAAAAAAACCTTCGTTTTTCGAGGATACAACATTTTTGCTCATAAACAAATAGGAATAACGCCTTCAATTGTGATGCTAATTGCAATATTCTTCGAGATTCTTAAACATCTGTGTGAGGCGCGTAATTAAAGAAAATGGTCTCAATATCTTTATTTCAAGCCGAGATACAGTTATTTGTCCGTTTCTTCGATTTATTATTGTTATAATCAACATTTTCGCATAATTCAAGTTCGAGAGCATTCTCAACATTTTTGGGCATAACATTCAGTATGATGCAAACCCTTTGGAGCGTTCGTTTCATTGCGGATCCTGATTTTATTCGATCGCCCGAGTACGGATCAGCGAGCAGCGTCGTCGGTGCGGCTGGGCGGCGCGTCGGGGGCACCGCGTCTCGCCCCGGTGCTCCCCTTGAGCGGCTTTGTTAACAATTTCCATAACTTCCTTATAAATTGTCGTAGAATGTTTTTTTTTCTTTTAATTTCACGTATATTTTTCTCACGAACTCGAAAATGCCCTCGAAAATCAATATTTTCTGATAGTTACTCCAATAACTTCAATTTAAATATGGTTGTGCCTATGAATAATTTTACAATGAATAGGTAAAGGTATGATAAATAAATTGTATTTTGTCCGCAATTTTATTTACTACAATACTTATATTGTATACATTTTTACAATGATTCGAGCTATAATTACATTTAAACTTTTTTTTTCGTCAGGCTCATAGCCTTCATTACTAAGTGAATTATTCCGATCTCTCGTTCATCGAAATTATTTATTGTTCTTGCGATAAAAATAATTGTTCACCACATTACACATGTTGAAAACTTGGGTTAAAATGCACAATACTGTGCAAGAAATGTAATGGGCTAAATTGTGCAAACATTCTTGAACCTGAAATAATTCTAAGTGATGATGAAATCGATAAAGAAATTTTAAGATTTTCCGACGAAGTTGACAATGCGACTGATGTAACGTTTTCGATAACCGAAAATAACTATTGTTCTACTTGAATTTAAATATATGTACTTGTGCCTATAAATAATTTTACAATCAATATATAGGTAAAGGTATGATAAATAAATTGTATTTTTTCCGCAATTCTATTTATTTATTACAATAATTATATTATATACATTTTTCCAAAAATTCGAGTAATAATTACATTTTCTTTATTTTTTTCGCGTCAGGCTGATAGCCTTCATTACTAATTGAATCATTCGGGTCTTCGGTTAACGAAAACGTTACATCAGCTGCATTATAAACTTCGTAGGAAAATCTTAAAAATTCTTTATCTATTACATCGTCACTTGAAACTATTTTGGGTTCTGGAACGTTTCCACAATTTAGCCCGTTACATTTATTGCACAGTACACGTGCAATATGATGGACAATTACTTTTATCGCTAGAACAAGAAATAATTTCCACGAAAGAAAGATCTGAGATACCCAGTTAGCTATATAGTCCAGTCACCATAGCAAAAGTCCTATTCAAGAGACCCAGCCTTTGGCCAATTTTTTTATAGGTTGTTTGGACCTATAGGAATATAGCCTTGAGTTTTCGTAAAAATCCGAGTTGCGTTTTAGCAATAAAAAATTATTGAAAATTAAAAAATCGATTTTTCTTAGTTATTTTTTTTTGGAACGCGTCTTATCGAAAAAAGTTTCCAATAAAAGTTGTTCATCATAACGTCCTCTACAATAAAGGTTCTTTACAAAAATGAACTAGTATTGTTAATTAAGCGGTTATTGTAAATGAAAAAAAAAATTGTCAATTTAATTTTTGCAACCGCAATCGATTGTTTATCAACATATCGGTTTGAAGTTCATACATGATGTAGGGGAGCTGAACCTCATGAGAATCGTGCGAGATTTATCGATCTGCGAGATATAGTTTAGCAACAATCTGCGATCGTCGAAAAAACTTTGGCATTCAATAGAATTTCCCGACGAAGGCCCACAGCGTAGAAAAAAATCGAGGGGCTTTGTGTCAACATGCATAAGCGATATGGAAAAAAAAATTGTTTTCGATGAAAATAAAAACTGTTTTTTGACGATTTTCGATTTTTGCTTATAAACAAATAGCAATTCTGACCAAAGTTACAAAGATATCCGGAAAATTCTTGGACCATCTAATGTGTTTTTGAAAAACGAACAATTTAAAAAAAAAAGTTGCAATATCTTGATTACAGCCCGAGATATGGATATTTTTACGTTTTTTCTATTTTCTATTGTTGTAATTAAGATTTTTGCAAAATTCAAATTCGTTAGCCTTTCCTACGCTTCCAGCTACGGGATTCAATAAAATACGGACCTTTAGGAGGAATTATGTCATCACAGTTATCAACGTATTCCGATCGACGGCGCGCGGCTGAGCGCGCGGCGTCGGCCGCTCGGCCGGGCGGCGTGTTGGGAGTACTCCCTCTCGCTCCGCAGCCTTACCCGAGCGGCTTAGTTAACAAATTTGATAACTTACTTAAAAATGATCGTAGAATGATCGTAGAATTTTTTTTTTTAATTTCACGTGATTTTCTCTCGCGAGCACGATGGTGTTCTTAAAAATCATGTTCACCCCATAGCAGACCCATGACTATCGTTTTTACAAATTTTACATATAACCGTGCTTTAAAATCATTTTACTATGAATGGGAAAGGGTATCATAAATAAATCTTTTCTCCAACACTGTTTCATTCACTACAATAAGTTAATAATGCACTTATAATTTTAAGCGATGATGAGGAAGAGGAAGAATTTTCCAAATTCTCAGAGGCAATCGACGACGAAATTGGAATTGACTATCCCATAGTAACTGCTCCAACAAATGTAGATAGTGACGACGAGTATGAGCCTAACGAAAAAAGAGTGAAAAGAGAGTTTTTGTAATGAATTTTTATTTCCTAAATTTTTTTCTTTCACATTAATAAAGTTATTGTGATGAATAAAACAGTGTCGGAGAAAAGATTTATTTATGATACCCTTTCCCATTCATAGTAAAAAATGATTTTAAAGCACGGTTATATGTAAAATTTGTAAAAACGATGGTCGTGGGTCTGCTATGGGGTGAACATGATTTTTAAAGATTCCATCGTGTTCAAACAATAACCCAAAGATGATCCGAACCCATTCTACTATTTCCACATGCCCAACTATTCAAATAACAATCCAAAGATGACCCGAACCCACCCTACTATTTCCACATGTCCAACTATTCAAACAACAACCCAAAAATAAACAACTAGGTGTTATTTTAGCTGTAAATAGAATGCAAAACAAATAAATATTGAAAATAGCAATGTTAAAAATGATTAAATATGGTTTTCGCCCGGTCAACAATGACCGCATTCGAGGTCAAAATGGTGAAAAAGGGAAAAAAATTGTTCGAATCGGGCCATGTTTTGAACGTTGTCGAAACTGAAAACACCGTGAATGAAGTACTAAGGGTACGTTCGGCTTGCACGCTTTCAGCGCTGTAAGCGCTCAAAGTGCGTTCGACTTGGCACCGTAAACGCTCACGAGCGTTGAGACGGTTGCGTTTACCGCCATGTTCGCCCAAGTCGAACGCGCACAAACGCTTTCAACGCTTCAAACGCTTTGAACGCTGTGAGTGTGCAAGCCGAACGTACCCTAAGTAACAGGGAAACTCGTTGCTCAGACTCGTATAACTATTCTTTACAATGTCAAAATAACGGTATGTATTGAAAACTTTTGCATGATTTAAAAAAATATACACACCCTCGAAATGATGAAAAATTAAATTTCTTCGAACTTTCAGCTCGATTGCATTATTAACTATCGTATACGCCCGTTATAATTTACTTATTTACACCTCATTAATGTTGGGATTGGCCGCGTGTAGTACTGTAACCGCTGCGCACGGTCCCTATACATCTGAGTTCTTTGACCAGGGAGACTAGAGAGAAGGAGTGAACACAGCATAGGCCAATTCGTAGTTCCAGCATGCCCAAAACACGTTGATGCTATAGTTTCTGGTTTTGCCACTAGCAGCGATCGTGATCGAAAGTACTAATGTATATAGTGATAATAATCCTCACCGACATGAAACTGTCCGTGTACTTTGCGATCGCAGCGCCTTTCATTTTCTACCAATTTTTGAGTTCTGTATAGTTAGCAGATGAATTTCATAATACTAACTTTTTAGTGTTGCTATATCTTGGGAATTATTTATGCCATTTATTGACACTAATATCAGAATTTTCGAAATAATAGTTTATTGATAATAAATAAAAATATATTGGGCGTATAATTAGTAGAACGTAATGCAAAGTTCTTTTTTTCACAATCAACTAGAAATCATTTAGGAAACACATTAGTAATGCTAGAATAATTTGCGAAGTAATTATTTTATCACGCTAACGCGAAACCTAAGTCAATCAATTACTCCAAGAGAAATCTGCTTTTCTAGGGATATTCTGGTATACCCCGTCTCTCATCTCTCATTGGATATCGCTGCTGAGTGCGGGTAGAAGTGTGCTGTGGCTATAACCCGTCAATTAATTATAGTTATATCAACCATATCAACAATCAACAATATCAATTTGGTGCGAAAACGTCGTCATGTGTTATTCAACCTCTTGAAAAATAAGTATGGATCAGTGGAAAACGTACAGTGGAAACGTATACGGGTAACGTAAAAGTCGATAACGACATAGAACACGTAATATTTAATCTGATCGACGAAGCTGCTTTCCTTCAACCTTACCTAATCATTAATTATAATTAATTATAGTTAATATATATATATGAGGTATTCCACGTCAAACCGGCGGACTTTTTCCCTGACCCTCGTCGACTTGGGTAATTATTTTTTATACGATTATATGAAGTCGAATATTTTAAAAAACGCGAATATTTTAATAAACATGCCGAGATATTGAAGAACTTAGTTGTGTATTTTGAAGAAAATTATATAGGTAATGCATTGATTCAAACCCACCCTAATATTTCCACATGTCCAACTATTCAAACAACAACCCAAAGATGACTCGAACCCACCCTACTATTTCCACATGCCCAACTATTCAAACAACAACCCAAAGATGACCCGAACCCACCCTACTATTTCCATATGCCCAACTATTCAAACAACAACCCAAAGATGACCTGAACCCACCCATTTCCACATGTCCAATTATTCAAACAACAACCCAAAGATGACCCGAACCCACCCTACTATTTCCACACGTCCAAGTATTCAAACAACAACCCAAAGATGACCTGAGCCCACCCTACTATTTTCACATCTCCAACTATTCAAAGAATAATCCAAAGATGACCCGAACCCACCCTACTATTTCCACATGCCCAACTATTCAAACAATAACCCAAAAATGACCCGAACCCACTCTACTATTTCCACATGTCGAACTATTCAAGCAACAAACCAAAGATGACCCGAACCCACCCTACTATTTCCACATTTCCAACTATTCACACAACAACCCAAAGATGACCCGAACCCACCTTACTATTTCCACATGTCCAACTCTTCAAATAACAACCCAAAGGTGACCCGAACCCACTCTACTATTTCCATATGTCCAACTATTCAAATGACAACCCAAAGACGACCCGAACCCACCCTACTATTTCCACATGCCCAACTATTCAAACAACAACCCAAAGATGACCTGAACCCACCCATTTCCACATGTCCAATTATTCAAACAACAACCCAAAGATGACCCGAACCAACCCTACTATTTCCACACGTCCAAGTATTCAAACAACAACCCAAAGATGACCTGAACCCACCCTACTATTTTCACATCTCCAACTATTCAAAGAACAATCCAAAAATGACCCGAACCCACCCTACTATTTCCACATACCCAACTATTCAAACAATAACCCAAAAATGACCCGAACCCACTCTACTATTTCCACATGTCGAACTATTCAAACAACAACCCAAAGATGACCCGAACCCACCCTACTATTTCCACATTTCCAACTATTCACACAACAACCCAAAGGTGACCCGAACCCACCCTACTATTTCCACATGTCCAACTCTTCAAACAACCCAAAGATGACCCGAACCCACTCTACTATTTCCATATGTCCAACTATTTAAATGACAACCCAAAGATGACCCGAACCCATCCTACTATTTCCATATGTCCAACTATACAAACAACAACCCAAAGATGTCCCGAACCTACCCTACTATTTCCACATGTCCAACTATTCCAACAACAACCCAAAGATGACCTGAACCCACCCATTTCCACATGTCCAACTATTCAAACAACAACCCAAAGATGACCTGAACTCACCCATTTCCACATGTCTAACTATTCAAACAATAACCCAATGATGATCCGAACCCACCCTATTATTTCCACATGTCCAACTATTCAAACAACAACCCAAAGATGACCTGAACCCACCCTACTATTTCCACACGTCCAAGTTTCAAACAACAACCCAAAGATGACTCAAACCCACCCGACTATTTCCACATGTCCAACTATTCAAACAACGACCTAAAGATGACCCGAACCCACCCTACTATTTCCACAATGCATTACGCAAATTCGGGCAGGTCGATAATGCGTGCTGATTTTTAGTTTAGCGTTTGCTTGCGTGTTTCAAATAAAATAATTTCATTGTGATATATTGTCGGGGTAGTTTTTTGTCGTGTGATATTTTGTACGTGTGATGTTTTGTCCGAGTGATATTTTGTCCGTGATATTTCGTCAGTGTTATTTTATCACTGACAAACTCAACTCATTTTCATGACAAATTCAACTGACAAACAGATAGTTTGTCACTGACAAACTATCACGGACAAAACTAACACGGACAGTGTTTGTCACTAACAAACACTGACAAAATATCATGGACAAAATATCACATGACAAAATACCACACGGACAAATACATAGGGTGGGTTCGGGTCATCTTTGGGTTGTTGTTTGAATAATTGGACATGTGGAAATAGTAGGGTGGGTTCGGGTCATCTTTGGGTTGTTGTTTAAATAATTGGGCATGTGGAAATAGTAGAATGGGTTTGGTTCATCTTTGGGTTATTGTTTGAATAGTTCGACATGTGGAAATAGTATGGTGGGTTAGGGTCATATTTGGATTATTGTTTGAAAAGTTGGCCATGTGGAAATAGTAATTGTGGGTTCAGGTCATCTTTGGGTTGTTGTTTGAATAGTTGGACATGTGGACATAGTAGGATGGGTTCGGGTCATCTTTGGGTTGTTCTTTGAATAGTTGGTCATGTGGAAATAGTAAAGTGGGTTCAGGTCATCTTTGGGTTGTTGTTTGAATAGTTAGGCATGTGGAAATAGTCGGGTGGGTTGGGGTCATCTTTGGGTTGTTGTTTGAATAGTTGGACATGTGACTATAGTAGGGTGGGTTCAGATCGTCTTGGGGTTGTTGTTTGAATACTTGGACATGTGGAAATAGTAGGATGGGTTCGAGTCATCTTTGGGTTGTTGTTTGAATAGTTGGACATGTGGAAATAGTAGTGTGAGTTCGGGTCATCTTTGGATTGTTGTTTGAATAGTTGGACATGTGAAAATAGTAGGGTGAGTTCAGATCATCTTTGGGTTGTTGTTTGAATAGTTGGGCATGTCGAAATAGTAGGGTGGGTTCGGGTCATCTTTGGGTTATTTTCAATGGTGGGTTTTTAAGTCAATACATTACCGATATAATTTTCTTCAAAATACACAACTTAGTTCTTCAATACCTCGGCATGTTTATTAAAATATTCGCTTTCGATCAACGTTTCATATCCGGTAACATCATCAATCTCAAATTCAATACAATTAATCAAGACTCAAGGCGAATTGATACTAAATTATCATTACGATTATCTACATACAATAGTCTGTGTATATCAGGAATCACCTCCACTCTGGTGTAATTGCGAACCGTTATCCATTCTGCCATGTACAACACTCACAGCATACACACACAACATTGAGCATCAATAAATTCATGCCTGGCTGTGATATACTGTCGACGTGATATTTTGTCGTGGTGATATTTTGTCCGTGATATTTAGACGTGCTACTATGTAAGACAATCAAGTATTTTAATGACTTTCCTAAGTTATTCGTGTCCTTTGAAGACTTTTGATCATTTTGATGACGGTCATCAAAGTTTTTAAGAGTTATTCGAGTAGTTTGATGACTGTGAAAATAGTAGGGTGGGTTTGGGTTATATTGCGGTTGTTTTTTGAATAGTTGGACATGTAAAAATACTATTTCCACATGTCCAACTATTCAAAAAACAACCCCAAGATGACCCAAACCCACCCTACTATTTTTACAGTTATCAAAGTACTCGATTCTCTTACATATATATATATATATATATATATATATATATATATATATATATATATATATATATATATATATATATATATATTAACTATAATTAATTATAATTAATGATTAGGTAAAGTTGAAGGAAAGCAGCTTCGTCGATCAGATTAAATATTACGTGTTCTATTTCGTTATCGACTTTTATGTTACCCGTATTCGTTTCCACTGTACGTTTTTCACTCATCTATACTTATTTTTCAAGAGGTTGAATAACACATGACGACGTTTTCGCACCAAATTGATATTGTTGATTGTTGATATGGTTGATATAACTACAATTAATTGACGGGTTATAGCCACAGCACACTTCTACCCGCACTCAGCAGCGATATCCAATGAGAGATGAGAGACGGGGTTACCAGAAAATACCTAGGAAAGCGGATTTCTCTTGGAATAATTGATTGATTTAGGTTTCATATTATCGTGATAAAATAATTACTTCGCAAATTATTCTAGCATTGCTAATGTATTTCCCAAATGATTTCTAATTGATTGTGAAAAAAAAGAACTTTGCATTACGTTCTGCCAACTAAACGCCCAATACATTTTTATTTATTATCAATAAACTATTATTTCGAAAATTATGATATTAGTGTCAATAAATGGCATAAATAATTCCCAAGAGATAGCAACAATAAAAAATTAGTATTATGAAATTCATCTGCTAATTATACAGAACTCAATTTTTAAAGAACACTTTTTAAAGTGATCTATCAGTTGCATGAGTGGGAGGTCGATAACTGAAAAGTAGATACACGGTTTTCTCGGACACTTTTGATATTTCGAGAAACCGGAGAGTTATACGTTGTTCTCTGATGGAAAGAGAACCACGTGTAACTCTCCGTTTTCTCGAAATATCAAGCGTGTCCGAGAAAACCATGTATCTACTTTTCAATTATCGACCCCCCCACTCGTGCAACTGATGGACCACCTTAAGTACGGTGTGTTTACTCCTTCTCTCTAGTCTCCCTGTCTTTGACTATGAGTAGAAGTGGAACATGTGCGCTACTAACGGAAGAAAAAAGTACTAACTGGTTATGTTTGATTTGTTCGTAGGGTTACGGTCAGCCTGAGAGATCTAGAGAATTTCCGTGGCATAAGATTGGGAGAAGTGGTATTTTGTGTACCTGGATGCTCGTCGTCTGCATGAAAGGGCAAAGTGACAGCTCTTTCGCCGCGCGTTGTTGACATTAGTGTGGAAAATCTTCAGCGTCCCGAAGGTTTTCCTCCATCGTTAATTCTATCAACGGATACTGTGTGATTAAGAAACGAGAAACAGTGTGGCGTGTCAAAGTTGAAAAATAAGGTTTAACAGAAGAAAACAATAAAGAAACGTAAGAAAAGTGTTGCAATTCAATATTTCATGTGTTTTCGGATGAACGGTGCATATTAGTTTAGAGATTCAAGTTCTGCGGACCAATCATTCCCTAGCGAACTATACCGTGGTATTACGAAATTAAGCCATTAGCCCATTTTTTATATACGTGCATATAAAACATTTAATCTACGTATATAGATTATGATTATTCGCTCGAGAGATCACGAAAGAAAAGTGACCAAGAAGCGCTCTTGTAGAGAGCAAGAGTAGGGATAAAGACCGTGAGAAGTCAATCTCTCGTACTACGCGCTCAATCTTGTAGTACGAGAAACGACGTAAATCCTGACCTAAGAAGAAGAGAAAGAAAAAGAAAAAAGAGGGAGAGACGGACGGGGGGAATTGAAGATCGTAAAAAGGAGGGAGGGAACGGGAGCAAGATAGAGGTCAGGAACGGTGGTTTTCTTTTGTCGCATTTCCGAATCAATCATAGTACCGGAAATACACGCCCTCGAATCATAGAATTTACCATATTGATTGGCATACCTCAAAACGTTCAAAAATAATACGAGAAAAATAGTTTGTAAATTAGTATATTTCAATTATTTTCATTTGGTGACGATGAATGCAGAATGATTTTTTTTTAATTTCAATAACAGAGTGAGAAAAAATCTCCGGAAGCGTTAAAGCTTTGCTCGAGTATGTTTTAAGGTCGAGGGTCCTTCGCAACTCCTATTCCTTGTCCTACTGCCATATTGGCTGGGTGCACGTACATATACTACTTTAAAAATAAGTGTGTATTGCGTATACGTTAAGCCTGAAAAAATGCGGAGCATGATTTTAGGTGGCGCTGACAGTATGCATGAATATGTAACACACTGATAATTGAATAGTATTAGTATTTTCGTGCACCCTGCCAATACACGATATTACACTATAATTCGAGCTTCGGGCTACAAACGAGACGCAATACATCGCATAAACAGCTATACAAGAGCGTCTCGATTGCTTCTCCCCTCCATCTCCTCCCTCTACTCTCACTCCCTTTCCTACTTCACGATAATATCTCATCCTCGTACTTTCTAACAAAGCGTACTATATTCGCCTCCACAAACGTATTTTGGTGTCTTCCAACCGGCGTTCCCCTCTCAAATAGCTTTATTTACTTCAGCTCGTTTTATTACGCCGATGCTTATAGTTTGAACAACAAGAAAACACAAACCAGGAAGTATTCTCATAAATTATCATTTCGTTTCATTGGAACATTTTTTTACCATGAAAAAAAGATGGAAAGTTGTATTGAAATATTTTTTGAGTTAATACAAAAATGTACAAAACAATAAATATTGGATATTTATCGTTTATCGATGTTGGCAAAAAATTATGTTTTATAATTGAACATACCAAATCCCATTATTGAGCATCAAAAATGAGAACACTCTCTGATTTTCACGAAAAAATGGATTTAGCGTGATTTAAAATGAATTTAGAATAAATCGAATTAGAATTATTCGATTTGAAAATAAACAACAGAAGATCAATACGACTGTTGGAATATCGTAAAAAAATCTTCAGCTGTTGAGGGTGATGATTCTTAGAGGGTTTTTGGTATCGAAGATTGAAGATCGAATATTAACAATGATGATATTTCAGATGATAACTCGTTCTTAGAATTGCTATATTTTAGTATTTACGCTCTGAAAGTCGATTATTCGTAGTTACGTCGAGAGACTAGTCAATTACCATTTGTATTATGCTAATCTATGCCGCAGTTAGCGCATTTTGCAAAAAAATAAACAGTAGAGAGGAAAAAAATGCGGATCTCCGAGTTTTCATTTTACACGGTGTGTAACGGGCGCATTTTTTCTCCGGGAAGGATCGATTGGGTGGTAAAGCCGGCTTTCGCGACCTATAATTAGAGAGACGTTTCACCCCTCCCTTTATCTCGCTCTGCGATAATATTTATTTTTCTCCCGCTCTCTCTTTTTCTCCCTCTCACTTCTTGTTTTACTTCATTTAGTTTTTCCACTTCCGATCCCGACCGTTTATTTCCACGGAACAGTTTATTTCTTCGTGCGATGACCCGAAGTGAATTTTGTCGTTTGAGTATGAAACACGAAATGTTTAGGTCGCCTGGATAATCGATAAATCGAAAGGTTTTTTTTCTTCGAACCTCTTACGAGTTTTACGCCAGGTGGGGTTGAATGGAATATTTGGTAACGCTTGGACGAGCTTTTTCGAGTGGCGACCCTTCGAAATTGAAACATGATTATAATTTGCATATTTAATTCATATATGCGCATGATATTTAATTGAATTATTGAAAAATCGCCCATCACAAATCGGAAACAGAATTCCTGGGCTTGTTTCTGTGAAAACCGAAATCTCCTCCTAGTTCCTCCTCTAGTTTTTTTTTCTTTTGTGAACGATCGAGATATTTAGGAAATAACAATAATAATAATTCATGTATGAGAGAACCTGACACCTGTTGGTAATTCCATGCAACATTACATACAAAAAGCTCTTTTTTCTTATAACTTTGAGCAGTGGACGGGAAATCAATGCTTCGACGTCCCGGCAAAATAATCTAACTTTGCTGCTGCTCGTCTCTCCCTTTTTCGCCCTCCTCTCTCTTTCTTTCTCTCTCTCTCTCTCTGCTTTTCTACCCCTCCACGAGATTTGTACTATACGTAGAACAAAACGCAGGCGACACTATTCTGCGAACGTTATAGCTATATGTTTCGGGGTCAAATAAATATCTTATAGACGAGCCGGGCCAAACGTAATTCTCTACTATCACCTTTCCCTGCAGTGTACGAATAAAACTATTGACCTAAACAATTTACTTTGAATCCTTCATGTTTCTTTCTGCCTTTTCGAATGTATCCTCAACAGGACATTTAAATCCTGAAATATGATTTTAAATCCATCATTTCCTCCAGGATACACGATAGCATTTATTTTTCAATGTAGCAAATCCGAGCTCCAAAGAAATTCGAAAATATTAAATCACATTACGGCAAATAAATACTTCAAATAGGCTCAAAATAGGATTTACACTTTGAGTTATTATTAAATAAGAAAATATAAAAAAATATCAATTTTACAGATGAAGCTTCGGTGTCGGATAGAAAAATTCAAGTACATTAATTTCGGAAGAACAATTTGATAGTTACGCGTAAACGAACGATCGTGTCGTTCCTCGGAGTGAAATTGTGCGTGAGTGTGAAACGAACCGTTGGTGCTATTAGGAGGAAATTCAAAATAGAAAAGACAGAACTCGAAACAAGGATTCATTTGAAAATAAGTAAATTGTAAAGACGAACCGATTTCGGCATGATCCGTGGTCACGGTGAAGGTTCGTTAGAAACACTGGGCGGGGAGGGATGGAAGCTGCTGAAGACGCAAGGCTGGCTCATCAGGGTCTGCACCAGCTCGTTGGCGGCTTACCGACGCCCGGAATCCCCGGACTCGACGTCGTAAGAGCTCTTCATCAGGTTCGATTCAATTCCTCTTTATTTTTTATACTCTTGCCTTTTAATCTTTCTCAGGATGAAAAATTATGACATTAACCCTAAAACCCCACAATCTATTTTTTCCAACGTAAACCCCACACTGGGCTAAATAATTACCCCAACCTTCTCTTTAGCATAAAATGTTCCTCGTATGCGATAATAAGGTTTAATTCTATACCGTTCTCTTCGTTTTTTTCATAACGAAGAGAATGGTGTATGATAAAGTCGCATTTTATAAATATTTAATGGTGAAAACTATTATTATTGGGGTTTGTAAGCAATCCGCATTTTATAAATATTTAATGGTGAAAACTATTATTATTGGGGTTTGTAAGCAATCGCCCCCGCGATTGTTACTTCCACGACCCAGGGTCCTTCCCTCTTAGCCTCCCCACTCTTTCCAACTATTCCCCTACTCTTCCGTTCATTCTCTCCCATACGTGCAGCTGCAGCCGACTTATTCCCGCACTGTATCGCATTTACCGAGGGCGAAGGGAAACTGCAGAAAACCTTGCCGATATAGCCACGGTGCCCGACTAATCTCCGCGGGTGGCAGTGCGAGCACGCTCCTGCACGACCACCAGAGGCACTCAGGCAGGCACCTCCTCAGCTGTGATGCAATGAGCCAGTCAGTGCATGGCTAGAGGGCCACCATCCGCACGATAAGAACCGTCCACGGGAGGCCACTAAAGCCGTACACCGACCGCTCATGCATCACAGAGAGGGTTTGGCCATGGATTTATGAAGGTGGAATCCGAACCACCCGGGATTGCAGCAGAAACACTTGAAAAAAATTTCAAGTTTTCATTGGTGTTTTGGCCGGGATTCGAACCCGGGACCCGCGGCGTGCGAGTGCGAACCCTTATCCACCGGACCAACCGCTCTCCCCTGGTGAAAACTGTAAAATTGAAAAAATGGTTTTAAATAATTGGTTCGGGAAGGAAATTTGACATTTTTGTGGGGTAACTAATTACCCAGTTGTGGGGTTCTAGGGTTAATTTTAATGAAAATGTGAAAAGACAACACCTGTAACAATGCCACAAACATAATTTCTTATAATTACTAGAAATTATTATTATCATTCATATTATTTATTGTTAAAATGATTAATGGATTTATCATTAAAAATTTATCTATTTATTATTTATAAATCAATATTAATCGTTTATTATCAATATTACTATTATTATTGTAAATATCATCATTCTTTCGCTTCGGGATCGTGTAAAATTTTCTCAACATAGTTTTTTTCTATATTGCACGTGTATATTGAAACAGTAGCGAGTGTTTTCCCTCAATGAGAAAATATTGTTGAGAAACAGCTGTTCAGAAATCGTATACTTTCTCACGGGACGAAATCCACTCTCTAGAGGACTTAAATTTATACAAATATATATATATATATATATATATATATATATATATATATATATATATGCATACAGTAGGATATTGCAAGATTGGATAGCAAAAAGTAGTCAGAACGAAAGTGGCATAAACGAATCAGCGGGAAAGAGAATTTCAAGGGCACTCTAGTCTCATCTCTCAATCCTGAGAAAAACGTTACACTTTATGAATCTCTCCTTTATCACATTTTACTTTAACGTCTTTTTAAAATGAGGGAACTCGAGATGATCCTCCGCAATCACTGCAGCCCAAAGTGACTAAGAGGATTCTTTGATGGAAATCGTGTTTTGTCGTTTATAAAAGTTGCATTTTTTTTCTGTATTAGTCATTTTATGGCTCATTTTTTTTTTTTTTTTTTTTAATTCGTTCACGTTGTTACTTACTCGATAGAAATGTAAAAAAATGAGTACGATGTAATGAAGTAATAAGAAACAAATAATTATTGCGATATTAATAAATATGTGATCAGGAAAATGGAATAATGTGATTAGGGGAAAAAAAGATAATGAAAATTTTGAAAAACAGACAGTAATTTCTCTGAGATCGGCGTTGGATTCGTCGCGAGAGGAGCTCCGTCGTCTTCGCGAGATAGTCGGTGACTTTCACGGGGAGAGTTACGCGGACGTTGTTGAACGTCTTTCCCTCGAAAATCACGTGTTACGTCGACGTATATTGGACGAGGATCGCAGCGTACGAGGCGCTCAAAAGAGCACGATAGAAATTTTGTCCAGCGATGAGATCGTCACAAAAAACACAAATTCGCCGCTGGCCAACTCCAGGATCGACCAACAACAAAAAGAACAGCACCAGCATCAACAAATTCGTTCTCTAACTCGAGACAAGAACGAACAGTGAGTTTTCTCGAGATTTTTTTTTTCTGTTCTGTTTTTGTTCTCCACAATCGTGTTCACAGTCATGCTTCGCTCACCTCTACAAACGAAGTTACGAGCGTGAAACTGGGAAAAGCGAGAAAAAGATTTGATCAAAAGAAAAACAAAAATTTTACGCTATTCTTGGCTCTCCTGCATTTGTTTTACCTCACGTACAATCTTTTCAATAATTTTACAACGTGTTCCTCAGTCCAAATAATTTTTCTATTTCTTTTGCAGTAAAAAAATATTTTATTGTAAAATCACGTAATTATTAAGAAAAAAAAAAAACAAATATACGTTTATTTTTCAATAATGATATTTATTTACGAGAACTTAATTCAGCAAAATTTAATTTCGACGATATTAATGGAGAAATTATGCGAACCGTATGTGCAATCATTAAAATTAAAAATTCAAGACCGATGAATTTGCAACGGGTTTGTTTAATAAAAAAAAAAAAAAAAAAAATGAGGCCTTGCATATTGCTTTGTTGTGTCTCAAGAGCGGAGAACGTTGACAATTAAAATAGTGGATAATTCGTGCGAGAATTTTTCACAAACGTGCATTATATATTTCACATTTATATATGTATATATGAGTTTTATACGCAATACCTATGATTGTAACTCACACAGTTCGCCCGAGAGGTGGTCGTCAGTGAAGATCGTCATGGGTGATGCAGAGGCGGATAAGCCAGCGGTGGCTGAGGGAGAAGTCTCGGAGCAGTCGCCGACGAGCGTCGCTCAAGAGGACCCGGAAGTCTCGAGAATCTCGGTGGAGACGGTCGTCGAGGTGTCAAAAATATCACTGGATGGCTCGGAATCAAAAGAGACTGAAGTGAATCGGGAGGAGGAGAACGGAGCTAACGAGACTGTTTCATTGAGGGACCAGGAAAACAATTGCCGTACGACGAGCAATCAAGAACTTCTGGATGTACCGGAAAAGGATCCGGAGGATGCGAGTCTAAGGAGCGTTTCAGATGGCGATAATTCCATCTTCAGTGATAATCCAGACTGCGGGAATCAACAATCAACGTTGCCCGATACTAAAATACAAGCTGAATCCGAAAACGAGTCCGAAGAGCTCGACGACATCGAACTTATCTTCACAACCGACGAAACATGTCGCGATCTTGGCCTTCAGGAAGATCTCGTCTCTATAACCGAAAATGAAAGCTGGCAAAACAACGGACAAGCGGTGGTATTGAAGTACGGGAAAACGAACGAGGAAAGCCCCGTTTGCAACGGTGAGAAAAACAACAGCTCGGTCGAGGAAGCCACGTCTTCCCAAAGCTCGAGCATCGATCGCGAGGAAAGCGTTGATCGTTTCGACGAGAGCTCCAGCACCAGACTCAACAAAATGTGGTCTCAATGCTCCGTTCTCGTCGAAACCGACATCAGCAAATGTGGGGTCGTCGAAGAATCCGACCACTCGTCCAGACACGCCGCCAGAAGGAACACTCTAGCCGCACCTCCGACTGCTTACAGGTCAACAATCTTCCAAATATCCTATTCGCTTCATCCTCACCTTCAAATCATATTATCGTCAAACATTTTTCAAAAATTACATCTTTTGTCTATCATTTTGCAAAAATAGCCTTTGGCACAACAAATTTTCCATAATATTTCATAAATCATTCTTTTTTTTTTTTAACAATATAACTTTTCATCATTCGCTCATACGGAATTTTCAAATTTTCTGACGATAGGACATTAGACAACAAAATTTAGATCAAATTCGTGAAAAAATTAAAAACAAAATTCATCGAAATTCCTGTATATTCTCATATATTTTAATTAAAAGAAACCCAATTTTCCACATCAATGACGATCTGTTAATTGGATAAAGCTTCCCTATGCAATTCAACGAAGGTTCTATATAAAGACGTTTTCAATCGTCCTAACTTTTACAGATAAATTGACAGTAGCCACGATGAATAAATTTTCCAAAATTAATATCTCGACACTTATGCTCTTTCACGTTTGTCTCTCTCTCTCTCTCTCTCTCTCTCTGTCCGTTACAATTGATATTCCGTTACCGAGGAGAGAGAGAGAAAGAGAAGGAGAGAGTTTCGTGCTTCGAATCATTATGCTCGCACATTGCGGTGGCTTATCGCTGCTACTCCATGTACGACCTACGTAAAGCACTAATACTCCGACTGTGGCAAATTCGTATCCGTACATAGTTTCCTATATACTCGGCTGTATCGAGTGCTGGCAAATAAAAGGGCTCAAGTCTTGGAATATCGTGATTAAAATAGTTGAAGTTGAGTCTCGTTGTTTGCGAGCAATCGCGGTATGATACACGAGTATATAAACCATGATGTACACGTGGTGCTTTACGTGGGAGCGCGTTAACGTCCTTCTTCGTAACTCGACTGGCTTGTTCTCTTCGGGTGCGCGATATCGATTCGTTGCAGCCGCCCGCGTTCAGCCAGCCAGATAACGATTCTCCGACTCTCAACTTTCGTCATAATTCAGACCTGCCACCAACATGGAAAATCCACAAACGTCCAGGGAATGTCAAGGATTCGAAAATTTCTCAACAATCATTTAACAATGAAATGAATATTTATCAGAGTTATTCAATACCCGTTAGTTCATGTCTGGCTTTTGAATGAAATGGTGAAAAAAATATTAGACTATCGACAGCTCATTCCGTAACGATAAAATTGAATTTTTTTTTTTGTATTGTTCACTGATTAATTTTGGAATTAATGAATTTTCGTTGTACAGGCCAATCATACACCGCGAGGCTCTCGCAGCTGGTCGAAGAAAGAGTTCAGCGCCCTTGCGTCCTGTGATGGACCGAAGTTGCGGCGCGAGAAGAGAATCCGGCGCGCAAACCGACATTTCTGCTCTTCCTGCACAATGGCGTTCCGAAAGTTATCTCGCTCACAAAGTCGCCCATACCTTTACGACATTACCGAGCAAATTTGCCCTACCAGCCGGAGTTGCTGGTCGACTGAGGCTCTCGGACAAAACTCGAGAAGCTCGTAGAGTCATGCTATCCGATATAAGCTTCACGAGCATGGTGCCTGAATTGTCGAGAAGCGCGGATCATCTTTGTCAGGATCCACACGCCCAGGTGAAAACAAAATTTCGGCCGTTCCCTGCTTATATTTATATTTTCAATATAAATTCATACAGACTCCAATTTAAAAAAGTGAAAATGATGTAGGAACGTTAAGGTATTCCTTTCACGAACTCGAATATTTTACAATTAACAGATTTTTTTGTACATAAAAGTAAAAACACATCCCAGTTCACTGGAAAAATATCGAGCCAGGTTACCGAACTTTTAGAAAAGAATTATAACTTTGAAAATCGTCTAATTTACACGACACTTTATGGAGATGACCTGTTTCTCACATTTCTATTTAATAATTCATATATTAAATAATGATAGATGTTTGATATAAACTGTTCTATGGTTAAATTAAATTCTAAAGATTCCGTAACAACGATAAAAACAGAGAGTCACCGGACGTTTGAAAAAAGTATTCACGATAGAACTTAAAAGAATGTAA
Organism: Rhimphoctona megacephalus; assembly: GCA_963989365.1. Lineage (NCBI taxonomy): Eukaryota > Metazoa > Arthropoda > Insecta > Hymenoptera > Ichneumonidae > Rhimphoctona > Rhimphoctona megacephalus. Next base: position 16,529,328 of record OZ022422.1, on the reverse strand, counting down.
TCAGCAGACGATTTTTTGTAGCCATGACGTTCAAGAGGTTATGTTATCTTCGACAGTTTTTACAACATTTTTAACGCTATTCTTGTTTTTGCCCGTTACAAATTGGCTCACATTTTTACCAATGTCACTACGTACTTTATACGTATTTTCACTCATATTTCACTATTTTTTTTAACCAAATACGATAAGTCCAGCTTCTCCCTTTGACAGTGCAGTTGTTAACATTTGTAGCTCTCCAAAAAATATCAAAAAGTTTCATAATTTACACAATTAAGCTGAAATTTTCGATTTATGTTTACAGTTCGGGCTAATAATTGGTTATAACTTTTTTAAACAAAATGCGGCCTAATTTACGAACAAATGTGGAGGGCCCTGCTTATGCGCCCAAAAAATACGGCCCTCCGCGAAAGGAATACCTTAAATATAATTTACAGAATTTTCCTCTCAACGCGTTAGGCCGCGAGAATAAAAAAAAAAAAAAAAAAAAAAACCAGCGCTTCGTTGGCAGCAACGAAATACGCTTCGGCATGCCAGATGACTAATTACCGCAATCGTTTTATTTTTCTTTTTTTCTTAACGATCTCTGTGTGTGTGTCTGTGTATGTCTCTACATTTGTCTCTCTATCTCTTTGGAGTTTTTCAATAGCTCGCGGGTGCTGTTGCGTCAGTCCAGCGGTGAATAAGCGTATATCACATTAATCTATACATACATAGTAAACATAGTATACAAAAGGCGAGATCGTGTATCCGCACCGCTGCGTACAAGGCACACCAACAGAAAAACATATGTACGAGTTTAAAACAGAGGCCGCGAGGATATTTAATTGCATTGGGTATACAACTCGGTTAACCCATTTTTTTTTGCTTGCCCCGTTTCTTGATCGTCGCAATGAAACTGAGAGAATATTTTTATTGGACTCGTTATTTATTATTTCAATGAATCTTTATCGTTTCTACGTTAGAGAATTTTATTTTTATTTTTTTCCCGTATTTCCAATAGTTTAATTTTCATTTGATTCTATTCTAGAATTGTTTTAATGCTCGGAATTGTGGGCTACGTACACCGGAAGTGAATCGTCGAGAGTCGCTAGGATCTCCAGCTGGTTATTGGCCAGCCCGCTGCAATCCAGGCACTGGCTTACCGAGTCCTTGCGATTGTCGACTCTCGACCGATCTTTATTCCTCGAGATATCGCGGCTCGTTGAGCTCGATCCCATCACCCGGTCTTGAGGTTGTCGGTGGACCACCGAGAAGACACTCGTGGCGAGCGAATGCAGCATCCTTCGATACGTGGCGTGTACCGATGGCGACTTCGACACCCCGGCCAACCTGGTCATCGATGCCTTCCTCACCAACCCACGTTCATCCACCATCCGCCTCCTCCGCATCAAGAAATTCCAAAAATCCACCCAAGAGAACACGATCCAAAGTCACCTTTCAAGGTGATCTTATCATTCATTATTTTTTTTTTCTTGCGATTGAAGTACCAAATTCGTTTTAGATTTGCTGGATGGAAATTTCATTATTTTTTATTACCATTTGATAATTTTACTGCCCGTCCCTTAATGAGCAAAAAAAAATTATTATTATTGTTGTTAAGCATTGAATTTTATCGCAATCTATGCATAATTTTTATTTTTATTTTTTTTAATGTATATTCACTCAGAATGTCCAATGACACGTGGAAGCTTGCCAAATTTACGTTCCGATCTCGTAACTGGTGAAAACAGCGGTGACTCAACAGAGTCCTTGATCGACGAAGCGGAAGATTATCTGAGACGCAGTATTGACTCGATGTTAACCATATCGAGCACCGATTATTGGAGTAGACAAACCGCGAGACGACGACGAACGAGGAGACACTCGGAACCCGATTTATTCCGGGAATGGAATCCTCCGCAAGACGCGAGGCCATATTTGCCAAAGGTGTGAAAATTTTTCGGTGCTCATAAATCAATAACGAAATCATGATTTTTTCATGCGACGACTTTAAATTTCAGATTCCGCGAGATTTGAAACTCGACCATCTCGTTAAAGTGATATCACCGGAGGGTAGAGTTCTTCAAGGACGCGTGAGGTACGTTGGGCCTGTACCAGGACGAGAAGAAATTCACGTCGGTGTCGAACTCCCAACCGATTGCGGTTGTTCCGACGGAACATTTCACGGACGACGATTTTTCGATTGGTAAGATTTCCCAATCATTAAATTTTCTCAATTGGTTAAATTTTCTGTTTACATTGAATTCAAGTAAAAATGAATATCAATATTTATTTTATATATTTTTTACAATTAAAACAAAAAATGTACCAATATTGAAACGAATGAAAATTCATTGCAATTACAGAATTTACTCGAATTTCATTGGTTCAAAGTTAATTTATATGAAAACTCATAATTTGTATTTATCACCGAGTTTTTTCATTTACAGAAAGAAAAATTTAATTTCGTTGACGAACATATTTAATAGAGAATAGGGAGAAAAATAGAAATAGAAAATGTGGGATCTCGGGACAGATTGTAGCGAGTCTGGTTGCATTTAATTTCATGATTGCATCGTGTTTTCGAGTTAATAGTCGCACACGTATATACGATCTGCGTGACAAAAGTAATTTAGGTTGGCGATAACCGGCTCTCGCGAGTTTGTACGTACGTTCGAAGGGCTCCAACTTGGCGGTAGGCACTCTGAAAGCGCGAACTCGTCTCGCGGTCAGAATAACAAAGAGAGTGTGCAGCAATACACATTTTGTATGTACTTTATTCGCGCACACTCAAATCCGGATGTCTAACAAAAAGCAGTAACGACACGTTATCAACCGTGCTCGTACAAGTGAAAATGTATTGCTCGCAAAATCGTTGCGATCCTACAATTCCATACGACACGCTATATAAGAAAGAGAGAAAGGAAGAAAATTCACAGTGAAGAATGTTCTCAATGGGACGCCACTGAACAATTTCTCGGCACTCGAGCCTTTCTCGTATTAGCATGAGACCGTAAACAGTCTCGAGTATCTTCTCCCTCTCGTGCATGGCTTTCCTATGCCTCTGCTCTTCCACCTGTCGTTACCCACGAAGTTCAGGGTAACCCTCACCTCTTCGTGACATTTTTCAAATATATTCATTTCCGTTGTTACGTTCGTACCTTGTGCAATTATTTTTTTTTTGCACACTGACCATCATCAACTTTTACAAAAATTTTGTTTTCAGGATAATGTTGTAATATCTTCATAACAGTCTCGTTCAATTAATTTTCGTATTTAATGTGGTAACAGACATTTACACGAGAAATTTGACTCGCAAAATATTTGTTGATAAAAAAAAGTCGAATTAAATGAGTAGAATATTTTTATTGATGAGTATAGATAAGATTTTATAAATGAGTAGGAAAAAATATTTTTTTTGCCGAATGACGAAAATTACAGTTCTCTGCGTCACGTTTGTCCGAGCACGTGTTTCATGCGGAGAATTCGCTTTGGCACATCCTCGGGTGTGCGAAATCGATTGCGTGACACGAAATAATGTTTCTTTACTTTCGTCATGAATCATATAATAATGATATTTGATATTTTGTCGTTCAGCGAGCCGGAGCGTGCGATATTCGTACCTTTCAAGAAAGTTGTGCTGGCTTGGTGCACCACCTGACCCGAGCCTACGGTCGGTACGAGCGGCTCAACATCGGCCTTCTCAACACCGAGGATTTTGCTGTCCCAGTACACCATGTGAGCTGATCGATATCGAATTATTTATGTATATATAAATATATAATCTATATATACATATATGATTGTGTATATATACAAAAATGCTATATACGTATATTATAACGCTACGTATATTCCATTATATTATAAATTGTAAAACTGGTATACTCATACCATCGTAGTAGAGAGAGAAAAAAAAAACTCGCGTGTGCCACACGCGATGTATTCGCGTCAATCTATTCTTTTCTTTCGTCTCAGAGTTTCGATCGTCTCGCGCATCAACTCGCACGTTATGAGCGTAGATGATTATTCTTTCAATAGTACGTGCTGACCTAGGACAAGACATGAGCAAAATTGTCGGCGGACAGATAAAAACTATGAGAACATAATAATGCCTCAACATAATGATTGTAAATCAATTACTCGTTGTACGTTAACGCGTTCGATAACGAAAAAAAAAAAACATTTATTTACCATTTTAGGTTGAAGACAAATTATCTTTATTTTTATTTTGATTTTGAACGATAATTGTGCATAATCATTTTACGAAGGAAACGATAATATTGATTGGTCGTCGATTTCTGCTCATGTTCTGTGTAAGAGACATGATCTTCAACGTGATGTTGTCCGAGTAAATAAGAGAAGGCTAAAAACACACAAATGAAGCAATCTATTGACTGTCGATGATAATCAAAAGTATACTACGTGCAAAAATATCGTCGGACTTTAGTGACGACGCATTCGAAAGAGGCTAAGTGAATTCAAAGATGTGGGTAAACAAAAGAAGGCTCGAGGTTATAAAACGAGGGATGAGAGGAGAGAAAAAATCTTGTGATTTTTTTTTTCTTGAGGCTCTGGTGGCTTTGCGCTATATAATTGCCGACTCCGCGGATCGATTTTGCGCGAAGCTTTCTTGATAAATCATATCAAATGACTGTATATTCTGTGAACGAAGGTCTCGAAGGAGAACGAGAAAATTGGAGAGATAAAAAGAGTTCGCGGTTTCCGCGGTTCTCGGTTTCTACGTTGAAACTGAGAAACGTTCCTTCTATTTATGCGAGACGTATTTAATGTAGATCAATGAAATATGTATATTAACTACGATTGATAATGAAAAGAACAGATGAGAACAAATATTACCGACACGGGATGTCGAAGAAGAATTGATGTTGTAACGATCGCAGTAAATTTTATTGTCTATTTAAACGCATATAAAAAATTATTACGAGGAGTAATTTTTTGGGACTGTGCATGTCCTGTGAATAATATTTATATATATACCGAGTATTATTATTGAAATATATTCGAGCAAGAGGGGCTTATTTTTTGCCATTCACGATTTCGTACCTGTTTCAATGACGATCTGTAATTGCTGCTTGTATCTCTTTACAAGAAATTCGCTTATAAGAAAAAAATGTACTTTTCGTTATTTTTGTCTCAATATGATGAAAAAAAGAAGCTTGTGTGATAATGGCTAATTCCGATTTACATTAAATTTGCGATTTACTATATGGCATATTTTTTTTTTTTTTTAAGTACTGAACAATTTTTCGTGAAGCCTGCGTTCGAAAATTACCACGAGACAAAAAATTGTCCGGGCTTCACAAAACGGCCGTACCTGTTTTAAAGTTCGAACGTTGTTGTTTTTCTGGCATATAATTGTAGAAAGTAAAATAAGTGAAAAAAAGTATTCCACGAAGCGGGTGACGTAAAAATTGATTGGTTAGAAAAATGAAACTTGTCGCGTGGACGGACACAAAAAATGAAATTATTTTTTATTTGATTGATTTATAAAATAAATTCGTTGGTTCATTATATTCACGTGAATAATGTAACTCAGGTTATTTAGTAATTAGACAATCAGTATGGAAATTTGCGTATTCAAAGTGACGAGAAATTTAAAGTTTACCTCGAAATTCGTATTGATGCTTTTATGAAATTTTGAAGTTTGACAAGAGGCTATGAATATTGACGAGTGTTATATATTATTGGAAGGACGAGAGAGATGGCTAACTCGATTAACGAAGGCCCCGTCATCGCTCAACTTTAATCGACTCGTCCCATGAGTCGAAGTTTGTTATCGGAGAAACGAAAACGAGATCGGACGGGCGAGTTCTCGCATCACCCGGCTTCATGTTAGTTAATGAATTTAGTAAACGTGCTCCTCGCAAAACAACATACTTCGAACGCGTATATATACCGCCAATCAATGTTAGTTGACGCCATTTCAGTACAACAACAAACAAAAAGTGTCTAACAAAGCACCAATTAGTTCGTTAATTTCATTCAGTACAACAATCTCGATTGTGATCGTGTCTAATACAATAACGATATTATTGTCGATATTATTATTATTATTATTATTATTCTTTTTACGAATAATTTACGGTTTAACGGAAACGTTATGCGAAGCACAGTATTCATTATCGACTTACAAAGATTACCGAATAATAATTTCAAATCATTATATTTTCATCGAGAGTATCACCACGCCATTTATAATTTTTTATTTTTTCATTTTTTCTGTTATACGCTATGAAAAATTTTTCGATAACATTCATATTTACTTATGATAATTTTCTCACTAATTTTCAATTAATTTAGATTTAATTCAATCGACTTTGCCATGGTGCAGAATTATTCCCAAAGTAGCCGCTTTATCTTTACCGCAGAAGTAGAAAAGAAATGAGAAAAATATTATTGTCACGATCTCGGTTTTGCATTGAGAGGCGCAAGAACGAACGTCGAGAGAGCGAGTTTCGCGGAACAATGTTCAGCCCTCCGTCACACGCGCTGAGCAAATAAACGCTGCATTTTTTGCTTTTTCATTAATCAACAAAAATTGGTGAATGATACACTTCTAACAATTTAGCTATTCCTGTATTATTATTGGTAGAACGCAATAAAACAGAAAATTATACGATAATTTTCAATTTATATTTTATAAATAATATTTAATATGATTAAGTGCAAGAAATGCGGCGTTTTCCCACTAGCGCGTGTAGAGTCGTACATATGATTTTACGTTCGACATTGCCATATCTCCTACTGAGCACAAGAGCACCGCAACCGGGCGCGCATGCGCGGAAGATCGATATGGCAACATTGTAACGCTCAAAAGCATTGCGACGATTCCCCGCGACGCGTGTAGCGACGTTTGGAATTTTAGCGCGTGTGACGGAGGGTTCAATTGTCATTCAATGTTAAACAGCCGCGAAAAAATATTGAAACGTAAAATTTCCGTTTTATTGTAATTGAATACACACGCACACACACACGCGCGCACGCGCACACACACACACACACACACCACACACACACCACACACACACCACACACCTGTATTACACGACTAATGACCCAAGGCCACAGACCAGCTATAGTTTCGCGAATACAATTCACTCTCCCGACCTCTTACGCCCCAGTGTCTCCCTCCCATTGTTTTATTATTTTTATGTACTTATCGCTCGATTTAATAGTGAGAATTGAAAGATGGTTAACGTACACGGAGAGAATTTTATACGAAAAATTACTGTGTTCACATTGCGGCGTGGTACTATGTCGACCATTGTGAAGAAATTTACTATGTTTTTCTATTCAAAACATAGTAAATTTTGCTCAAAAGCGACGACATGGTACCACGCCGCAATGTGAACATAGTAACTTTTCGTGTAAAATTCTCTCCGTGTAGATGCGTGTATACGTGAACGTACCTGCTGTCGCGATCGTCCGTACCTATGGAACCTTCTGCTTGGAATTCATGAGCCACCAAACTCAATTATTTTTTGTATCTACCGTTTTTCTCTTGAACATGCAAAAACCGCGCATTTTTTCATCTTTTCCCATGCTGAAATACTTGCCGAATAACTTAGAATGATGGCCAATATTTATCACGTTATTTGTGACTGTCATAATTTAAGAAAACTGGAATTCTCACAAAATTCATATGGCTTCGATATTGATATTGATTGGATAATATTTTTTTATAGCCTTCGAATTAAAGTATACTTCAAAGGTACATTCAAAAGTAAATTCATATGGCTTCGATATTGATATTGATTGGATAATATTTTTTTATTACCTTTGAATGAAAGTACATTTCAAAGATACATATTTATTTGTATTTCACAATCAATAACAAAAATTTTATCAATATTTCAATAATCAAGTTGTCCAAACATATTTTTTCAATTCGAATTCTGGAATGACAACGGTTAAAAATACAGAAAATAATGAAAGTACGCTTTATGACCTGGAAAATAACAAATAAATATAATAATGGCCGGGTTAGAGCGAATTGAGGAAGGTTCAAGGGCGAATTTCGATCGGAGGGTTTCATGTGCGATTATAAAAAATTTGTCGGATGGAGTCAATGTTATATTATGAAAACATCAGGACGAGAGGAATGAGAAGTCCGAACGCGCGTGAATTTACCGAACTCGATATACATGTATACACATTATTGTACATAAAACACTTATGGATATATGTGTACATGGATTGGCGAGATTTGATCGATGTTATGTCGTTGCTATGATTAAATATCTGAGTTTTAAGTGTTTCGATGTGACGTACAGTTAGAAAAAAAAAATACGGTTTCGTCGCTCTCGCACGGGGAAAGAAGAAAACAATTATCAATGAGAGAGAGAAATGGCAAAAAAGATTTAAAAGAAAATAATAATAATAATAATAATATTAATGATTATAAAAACGCTACTGGTGTTGAAAAACCTAAATAATAATATCAATATGGTAGATTAACAATGCTCGACGAGAGAGGACGACGTTATTCGGTGCGCCGCTATATTTATTGTATCTCAACTATATATGATTGGTACGACGATGTGTACCGGAGAAATAAACTATTATTACTGTACAAAATAAAGCCTCTTTTTTTATTATATTTTTTTATTTCTATTGTAACAATTATCGCCATTGACGATTTCTATAAAAAAAGATAACGAAATTCTACTAAAATTAATTTTTCTAATCCTTTGAATTGAAACACGTATCAATGATGAGCAGGGAAATCGGCGTACCAGCTGTAAGCACCGTTGTTACCACTGTGGGCACCGAAATCCACGTAGTCCAAGATGTGGGAATCCGACCTGGCGATCCTCGGACTAAGATTTTCAATGTCATCATGACGTATACCGGAAACTAAAGCGGGAACGTAATTTTCCGTTTGCCTGGGATATCTCGTAGACGGTGCGACAACTGGATTTATCTCGATCACGTCCAGCTCGTCAATTGGAATCGCAATGTACCGAGACGCTCCGGTGACCAGGGACACACCGAATGTCAGAAGGGAGACGAGATTCTAGAGAGTGGAAAAAAATTAGAAAAAGAGATTTAACCAATCTCTTAGAAATCTTTTTATGAAAAATATTCTACAAGTTTTGAAAAAATTTAGATTATATGAAATACAATGAAAAACAAAATTGAACTATGAATATTTTTATGAACGCGCGGCGGTACAATCTTCATATATCTTATCTGATTACCCGAAAACCTTTTGGATGTGTTTATTTATAAATCACAATTGTTCCGGAATACCGAATTTTGAAACGAAAAAATACAAATGAGATTTCACTATATATTGAATTTATTTTTTTCTATTTCGCCAAAGATCGCATCATTTCGAGTGTACTAATTTTTTATACCATCCGACGAAATTGCAGAACTGTATCGACGTCGTTAACATACGTCCGTATTGCAGGGCGTAAAAAGTGTTCAAATTTTTACGAATTTCGTTAATTATTGTGACTGGCCACAATTCTTCAAATCCTACAAAAAATTAATGTTGACATACTCAAAGTATACAAATCTTTGGGACAGGAAAAATACCAATTTTCAAGTTGTTCTATGTACTAAAAAGTGTATATTTCTCTTTTATCAGAAAACTGTATCACACTGCACATATGATTACAGTTGATAATTCATATATGTCGTGCGCATCTTAGCTATAGGAAACAGTTTAAAAAATAATCGAAAACGGACGTGTGGAGAAAATCAAATTTTTAAGAGAGATTTATTTGTTGTATTCGCCGTTGCGCAATGTTTCATTTAATAGTACGAGATAATTTATTAGAAAAATATAATTTTCAAAAATATAATTAAAAAATGAATTCTGCACATCACAATTGGGTAACTTGAAGAAATATCGCCACATCCTCGCACTGTTTTTCTCTTTCTCTAACGCACACATTTATCAATAGTGAATAAATGAAGCGACTGTTGTTAATAAATATTGGTAATTACCAAGAAATTCATGATGCCGTGGCGCGGTCCGTTAAACTGGCAAATACTGAACTGAACTGAGGACGAGGCCAATGCGATGGATTTTATATGTTTGAGTGAGCCGCAGCTTTCACGATTCCGGCGACATCGGTCGCCGGGACTAACGATTGGTGAGAAGATCAATTTCCCTCTCGATATAACGTTCGTTTCGTCGCAGCTCTCGCGGTTGCAAAAAATAAAAAATAAAAACTACAACTAAAAGAGCCAATAGACATTTTCTTTCATCCGCGAAGATTGCGTCTCACGACGAAGTTCGAGATTACCAATCACGTTTTCGCTTTTTTTGTCCGTATTTCTTGCGGTGGACTGCTGCGGAGCTCATCAGAAAAAAAAAACCCCCAACGAAAAAGCCGGTCGCAAAGTTTAAAGAGCTTAGAACGGTGTATCATCGTGAAACGAGCACTCGCTGTGGCGATATTCCAATATAACACTTTTGTCTTTATCTACTATTCTTATAACGCGCTACAACCGAATTATATTTATACTCCCAGCCAAAAATTTTATTCAATCAGAATTACATTACGATGCCTTGATCATAAATTTTCAGTAATGATAATGCCCAAAAGTTATTAACGAATCATTTCTTTTTTCCTTCCTCTCCGATGAATGTAATTACTTTTTGTCACAATTTATTTGTTTAAACGATTTGTTGAATAATTTTTGATGCTGTTGTTATTGAAAATGGATATTCACAAGGTATCAAATGTAGTCGAATCATTTCAGAATCACTCTGCTCAGAACTGATATTTTGATCGAATACAATTTTTGGTTGGGAATTTACATGTAAAGCGTTCTCAAAAACTATAATTACAAGGTACTATATATTATTTTACCCTGCATATTGTACTTCGGTTTTGTCCTACTAGAGTTAAACGTCCTTAGCGAATTAAATGGAACTGGGTTCGAACGACGAGACTGGGAGTCAATGTATCATAAATAAGCAGTCGTTTCTCCCCATCACAATATATATAATATGGGTCGATTACGCAGCTTTCTTACGCTATCAAGCCGCAAATATAAACGTAACATTAAGTCGTCAGTTATTCTTATGACTGAGCCTAAAAAATAATCGTTGTGTTTGCATAAGAAAAATCTAGAATGCGACAAGAAAACTTGAGAAAAGTCTCTCGAAGGAAAAAAAGAAAAGAACTACAAATTATTTATAACGATCGTTACAATTGAAGCAATTCCCGAGTTTTCTTACGCATACGTAACTTCGCATTTAGTCGAAAAAAACACTTCCAACGCTATACAAATGTATACTACTTTAACAATCGTAAACTTTCTCGATAAACCGCAACAGCAGCCAACGACCTTTTTTCTCTCTTTATGTATAGGTACAAAGAAATAAATTCGTTCTCTCGGGGAAGTGCGAGACCCAAAGTCGGAACGCGGAAGCGCATTTATTTACGGTAGGAACCGATTGTTATCTCAAAAGGCACGGGCATTGGTGCTCGCGGGACGAACGCGTCACGACGATTGGGAGAAGTTCACGATCGTTCGATCAAATTGCCATCTCATCTCGAATTTGAGCGGAAACATGTCTCTTTCATTATACATTCCATAAGGTCGGAACAGAGACGAAACGTGTCTCGTTACTTTGAAATTCTCAGGTCCATTAATCCTATTTATTGAATATTATCGCGTTAATCACTTTTTACTGATAATATTCATTATTGTAAATTCAAGTTTGGTAAAATTTCAGTAAAATATTTATCATTCAAAGTTTGAATGTACATTTTAAAGAATATTTAGTTCTTTTGGTGATTGCATCGATCTCGTGTTCAATAATTAGCGATTGTTTTATGAACGATGAAATAAATAAGCAGCGAATGAAGTTTCAAAGTAACGAAAGATGCGATGACCTCTGCATTAGAAGAAGAAGAAAAGGAAGAAATAGATTGTTCGTCCAGCAAACATTGGAAGTATTTGAAAAATCAGCGGAAATTTTTGATTCCCCTGAAACTAAGTTTCTACTTTGCGATTTTTTTTGATTATGTTGAATTCATGAGATAAGAGTCCGGAAGCGAAGAGCCGCTGCCTCCTGTTAAGCCAACTGCAAGTCATCAGAGTTATGAGATTCATCGCTCTCGCAATTATCGGAAAATATATTCGATTTGATGGACGCGTGATTGATCGAATTTCCGTTTTCTCTCGGGGAATCGCCGTTTCCGGAGACTCGATGATGGTCAGCGTCGCCTCCGCCATTCTCCAGATGCGCCGATTTCTCGTTCTCCACTAATTGCTCAGTCGCTCTCCTGACTGGCGTAACGAGATCGATCTCCTCTATTGGCCTGGTAGATTTCTATGCAGAAATAAAAAATAAAAATAAAAACGTGTCGTTGCAAATTGTGTGAAATGTAAAAATGGGAAGAGAACGATTGAATGTAATGGAAAAAGCATTACGTGCGGTGTCGTCGTTAAATCAACTTCCTCGATCACGGAAGCGTTATTCATTTTTTTTCGAGGCTCCAGCGTTGTTGTCGACTTTTTCATAGTCGGTGGTGGAGGAGGTAATCTAACGGGTGTCGGACTTCTCGCGCTATCGTTGCTGCGTCTGGATAGGGAAAGCGTCGAACTGGCAGCGGACCAAGCACCTTCCTCAGCTTCCGCCAAATTCTCAGCGACCATCTGTTTTCCTATATTAATATCCTTTAACGGAACAGAATGAGAAAATTCATAATTATAAAGAGAATTTTTCAATCAATTAGTCTATACTAATATGAAATTGTCGTTTTATTATAATTCATACCTGATGACAAGTAATTCAATTAATCGGTAACGTAGGAAGTCTTTTTTTACCTTACTGTCATTCTTGTCGTACAGATCGACGCAAGGAATCGGCGAGCCTTCGCGACGTGAACTGCCTAAACCAAGAGCACGTTCCTTGTAACCTCTGACCTTGGCAATGAGGACTTTCCACTGCGCAACCCAGGTGAGGTCACTGAATCTTTCAATCGCCTCAGCATTCCATTCGCCATCGCTTTAAATTTCGTTTAAACCAATAAAAGTAAAAAAAATATTTCAAATTAAAAAATGTAAATTTAATTCACAAATAAAACACCAGGGAAATATTGATTTGGTTTGTTAATAAGATGAGTTTGCTCGTCCAAAAATAAAAGTTTGAATTGTCGAAACGTGGAACAAATTGTTCGCGTGAAAATTGGATCTGGGATCGGTCCAACGGCGCCACCCGCATTACACGAAATCAATAATTCATTTACCAACTCTCTTTCTCTATCTTCAACGATAGCATGCAATTTTGCTCGTATAAATAATGCATGCACTATTATCAGTAATTTATCATCACGAATATTTGGAATCGGTCCTAGACATTGACCCATTTTGAGCGTTTCTTAATTATTATCCGCGTCGTCCAACTTTTCTTTCCATTTTTTCATTTCATTTTATCAATTTATAAAACAACTAACTATGCTTTAAAACAGCGTATCGAGCTTTCGTGCTTTTGCCAGAAGTAATAGCAAGAAAATTTGCGAGTTTGGCCCTGAAGTTATTAAATTCTTAAATCTTTGTTAAACGCAACTGTAGTAAACAATATGTTAAATTAAAAATAACAACATTACCAAATATAATTTAGAATAAATTTATTCAACTAAAAAAATATCCTAACGAATGAAAGTGCTTACAACTAAAAAATTCTCTTTATGAAGAAAAAAATGATTTTTTCGTCGACTAAGCGCTTCCGAGTGGAATCGATTGACTCGCATTTTTTGTAATTGGAATCTCGCGGCTAACGAGTTACGGCCATGCGGATGTTTACGTTCCAAATTGTATTTTATTTCATTATCTCTTCGGTGAAGTATTCGTCAAAGAGTTTCGAGGTTGTAGCTCCATTTATAAATTACGCACGAAGTGCCACGACGGGTAGAATGTTTTCCGAGTGTGTGTGAGAAAGTAAGACTGAGAGAGACACAAAAGCATCTCTCGAACAACTCGAACCTTCAGCATTCAAACTTGAATCAGTCGTGTCTTGTTTCTCGTCAGTCAGTCCGTGAATTTTCGCTGTATCGAGGAAATTCTAGTTTTTTCTAATATCAGTCAATTCGATCTCATAAATAATAATTCTTGAAATTTCTGAGCAAAGCATAAAGAAAATTTTCCCTTCAATGATAAACGCGTATGATTTTTTTAACAACTCGTCAAAATCGTGAATTGATCAACGAATAAAAAGACACTTGATTTTTCTACGTCGTTGCAAAAATCGTGCAGGTGAGTCAAGTCTTCTCGATCTGGAGGGAACGTCCTTGAAAATACTTGGAATATTCTGAACGCCTACTTTACGAGAGAAAGATAGGCTCTAATAAGTTCGCGTATTGAGGATAATCGATTGGTACGTAAATCCTATTTCTGAAATAATTTCCTCCGAGATGCAAGTTCCATACATCGATGTATGCTCATATATATATACTGTGAACAGGTTGTACAAGCTCGTGTTATTAGACCGTTGATTGCTCTTCTCGGTTAATGTATCCCAACGTGATATTCCGTATATTCACGAACCCCTCGTGTAGCGACACGAGGCCATGTAGCGAATTCGTAGCGACGAATGTTATAATTAAAACAGGGAGAACTGAATCATGGGAGAACTAACAACGATTAATGAACTGGCGTAGTAAACTTTTCATTTTCGATGGACTAGAAAAATATATTTTACTGTATTAGAAAAAATGCAATATGAAAAAGAACGTTTTTTTGTTTAGCAATATCGTACGCGTAGAAAATAACAATTGAGAATAACATGAATTATAAAATTTAATTCACTAACAGTTTTGTTAATGAATTTACAAAATTCTGGTCATTTTATTATAGTGTCTGAATAAATTTAGAAGAAATATCAAGGGAAAAAAATGAATCCTGTTAAATGCTTTTTAATTTCAAAATAGAATTATATAGCTGATTTAATTTGGTGATAGGAATGAAAGAATATAATTGCAAGCAAATAATGGACGCTGTAATTAATGAGTCAATCAGCAAGACCTCGTTAAGAGAAAATTCTAATGAAAAAAGTATTTGATCTAATTATTTTAGAGAAATTTTGCCGGAGTACACAAAAAATTTCGAGTAAAAATGTGACGAAACAAAAATGCTAGGAAGGATTAGTTTTTGATGTACAGCGCACTAGTGAAAAACCAAACATTATCTCCCGAGTGGCGGGAATTTGAAAAATTACCCGAACAACTGAGTGAAAGTTTCGTGGATCGTAAGACACGGAAAACTGAATATTCCGCGTAAAATTTTAATTTCGGGATTGAATACAACGTGGTAGTTCTCGACCCAACCAAATTGAAATAATTGTTTCGTGCATTTTCGATTTGTAATTTTTTATACTTGTCAGTTGTTTGAAATTATTCAGAATCACAAACTTTATTTGAGCAAGTCAAAAAGTTAAAATGTTAAAATAACAATAAAAATAAGTAAGTTATTAAAATAATTATGAATGTTTTTATCAAGAAATTCCAAGAGACTATAATTTTCGTGACCGAATTAATAAACATATTTTGTGATGACGATCGTATGTTGACACCACGAAGGAAAAGAATTGAAATGTTGCCAAGTCATTAATTGGATATAACTTAGTGAGAAGCTTGTCAAGACGATAGATTCAATTGGAGTATCTTTGAAGATCTTTTCTTTGACTAATATAACACGAAAGAAGAATAATTAATCCCAAGGCGAATGGGAGTCAATGGCCTCGAGGTTAATCAAAACGATTTGATCATTGAGGCGAATGTTTGTTAGTAATTGTTAGCTTGCAGTATGATGAACGAAATTGAGATACGAGGGAGCGAAGCACAAGTAGAAATTTATATTTAGCTCGTGCGACGACGAAAATTGGGCCAGTGTCCATTGGCAGAGGTTTGAAAACTTCGAGAAATTCTAATACTGCAATATTCTCGATAAACAACAATTACATCTTTCACTTTTTGACACAAATGAACGGTAGAAAAAAAAAAGGAAGCCCAACAAATGTAACGTTTTACAATCTCAAGGAAAAACTATGCATTTAATGTTTCACAAGCGACTGATTCAGCGACCTCTAGAAAAACCGGATTTTCTATCTCCCTAACGACTATCGCTTATTTATATTTTTATCGAATGGAAAAATAAAGATCATAAACGTTCTTGTATACCATAGATATCCGTGACAAAACACTTGGGTGAAGATTTTTGCGAGAGAATGGAACTGTTGGTGCCAACCGTCTCGGACATTGTTTTCAAATATTCCTGGCCGATTGAACACTACAAGAAGACAATAGCAAAAAGTAGCTTGATCGACAGTTTACCCTTCGACGTTAATGTCAACGGTATTCATAGCTCGTGGAATCTGTCAATACGATTTTGGAAGGGACCAGAGGGCGAGTGAATTTTTTCATGATTTTTAACTCTATGTGCAATATTTCAGTCAATTTTTTCAGTTTACTTCAAAATTTGATATCCAAAGCATAATTTTATCTTTCATGATTTATGGATCTACAGGCAAAAGAATAACAAATCCCGTAGTTCTGTGTCTGAATATGCTAAGCTGCACAGTCGAGGAAATCGAACAGGCGACGATACGTTTTCAATTTGCCATTTACAATACCGAGCTCGACCATTGGGAATATTGCCAAGTTAGCCGAACCATAATCGAACTTAAATCAACTTCTGACATTGTTTCACTGGGATACAGAGATTTGTCGATAGTCGACAGACACTTTAAGAAAAATGGAGAAGTTTTGGTGATGGTAAAGATTCAGATAATTCAATACGAGAGTGAAAAGCACAGTTTGTCTCAGGTGCGATAAAATCGAAATTATTATTTCAATTCTTCTTCGATAATTATTTATTATTACGTATTAATAAACAATTGTCTTTTTTTCAGGACATGGCGAGATTGTTGAAACACCCAAGGGCAGCAGATACAAAATTAATATGCGGAGGAACGACTGGAACGGAAATTCCCGTCCACGGTAGCATAATTGCGGCTCGAAGCAACATTCTCGCGGACATGATAGTGCCTTTGACAGAAAAAGAGACGGAAAAAAAAACGACGAAAGTCCAAATCGAGGCTACCTCAAAGTCCGAGACAAGAGATGAAAAAGAGGACAAAAGAGGAGAGAATGGAATTCCGGATGTACGTTTGAAGCGTAATACATCGAAAGTGGATTGAAGTATCTTCAACTAACGAGGAAAATTAACAATTTCTTTGTCGACTTTGCCGTTTAGATAACAAATTAATAACTTGATCCATGGCCACAAAATGCGAAGACGCATTCCCAAAAAAAATGTCAGCGATTTGACACTGGGACCAATTAACTCGAACTCACATTCTTTTTTTTTTTGTAAAAATAATACAATATATTTTTTGAGAAAAAAAAACCGTTTTGTTGTTTTTTTTTGCACCGTTTCCTTTTTTAGAAAATTGCGTGAGTATTTTTAAACGACATTTTTGTCGGTTAGCGAGTGCAATTCACGCTGAGATTATTTTTTCTTCAGGCTCCCTACAAATACACTCTTCAACTGGAAGAAATTTCTCCGGATATTATGCAAGAATTATTGCGATACATTTACAGCGATCGCGTTGATAATTTGGATGCTATTGCCAATCAACTATTATCATTGGCAGAGAGATTTCAGTTACAAGGTAAAATGAGGAATTTTGGTTTTACATCGAATAGACCCGAAATTATTATTGAAAAGGGAAATAAAAAAATATAATTGCGAAATAAAATGTTTCAGGATTGAAAGAAGCCTGCGAAAGAAATCTCATCGAAACGATTACTCCGGAAAACGTTGCTAATCTGTTACTAATGTCCGATGAATTTGGTTGCGGGTCTCTGAAACGAGCCAGCATCGTTTATTGCGAGGAGCACGCAATGAACATAAGGAAAAACTTCGCCTGGAAAGTCATGGAACACGTTAATCCCGAATTATTTAACGAAGTATGCGAAGGAGGAATGGGAAGTTCGCATTCCAGTAACATCGATGACAGTGAATTGAGTAATTGACGATTCGCGTTGTTACGTTGTAAATTGAATGAAGAGAGTTGAAATAAAAAATGTCTCACCATGGTTTAACATTGGCCAAGGAACACTCGATCGCCTGGAGGCGTAAACTGAGAAAATCAGTGCGAAGTTCAAGAACGTGTTTGATGGAAACGACTTCGTGGTCGCCGTAATCCAAAAAGTAAACCTCGCACTCGGAGTCCTCCAGAGGTGATATTATTTCAGCGCGATACCATTTGCCATCGAAGAGAAATTTCGCCGCCACGGTTTGTCCAATCGTGACCTAAAAGAAAAAAAAAATTCTTACATGAAATTCCTCATTTTTCTATCGAATATTTCGAAAAACTTGAAAAAATTGGATTACATTTTTCAAGGCGTGAATCTCTCGATTTTCCGCGTTCTCGTAGTAGGCCGTCATTTCGGCAACTAATTCGTCGAGACTAAGAGTCCCGGAACCGGCGACTTGAACCCAAAATTGACTGGGATTTTCGATCGCGCTCACATAGACGTCCATTGTACCTTCTGGAAAATCAATAAACAAATTTTTATCCATATTTTCCAATCTTAGAGCCCTACAAGAGGTGAGTAAAAATACGATTGACTGACCATTAAGAGTTTCATCGTTTGCCGGTTGCGTTAACAGAGGAGTTTCGCTAGGCAGATTAACGGCAGGAATTCTAGGAGAAATTTTTCCACGTTGCGAGCGGGAAGATTCACCGGCGACTAATTTCTCGAGAGTTTCGTTATACTCGTGAACTTTGTCCTCAATTTGGGACAGAGCAGAAGCTATTTGTTCGGCGGTTCCTTTGATTATAACTCTTGTCTTGAAGTCTAAGGAAAAATAAACGTGAACCGAATGAGTGCAGTAATTAAACGAAATTGGATTAATTGTGAAATAATTGCTGTGGAGCGTACTTGGATCCGAAGACCACGATTTTTCGATAATAATCTTTGCTTTGCTGGACAATTGAATTTCTCTTATGGTTTCTCCAGCTCTGCCAATGATCTTTGGGTAAACTCTCTGTGGCACGTAAGTCTCGTAAGTTTCTATTAGCGGTTGATTGGCGAGTATGTTTTGAATCATCGCCTCTGCCATTCTCAAACCCTCCGCGCTTCCTTTGATCAAACAAATTCTCTCTGCCATTTCTGTATTATCATCTTCGAATCTTATTTTAGTCCCAGTTGTATTTTCTATGCTCTTTATCATATTTCCTCCTCTACCGATTACAGCCGGAACAAATTCTCTTGGTACTTGCACTTCGAGGCGCATAAAACTTCTGGAACACGAACCTTTTGCTTCTCTGTCATTTTTCTCTCTCTCGTTTTCCTAAAAAAAAAATTCCCATGATAATTGTTGATTCTCCCATTATTTTTCACGGATATCATGTTTACTTCTGATTGAATTTTACTTCGGGATTGATTCAATTTTCATTTTTCTCTAGAATTATTTTTAAAGGTATTTATTATGTATATTTATTTTTTTTATTTTATACGAGGTTTCAGTTGTACAAGACCATCATAAGCTCAAAAAAAGAACGTTCCGCCCAGCGATAGATGCAGGAGTCGGTATACGGCTATGTGGTCATCCAACCAAATACTGGCTTGGATCAAAGCTCCCTAACCTAGGGAAGATTATGAAAACCCTACACCGATCGTGTACCCATCGCCGTCAGTTAAAATTTACTATATTAATGAAATTTATTACCAATTTAGATAAAACTGATCGGCCGGAATTACGGATTCAAACGTTTGGGCTTATTCAGAAAAAAATTGCATAATTTTCATGAAAAATCCATGACTCGAGATGAAAAAATATGGAGAAATTATTCCGGATAAACGCGATTTTTCATAATACCTTCTCTATGAGTAAATAAATAATTCCAAGGCCGACACCTGTTAAGGAAATTCCAATGAGAACTGGCAGCATAAGCTGCCTCGGTGTCCATCTCATTTTATTTCAATTCTGCAATATACGAAATATCCCGATTACAACGATGCTTATATTAAAAAAAATGTCACACATTACGTGAAATAAGTTAAATTTGTTTACGAACGTGGGCAACTATACTTCTATTCTCATATAACCTCAACTATATCGGAGGTCAATATTTTATAGTGATTTACGCAATGTCAACAACCGAATAACTGTAAAAACGAAAAGACGTTCGGACTTACAATTTCGAAGAAAGAATCAATATTCGCAATATTTTGGTGATCGAATAATACAGGAGAAATCTGAGATCGCACACATTCAATCGCCGTCCGTTCACATTCTTTCACACCACGACGCTTTCAAATAATGCAATGCTGACAACAAAATGATACACACATTCAAATATGAATCAAAACATTGTTACATTCCCTTCAATATGAAACATCGTTCAAACCGTAAAAGTTATTTCGAATAGCATCGACAAAAATCAAGCAACTTTAAGCCACAAACAAATGTGAGAATTACAAAAAATATCCAACGAAATCATGCAACCCTGTGTCATAAGGTTGGCAATTGTTTAAAAAATTATCATTCGTTCGTAACAGAAACAAAAACGCGGTGGTGGTTCCGCCGGTATGACGTAACAACCAAGTTTAGATCGTGACGCGAGACGTGTTTCAAAGTTTAAGCAAAGAACTCAGGTACGTCTGAGTTCTTTGGTTTAAGTTTGAATTGCCACAATAAAACAGGGGTGAAGGATGTTTTTTGCTTACGTTCGTGTAATTCAACACCTGTGAAGTAATTTGACCTGATACGATAAACTGCACAACGAAACTTGGCCATAAACTGTAAAATATCGACATTGGCAGCGTCAGTGACGACGATTACATGTAAACTATATTTAAAACAGTGGCTAAGGCTAATAGCTTTTATAGAGGTCGTTGAACGTTTTGTAAAAAAAAAAAATACAACCTGAATAACGCAGTGTTTTTGATAGCGAAAAAAATATTCGGCTCTGGGAGTTTTTTCGAAATACAAAAAGAAATTAAAAAGCTCTCACTGTCAATGTGCCCGGCATTTTTTCCACTAATTTGACCTTCAACATTCTCCGCCATAATAAATGTAAACAATCAGTATCGCGGGGTTGGCGGCAAAATGTAAACCGGATGAAAAGATTGCCATAAATATTTTCACGAAAAGCAGACCACAGTCAAAAACAGGAGATCGTGGTTCAACAAAAAAAATGTATACAGTGCACATTCGCGGTCGACCACAAAAATGCAATAAAAAATATATATGTATAGTATAGTGGGATATTTGAAAGTTTATAGACTACGTTCGTTTGTTATCTTCTGATGATAAATGCGACAAGACTAGACGCAAGTTTGAACTATTTCCTAGAGAATAGAGACGTTGCCCACATTGCTCATACTCGCCTGATACCGACTAAGCGTTTCTGCTTACACATCGCCTCGTTTTCGAAGCTTATGGGCCTTTTGTGTCTGTGAAACGCCTCTGCAAGAATATATATAAACAAGCACGCGTATTAGGTGAACTCGCTTGTCTACTTATACTTTTCGCATTACTCACATATACTTTTCGCTCCTCTCGTATATTTGGTGATCCTGAACTCCTGTTAGAAAAAATCGCATTGCTTAGTTTTATACCTGCGTCGTGAGTTTTACTGTCCTCGTAGAAACGATGCTTTTATACAATTCTCCATAAAAGCAGATAATTTTTTATATTTCTTCGATTATACAGATAAATTAGCATATGTTATTCACTTGAAACGATGGACTCCAAGAGAAAACTCATATATTTTTTAATTGATATTGAAGTTCTTAAATGTTTTCAAATTGCTGTACAAATCGCCGTGCAAGTTTGCCGTAATTCTAATCGAATAAATTTTAGGCTAGCGAAATATTCGGGTGTAAAAAATATCCTTGAAATGGAACTGTACGAAGTAACACTCGATCAATACCGAAAGTTTACATGATATTGCGAATTGTATCGAACAAGACAAATGTTAATGACACGTTGATTTTTTTGGAGTTTTGAAATAGACAATCGATTCTATTCCTGATACAAAATGAGCCTGTCTCCTTGTATCGAAAGCCTGGTGTTTCTGCTGGCCTGATACTCGACGTCGACAAACGGCTCTGGAGCGTTACAATTCGTACGGTATTTTTTTTCGGTTGCGTGTATAGAAAGATAAGCGAGGATAGCACGCACGACAGATCACCGTTATCTATATCGAAAAAGAAAGAGAGAGAGAGGGTTGTATGAGGAGGCATCGCTGCATGAGCCTAAAAAAAAGACATAAAAAAAGTAGTCAACGTTCAGCGAGTTCTTTCCTCGTATAAGTTCCTGATTAGCGGAACGGAGAATGTCGTCAATTTCGATTCTCGAAACGTTTATAATTAGACAGTACCCAACAAAAATCCCTTTTTTCAACGACTGATTAGAAAAAGTATGCAGAAATAACGAGTTGGACGTATGATCCGTCAATTTTACTTTTGTTGAAGATAACAGCTTTGCGTCCAAAATTAGCCATTATTTTTGTATTATTTTATATAAAATAGTATGTTGTTTAGATCGTTATAATATCGTTAGAATTACATGTTGAACATACAACGATTTATGTTATTGAGGGGAGAAAATAGTGAATGGGTCAAATGGGCATGAACTTGTCCGTCACTCCGAGAAAAGTAACGTCTGCAACGATCAGAGAAACATACGAGCTAGGAAGTTAGCGCGCGAGCCAGGCACGACAAACGCTTCGTTCTCGTGCTTATTCTCCCTCCCCCGCCTCCTCCACATCGCACTTTTCTCCCCTCCCCAAACTCTCTCTATTTCTTTGCACCTCTCGCACACACATGAGAGAGAGAGAGAGAGAGAGAGAGGGAGAGAGATTTTATCGCTACATGAGACTCGACACCATATATTATCATTAATGCTTGCGTACATAGTAGACTTTACAGTTTTTATTGGACACGTAAATTTATGTTCCTCGGAATATGTATTATTCCCGGCTCTATATGTGCTGGGAATCCATATTCAATAGACGAACTGCCCTGAAAGAAAGCGAATATTATGCAGTCTTTTATCGGTTATCTATTTCATGAATCGTAAGCAACCCCTTGTTGTATCGTTGTCAGTCGATTATTTTCCGATAAGTAGTGTCGCTTTTCGTTCAGTTGTATCAAAATGTATTACATTATAGCGACTAGTCTTCAACAATCGTAAATGCAAAAAGTTAAAAAAATAAAGCACCGAGGCTATGGAAATGCAATTATTTTTTGAATTGTGTGAAATATAATTTGGTTCATTGTTTTGGAAGCTTATGCTTGAATCATTATGGAATTGACAAATTTTTAAAAGGGGCGATTATTATTGTGTTTCATGTTTGCGGATAAAATAAATAATTTAATCTGCGGTGAGCTTGAGGTGGTTATATATACGAGAGCAAAAACACGTTTCCGCAATGATTTTGTTATCATTTGGAAGAGGATATACCGCGACTGCGCAATAACAAACCGACTTTATACGACTCGTGACTTGCTTATATATAAGAATGAAAAGCATCGAGGAGTTTACATTAGTTGCAGAGTATCGAACCCTTGAGCTACATCTTGAAAAGGAGTCTAGATAAGTAACTTGATAAACGTGGGACCAGAGAAAAGTAGACTTTAAAATGGGTAAGCCAAAAGTATTGGTGACGAGCAGCGATACGCCACAAACAGGCTTAGATGTTCTTAGCAAAAGGTATATGATTCAAAAATTCATGAATTTTTGTTTATTTTAGCGAAAAAGAAAGTCGTTTATTCAAATGGACAATTAATTTGCAGATGCGAATTGACTATTATGCCTCAAGTAATACCAACGCAGGAGCAGGTCCTTCAAGCATTTTCGGGCCACGATGCGATTTTATTATCTGGTCATGTCGACATAAACTCTGCTTTTCTCGATCTTGCCGGTAAAAAAAAATATTAATCTTGCTGTTATTGCCTCGATATCGCCATTGTTATCCTTATCAATAAAAAATATACAATTCCACAGGGCAGAGCCTCAAAGTTGTCTCCACAATGTCAGCCGGATACGATCATCTCGACGTACCAGAAATCAAACGAAGAGGCATCAAGGTTGGCCATACTCCGAATGTTCTGACCTCCGCTGTTGCCGAAATTGCTGTCATGCTTATGCTCAACGCGTCGAGACGTGCTCACGAAGGACGGCTTAAACTTGAAGCGTGAGAACAATTTTTCTTCAATTATATTTTTCAAATTTGAAATATTACAAAATTCACGTATTACGGGTATGGATCGACCATCCTGCCCGCTTCGAATTTTTAAAGGTGGATATTTTTTTCGACACAGTTTGACCGATCGCAATAAAAAAGTCGTAGTTCATGGAGGTAAATGGCAAAAAAGGACTAGGACTTTTTTTTATTCAGATTGAACGAACGGTATGGAAAATTTTCACTTTCGAAATTTGCAGTTATCTCTCTTGAACTTATGGCAGCTCAGTCGGCATGATAGTACTTGGCCTGAATTTAGAAAAAATATCAGATTCCAATTTTTTTAATTGTTCGTTACAAATCGTTGCCAAAAATTATCGTTCAAAAAAACGCCTCTTGCCTATTGATTAATTCTAAACAACAGGGTCAAAAACGACTCCATTTTTTAAAATAAAACACTTCTTTTTTACATTTTTTCGAAACCTTTTTCGTTTTACACAGTTTTCATCATTAAATGTTTACCAAATGCAACTTTATCATACACCATTCTCTTCATTATCAAAAAACGAAGAAAATAGTGTATAATTGAACCATATTATTGCACACGGGGAACATTTTGTGCTAAAGAGACGATTGAGGTAATTTTCGACCCTCTTTCTTATAAGAGTTTTCGTTCAGAAAAATAAATTGCAGGGGTCCAAGGTTAACAATAAACGTGCTAATCAAATTGGCAATTTTATCGCAGTGGTCAAACAGAGAAAAGACCGCAATGGCTTCTCGGAAAGGAATTACGAGATTCGGTGGTTGGAATAGTAGGTTTTGGAAACATCGGCCATGGAGTAGTGAAGAGACTCTGCGGTTTCGAAGTTAAGAGTTTTCTCTATACGGGACATTCCCGGAAGAAAGAGGAATTGGGTGCGAAATTTGTGTCCCTCGATGAACTTTTGGCTCAGAGCGATTTCGTCCTCGTGGCGGTTCCATTGAATAACGAGACTCGAGGACTTTTTAACGAGGCGCAATTTTCGAAGATGAAAAAAGACGCAATTTTCGTCAATGTAGGCCGAGGGGCTGTCGTCAAAACAGATGATTTGGTTAAAGTTCTTCGTAACGGAACCATTTTCGCGGCAGGACTCGACGTCACGGATCCTGAACCATTGCCGACCAATCATGAGCTCCTAAAACTCCCGAATGCCGGTAGGTCCAAGAAAAAGTTCACTTCAGTTTAGAAAATATCAAAGTCAAACATTCCAACAATCTGGAAATTTTATAGAAATAAAGTACAAAATTATCGTGATTTCAATAGAGAATAGTAACAAAAAATAAAACTGTATTTCCCGTTTGTAATCGAATAAAGAGATGAACAAAAATAGTATTTAGAAAGATTGTGATTTTTTTTCAGTGGTGGTGCCGCACATAGGAAGCGCAACGGTAAAGACCCGAAATGAAATGTCGAGAATTGCAGCAGTTAATCTATTGAACGCCTTGGACGGCGTTCCAATGGTTTATCCTCTTTGAAGATGGAGGAAATATGACAAAAAGAGGCAAAGGCACTACGGATGACGAATCAATATGCGACATTTTTATATTTATCTTATATGTTAATCATGGAAAATCATTTTTAACATCGATGCTTTTTTTTTGTAAAATGTAGATAATATTTGTATACATAATATATATTCATATATATATATATACATACTATGTTAATAATTTGATATCAGTTCACGTTCGATGCGTTCGGTCGTGACCTGCACCATCGAGCGTTAATATAGTACAAAAAAGATCGTCTCGTGTGGCTGTGTCTCCCCATGGAAGGAGCAAACATTTACAATTTCGAGCCTTTCGAAAATGTTCTCTTCAATCACACTTTTTCCTCATAACGATTTTCGTTTTGGTTTTTTTTTTCCATCTTATTATCATCCATAGTGAACCACCGGTAACCATCAGGCTTCTCCAACCGCGTTTCTCAAATTATTCAGTATAGGATCGATTTTGCTCTCCAGTGACAAAATGTGGCCTGTGTTACAGGAGTGAGAGCCTATAAAACTTACTACCAGTGGCAATTTATTCATCTGTACCACCTGAAAAATAGAAATTAAGTAGATATAAAAATTCTTATTTGGTAAGCTAACAATTATTAACCCTAGAATCCCACAATCTATTTTTTCCAACGTAAATCCCACACTAGGGTCAATAATTACCCCATTCTTCTCTTTAGCATAAAATTTTTTGATAACAAAGAGAAGGGTGTATGATAAAGTCACATTCTGTAATTATTTAATGGTGAAAACTCTATAAAACAGAAGGAATGGTTTTAAAAAGTTGGTTCAGGAAGGAAATTTGACCTTTTCGTGGGATAACTAATCACCCCATTGTGGGGTTCTGGGGTTAATGAGCAGCGGAGTTGGTATGGAAACGATATTTTGTAATTTTTTTAAGAAAATGCAACTAGAAAATAGGAGGTAGGAATGAAATACCTGATAACTGCTGTACATGCAAATAATGGTCTTATTTTTGCCAAGTCCGAGTTTGCTGCCCTGATCGGTGGCCATTGCGAAGGTTGATAAGAAGCTGGCTCTGGTCGCCAATTCAGGAACTGTATCATTGGAAACAGAAACAACGGGTACGCCGTCGCGATCGGTGATCAAAATGCTATGAAGGCCTTCGACGCTGTTCAGCAGCTGATAGAGAAATTTTTTAAGCTCCTGAAAGATCGCGTATAACCTGTCATTTCAATGCACCTCGTCTCCGAGAAAAACCCTTACTTCGAATTTCCTTCACTCACCGCCTGCATTTCGCACTTAGCTGTTGGTTGCGTGATTTAATAAATCGTCAAACTCGCTAGGATCTCGAGAAATTATCTTGAAAAGAGTCAAATCTTGTCTTGTCGATGAAAATCCTCGTGAGCTGTCAATCCGGGTGGCTTCTGTTTTGAACAACGATGATTAATATTATTTAATCTCGTGTACACAACACTGGCGACACTAGCTTGTCACGGAGGGAACTAGTACGGAGCGCGCATCGTCAAAAAAAATATATATAATATAATAAATATGTATATAATATGATATGCAAGCGATATATGTTTTATAAATCATTAATACATATAAATGAGAAATATTCCGTACACTCTGTACACCCCACGGTTCGTTCAACGTACATTCATTCCTGTTTAATCTATTTATAATGGAAATTTTGGAGCTAAAAGACGTTAAAGCTGTGGCTGATATTATTCACGTGTATCCCGAACGAGTGAGAAACGAAGCAATACCGCTGGTTATTGATAATGGTGCGTTTTTAACCTCCCATCGAAATGATACATTTTTTCCATTATGCATTTGTGCTATACTCCTTCAATCTCTAGGAATGAAAATATTTACCGTTTTTATATTTTGATTATTTATGTATTTATTATTTATTGTGTTTTATATATTTATATACGTCTGGGTATATATGCATATATGTACTTAACGATATTCTACTCAAATATCAACGATATCAAACAATTTAGACATTGAATTATTTTAAATCATTCATATTCAATGGAATATCATTTATTCTAAGCTATTTTTGCACAAAATGCTCTTTTAGGATCGTACAAATGTCGAGTGGGCTGGGCGACGGAAAAAGAGCCCCAGTTGATATTCAAGAATCTGATAGCAAAGCCTCGCAAGGAAAGAGGCAAAAAAGATGGAGAATTACAAGTGGGAAATGACATAGCGAATATCGAAGCGGTGCGTTTTCAGTTAAAGACCCAATTTGACAGAAATGTCGTGACGCACTTCGAAGCCCAAGAGCACATATTTGATTACACATTTGCCCATATGGGCATCGACACAGAGGGATCTATGAACCATCCTATAATCCTGACTGAGGCTTTCTTGAACCCAAATTACTCAAGAAACTGTGAGAAACATACAAAACATGGATTTTCATGGTTTTTCAGTAGTTTTCATGGTTTATTATTTTTCAGTGATGGCCGAATTGCTTTTCGAATGTTACAATGTTCCTTCCATCGCTTATGGGGTCGATTGCCTATTTTCGTATCAGCACAACAATTGCCCGCCGGATGGACTGATCGTCAGCATCGGATATCACACTACCCATGTGATTCCAGTACTCGATGGAAAAGCTGATGCTTCCAACGCTAGGAGAATCAATGTCGGTGGCTATCACATCATTTCCTACATGCACAGACTCTTGCAGTTGAAATATCCGGTGCACGTAAACGCTATTACACCCAGCAGAGCTGAGGTGAGTTCTTGGGCTTGTTGTAATCTTAACCCATCAGCAGACGTGTTATGAGACTTTTTCTCACATTTATATTAACACGATGATTACTCGAAAATTTCAAATGGCAAAAGCATTTGAAATTTTTTTTATCTTCACTAAATTTATTCTTCTTTATGATAGGATTGAAAAATTTTTCTGAATTTTTTTTTTGAATTTGTTTAATTATTATTTTTTTGGTTTTTAATGTCAATTATCGTTATATTCATGATTTTTTAAAAATAAAAATGTTTAATAGTCACCATCACTGTAGCGAAATTGTTTTCAAGTTCCTATTTATCAAATTAAGCACTTGAAGCCATACACGTGAGAAAATCTCTCATTGTGCATCCAATGTTTAAAGTGTACATAGCGCAACTGCTAATGAGTTAGAACCAAAAAAATAATAATCAAATTAAGAATACCAAATCATTTTCTACAAGCGCACTGGGACAAGTGCATGCTGAAATAAATATCAGTATTATTTGCTCAATAAGAGAAACGGGAAATTGCGGAAGGTAAAAAATTTCTGAAAGCAATTTAACGTGCTAATTCCAATTCAATGGGAATTAGCAAATTTTTTGCTCGAGAAGGCGCTTATGAAAATATTACCAATTTGTCAGGAACTGATCCATGAGCATTCTTTCATTGCTTACAACTATCAGGACGAGGTAAAAAAATGGTCCGACCCTGATCACTACGATACCAATGTTCTGCGAGTCCAATTGCCTTACGTTGCCCCTGCAAGTACGCCGGGATTGACGGTGGAACAACAAAAAGAGCGTAAACGAGAATTAGCGAGACGGTTGATGGAAATCAATGCTCGAAAACGAGAGGAGAGGGTAAGAAATCTAACAAAAATCGTTTACTGAAAATGACCTATTTGCCGATCATTTCGTGATTATTTTTGTCTTACAGCTCGCCGAAGATGAGGAACAATTGAATCAATTGATGGCCGTTCAGGATCTGCTCGAAGAGGGTGAAACCGAGGAATTCGAGCAGGCACTCAAATCATTTTCTCTTGCA
Organism: Rhimphoctona megacephalus; assembly: GCA_963989365.1. Lineage (NCBI taxonomy): Eukaryota > Metazoa > Arthropoda > Insecta > Hymenoptera > Ichneumonidae > Rhimphoctona > Rhimphoctona megacephalus. The sequence continues at coordinate 16,499,858 of OZ022422.1, read as the reverse complement.
AACGAGGCTGACCTCATTAAAATGATAAACAATCTTCAAGCCAAAGTCGAACGTACGCGACAAAAAATCGTAGCGGCCAATTCGCAAGAGGAAAATATCGTAATCGAAGAACAAAAGCCAAAAATTAAAGCCAGTTTGCAACCAAAGGACCAACAGGATACCGACGAATGGATTGCGAGCGTCAGGAAAAGACGGTGAAATATTTTTTTAATTTTATTTTTTATTAATCGAGACCCCTACAATGGGATCGAAAGCGACTCCACGTTTTTTACTAAAAAAAAACTTCTTTTTCGCATATTTCCGAAACTTTGTTTCATTTTATAGTGTTTTCATCATTAAATGTGCACCAAATGCAACCGTATCACACACCATTCTCTTCGTTGTCAAAAAACGAACAGAATGATTTACAATTGAACCTTATTATCGCACACGAGGAACATTTTATGTTAAAGAGAAGATTGGGGTAGTTTTTGACCCCGTTGTAGGGTTTATGTTTGGAAAAATAGATTTTAGCATTAAAAGACGAATTTTTGTTGAATATTATGGCGCTGTAATGATGATTACTGATAAACTAACTAAAAAAGTATGATTGTTTAAAAAAAGACAAGAGATACTGGACAAACGTTTGGCGAAACGTCAACGTCGTCAGGACATGGCGAAGCGTAGAACGGCAGCAGCACAGGAGAGAATGCGAATAATAAGTCAACTAGCGAGAAAGGAAAAGCGGGACGATGATTTTGGAATGAGGGACGAGGATTGGGACGTGTACAAGGTGATAAATCGCGAGGGTGGCGATTCGGATTCAGAATTGGAGCAGGAGAGATTGTTGGAGTTGGAGGACGTTTTGCGTCATCACGATCCCGAATTCGACGGTGTAGGATCAACGGTGCCGTTGATACCGGGGGAGACGCATCAGTTGCACGTCGGTGTCGAACGTTTAAGAACGCCGGAATTGTTGTTCCAAGCATCGATGATCGGTTCGTTGGAGGCTGGAATAGCCGAGACGATAGAATTCATATTGAAACTTTATCCCCCAGAGTTTCAAACGCGTCTCGTAGGAAACGTATTTCTCACTGGTGGACCGGCCTCGATACCCGGCTTGCTCGAACGATTAAATCGGGAATTGCGCGAGATACGCCCGTTCGGGACTAATTATCGCGTGAGCATAGCCAAAAATTCGAATCTCGATGCTTGGTACGGTGCTCGAGATTTCGGACTCAGCGGAAATCTTCCCGAGTATCTGGTTACTCGGCGCGAATACGAGGAGAAAGGAGGTGAGTACCTGAAAGAACACACGGCGAGTAACACTTACACGAGATCTCCGGATCCCCTGCCGATATTACAAATACCTGTCTCCTCCGAGCAAATTATCCTTGAGGACGCCATTGTCGACGTTGAAATTGAATGAACATGACAAAACAAACACTAAAAAATAAATAATGTACATCCGAATTTTAGAATAGTATTGTGAAGAAACAATTGGCAATAAAACTCACAATTTTTTTACTCTCGGTACGTGGAACAAAAAACAATTCTTCGTACTACGTTATATTTGAAATTCGCATCAAAATAGAAGATCCAATATTTTTCGCATAATTCAGCCATATTGATCAAAGAAAGGATCTGTTCGGAAAAGAGCGAGTTAGTTGATTTTTGGAATAAGTTCGTCGATAGCCTGTGCGCTTTAACCTGTCAGCAAGAGCGCTATCAGACTTTTTCTCACACTTATATTAAAACGATGATTACTCGAAAATTTCAAATGACATAAGCATTTGAAATTTTTTCTATCTTCACCAAATTTATTCTTCTGTATGATAGAAGAGTTAAAAAAATTTTTTGAATTTTTGTTTTTCAATTTTTTTATTTATTATTTTTTGGTTTTTAGTGTCAATTATCATTGTGTTTATGGTTTTTTTTTAAATAAAAATGTTTAATAGCCACAATTACTGTAGCGAAATTGTTTTCAAGTTCGTATTTAACAAATTAAGCACTTGAAGCTATACATGTGAGAAAGTCTCTCATCGCGCGCCTAATGTTTAAAGTGTACGTAGCGCGCCTGCTGACGGGTTAAAATTTGGACAGCGCCTCATTCCTCATTGATCGGATAATAACAATTGTAGATTAGAAAATTGCCTAAGAACTCGATTTTTTTACTCGGAAGGTTGCCGATATGACTGAATTAATAGGGGAAGAAAGGAAAGGAGCAGATTGGAAGTAAAATTGGTAATTTCACTCGATCCATGGATATCTACTTTATTACACGAGTGTACTTCTCTCTCCCTCTTTCTTTTTTTTCTTTGTTTGTTCATGACAGTTCGAACAAACTACATTGTAGCTTGTCTTGCCGATTGCAATATACAGTGTCATATTGGGTGTGTATCCTGTGTTTGTATTAATTTTTTCTTCTCTTTCTTTCATTCATTTCCTATCGACAAAAGTTGCCAATTGAATCGAGTTCCTACTCGTTTTAAATATATATATATGTATATATATATATATATATACGCAGCAATTGTTTAAGAAAAAAGAAAAAACAAAACGTTTTGCGGTGAAAGTGCGAACCCTCACGGTTGTTTTTCTTTTCTCAAATTTTGTTCGTTAAATAATAACGTTTTCGCCTGACTTACAGCGACCTCAGCTCACCGACTTAAGTCCACTGCTTAAACCTAACATCACAATATAATATACTGAAGAAAACAAACAGAACATATCATCGTGGAACGTCACAGAGTTTTCTTATTCAAAAATCAGAGCTTTTTGAAAATGAAAGCACTTTCGCTTTTATTTATTCAAATCTCTTATTCCTTTTGGTGAAAAAAAAATGAATCGTACGAGATTGATAAACGAGTGTCGATGAGTCGAAGAATAAAATCGTTTAATGCTTTGTGATTTTTTTTTATTTTTTTTTTTTATTAAAAATAAGCTCGTTATTTTTCTTGTTCATCTCACTCGTCGTACGTTTCATCCAATAAACGGACGAGTTTTTTCTCTTCATCGTGAATCGCGAATACCGAGTTGAAGTAAAAGATAAATCTACAAAATTCAAATTCGTATCAATTTTCATCTCGGTTAATCGGCCAATTTATGAATATTTTTTTGTTCGCAACGAGCCATATTGGTGAACTTGGTAAACTATGATTTTTTTTTTCTGTTTTTGTTTTTCTTTAATATTCTATAAAGCCCGAGCGTAATTAAATTTTCGATTTGGTCCCCGTGATATAGTTTGAGACGCCGTTTAAATAAAAATAATTATAAATAAACTTGTAAGCGAGATGAAAATAGACCACTTTTTGTTTCTGTCTCTCTTCTTATTCGACTGACGTGAGTGAAATTGCGGCGTTATAAATATATATATATCGCGAAAGAATTTAGTCTTATCACGTCCAAGTTGAAGAGAAAATGATGACGAGACTTCGAGGGGGTAGACGGGCGTTTCTGTATATAACAAGAAGGGCGTGTGTGCCGATCCAAAAATAGTGCAAGACCCCCTGGATTCTCTTCGTCCGGATGTTTCCGTACCCGTTGGCGTGTGCATAAGCATGCCGGCTCCGAAAACAAAAAAAATTCATCCCGCAACGAAAACTCAACGAATCTTAATCTCATTATCAATTTTTATCATTTCTTTTCGTTTCTTTCTAAATAATATTCCTTACAGTTATCACAGTTTGAGGTCGCTGCAGGCCAAACATTCGCTAATTTATTTTATTTTATTTTTTTCATCATTTCATTCCTCTTTTTCTTTCAATTTTATTCTTTCATCTCAAAACGATATTTCTCTTCGTCTCTTTTCTTTCTTCTCCGTATTCTCATGTTCCTCGTGTCCCACGACAATTTCGGAATATCATTTAATCGTGACCTCCCGAGGTCCCAATTGTCAATATTCCTTCATTCGATTCTCTCTCTCTCTCTCTCTCTCTCTCTCTCTCTCTCTCTCTCTCTCTCTCTCTCTCTCTCTCTCCCCCCCCCCCCTCCCTCTCGATCCTCTTTATCGCCTCTATCGTCGTCTTTGAGGTAGAATCCAATTTTTTCGAAGAATAAAATTTGCTTTCGGAACGTGCTAAAAGTGAGGGTCTACTTTCGCTAACGGTAAGCTTAGACTACAATTAAAATTATACGTAGCATTATCGTATTGTTGTTGTTGCCATTATTTTTCGCTTCACTCTCCGATCTTTTCATATTAATAATATTAATTCAATAATAATAATAATAATAATAATAATAATAATAATAATAATAATCAATCCTTGATAATTATTACAACAGTGGTTAATGTCTCGTAATACAATGGGTGGGAGAGGGTGTTTTATTTTTGTTGTTTTTTTTTTCATTCTCGTATGTATAGTATATAATTATATAGTTCGTATGTTGGGCATATGGGATAAATGATAGCTATGTACAGTACATACTTGCCTTAGTTGTACCATTTTTTTCTTTTTTCTTTCTTTATGTATATAGTATGAATCTATTCGGTATCTCGTATAATATTTTCTTGTTGTTACTTTTTTTTTGTTCTTTAATAATTATCGTTTACACATAAAAGACCCTATGTATAACATGTAATATTAACTATAGGTATGCGGTATGTACGTAAAAGGATGTGTTAGCCAGGATATGTTGGTGAGAACTATTTAGTCAAGCTTTCGATTCCACTTTTTGTTTCTCGTTTTCGTACTTTAGTTGTGAAATTGTTCCTTTTGTTCCTGCCGGGTTTCATTTTTTCTTTTTCTTTAATTAATTTTTATTTTTATTTTTATTTTTTTTCAATTTTTCACTTTGCACTGTTCTATTAAAAAAGTGTGTACGTGTGTGTGTTTAACCGCGTGCGAGCGCGCTTTTATTTTAATGTTCTTTTTTTTCCTTTTTTTTTAATCTTTTTTTTTGTATTCTCTTCTAGTAAATGTTTTATCTTTGTTTTTCCTCAATATAGGTACATCCGTACAATCGCGTGTCTGACCTATATATGCCTACCTACGTTGTATTTTGTTGTTTTTATTTTTTAATTGTAATTTTTATTTAACTTTTTTTTTCATCGTCATCTCATTCTTTTTTTTATTCATTTTAAATATTTTTATACCTCGGTGAACCGTGTGTGTGTGTGTGTGTGTGTATATATAATTTTAGTTAGATGCTTGTTTGCTCGTTTAGTTACTTTTGTTGTTGTTGTTATTATATTTAAATCTTTAACCATATTACATTACTAAGTATTTATTTTTTATTATTATTATTTTTTGTTATTTCCTCGTTAATGTTTACAAATCGGTTATGTATATTTTATGTATAATTCGATACTCGGCGCGACTCGAAAATATTGAAAAATTTCTTATGTTTTTCTTTTCTATCGTTTTCGACTCGTGCCGCGATCGTGGGCGTTGGTTTTTTTTCTTCTTTCCTTCATTACATTTCTTTAATTCTCATCTTTTTGCTAATTTCATTCGCTCGGCCTGTTACATATATGTATATACTCGCTCGTCCAGTTATGAAATTCAAACGTTTTTGCTCTCGACAGGAGAGGAACGCGGCTCATTTTTCTCTCGTCCTTCATAACTCTAATGGCAGATTTGTCCATCGTCGTAAAAATCTTCGATCGTTAACTTCGTCGTCAACTTCGACATGTTTATTTTGTCATTTCACACATATATATACTTATATATATATATATATATTCTTTTTTGTTCACTCTTTTGGACTCGCGTTCCGCAGCGCACATAGAAATTTTTTTACATCCGTGTGACTTTCGTATCGTTCTTGTGGATTTTTATTTGGGGAGGAAAAAAATTTTCTTCCCTTCGTCTCTTGTTTTGTTCTTCTAATCCTTCTCAAAATTCACTCCATCGTTTAGCAAATAGACTAGACACAAATTAACGCTTTAAGAAAAAAAAAAGTCAGTAAAAACGAAAACAAAAAGGTAGAATTAGAAAGTTCTTTCTGCGAGATTATAAAATTTAGCAAATGGTGGAGCGAAATTTGAAAAGCGCATCGGGGCTCGCTAATTATAAACGCTTATGTGTGGATTTATACTCTACATATATATACACATATATATATATATATATATATTTTTTTTTTCTGCTCCAACAACGCTGCGGAAGCGAGTATATAGTTCTTCTCCCTACACGATCTCTCGTCCTTCTTTCTTTCACGTCCACCCAATTCTTTCATCATTTTTTTTTTTTTTGTAATTTTATTTCATTTTCCAACTGCAAGGCGCGCGTCTTGTATTCTCGCGGCATTTCTAAAAAATCCTACCCTACGCAGGCCTCTAAGACTTACGGTACTTTACGGTAGCACGGTAAACCTCTATATAAAAATAAGAACTATCCCTACGTAAACGTATTACAAAAATAAATGGCATCGTACTCTGCTAACGAAGCAAAAATGGTACAGGCGCAATGTCGAGCGACCCGGACATTGTAATTATTTAGGTTTCTTTTTTTCTTTTTGTATGTTTGTTACATTTTTTGTTTCTCTCGTTCCTTTTTCCCCATTGTTCTCCCGAATTTTTATCTCTTTCACCAATTTTTCGGTCATATCATTTTTCTTCCATCTTTCTCCCTTTTTTTTTAACAATCGACGTGCGTCCCTGATAAACTGTCAATGGTTTTTTTCCAAAGCATCTCCAATCAGCCCGACCAATCACCCGATCTTGTTTTTCCTTATTGCCATCATTATTTCCTTATCGAGCTGTCCTTCAATTGCAGAATTACATACATACACGCACACACAGATGCACTCATCGAGGAGCGACACGGGGGGGGGGACACGTTTTAGTGTTTTTTTTGTTTACATCTTGTACATGGCGTTTTGATCAGTTAGAAAGAATTTTTGAAAAATCACCAAGGCCAACCGAATCAAGAGAACCAAAAAAAAAATAAAACTTTGGATATTCTCTTGTATTTTAATATTGCGCTTCGTGAGACACCCCACCGTGTTCGTTCTCTTGAGAAAAAAAAAACAATCAATTTTTTTATCTCTCGCTCTCTCGATCTCTAAAAAAAATGTTGTGCTTGAAAAAAACCAGCTATTTTTTTCTCTCACTCCCTGTTGGAGATCTCGTTTATCAAAGAATCACAATGGATCGCACATTGACAATGAGACGAGGTTTGATCGAGTATCGGATTGTGATTCGGTTCAGCTTTTTTTTTTTTTTTTTCAATTTTTTTTTTCTATTTACGTTTCGTTCCTAATGTTTTCTTTTGTTCGTATTGTATTTAATCGTGTGTACAGGTTCTTCGAAATAGTCAGCTTTTTCACACATTTTTCGCGGCTATTTCTTTAGTATTGTGGGGTGCCATCGACGTGACAAAAAAAAAAGTTGGAGCGCTTTTAAAAAATTCTTTCCTCTCCCCGATCAATCTCGCGTCAGATTTTTTTCCCCTCGTCCTAAATTCATTAATATCTATCACTCTCGTTATTACATCGTTCGCTCGCCTCGTTCTTCACATTTCAATTATTTACAATTAAATACGTCCCCCGTCGTCGAGAAACTTGCACCTAATTTTGAAGAAAAACAAAAAAACAAAAAAAAAATTACTACGAACTAAAAATAAAAAAAAAACGCGCACACACACACACACTTTGTCCGTACTTCGCTATATGGTCAATCGGGGAGGAAAAATAATTATTTTCTTTCTCGCTAAAACTCAATGTGACGTGTACTACACACACTCATATATATTATATATAAGCGTGTGTATAATTATATATATATATATATATATCGACAAACAATAATTCCTACTACATACGATCTAGGGCTTCGTCCGCGTGTCACGTGTATTTGTGTGTGTAGATGTGAACGTGTATGTATGTGTGCGTGTATATGTACAACACTACTCGTCCAAAGGCAAAATAAACAAATATCTCTCCGTTTCTATTTTTTTTTTGCCTCCGCCACAGTTTTTTTTTCTTCTGCTCCTGTCCCGTAAAAGTGAAGATGACAAAAGAAGGGCACAAAATTTTCGCTCATCTTGACAGAATATAAATCATCCCCGTCGTTTTCGGCAGCTTTCTTTTTGTTTTTGTTGTGTTGTGTTTATACATGGTCGTAGTTTCGTCAATATTTGGAAGATAAGAACACGATTTTTTCTCAAGTATTTCCCGTTTCGTTCATTTGTTGAAAGTAACCCGAGATATGAGAGAGGTTGTTGTGTGTCGATAGAATATAATAATAATAATAAAAAAAAGCGAAAATTAAAAAGTTCGCGATGAAAAATTGCGGGATAAGAAAAGGGAGAAAAAAGACAACAAATAAAAGCAGACGAAAGGAATCGAGAACGAGCCAACCGATCGAGATGTTATCGACATTCAATTTGGGCAACACAGTAACATTAAGGAGCGAGCTACGTTTTTTTTCTTTCTTTTTTTTTTTCATTTTTTTGTCTCATTAGTCTTGTAAGAAGCTAAGCACAATTTTATATATGAAACTAGTTAGGAGCTGCGCGGGCATATACTCGTAGGCTTTACATCACAGCTTAGTAGTACAATATCTCATAGAGCTGCACAATGACTAGCCAATAAAAGATCATTGTTGATATTTTTTCATCTCTTCTCATTTCGTTTATTCTTTTTATTTCGTTTTTTCACATCACGCAACTTTTTTTTTCTCCATCGCCTCTATCGAACGTATGGTTATCAATTTTTTTTTTTCCCTTCGTACTTGCTCCTCTTTATAGGATAATAATCAGTCTTCCCGGTGACTCGGTGCGTGTCTCATGGAATTGAAAGCCCCGAGCATACGCGCGCCCTTTTCAAACTAAAATGACGCCACATAGGCTTCAACGAAGGAAAACAAAACAATAAACATACATATATGTATTTTTATATATACATATACATATACATATATTTATTAATATTTCGAGGCACTCTACCGCGATTTGATTGGTTAAATGATTTGTTTTCTCTATATTTCGTTTAATTTCATTTTTTTGTTCTCTTTACTTCTATGATCTCGTCTTGTACAATTAAATAATAATAATAATTAATAATAGTAGTAATAATAATAATAATAATAATAATAATAATAATAATAGTAATGAAGAAAAATCGTAAGGGAAAGGAAAGAAAAATTCGAATCGTACTAATATTTAAGGGAGTCAGAGGATGTGCAGTATCGACTAACGAATTGGTGTAACCGCGGTGTGGTAAAACAAGCATTTACATAATAATTCTTCTATTTATAATATATATAATGTAGTTTTCTACGCGCGGTGGTCATGGTTTCCCCGCTTTTCCATTCCCCCCCCCCTCCCCCCCCTCCAAATTTCTCGTACATACTTTTCGCATTTTGTTCCTCTTTGAATTTCTTTCCGTCCCCTTTGTCGTGTACTGTTTGTTAATAAATTTAAAAAACTAAAATCTAATAGTGTTCGTGAAAACGACAGCCCCCGTCTCTTTTATTTTTTCTGATTTAATCCGTGATAAAGATGGTCATTATTATTTGGTGTATTTCGTTTCGTTTTTGTTTGTTTTTTTCTTTCGCTCTCGTTTTCATTCCCGATCGATATTTACAAAACTCCGCTGTTTCGATCACTCATTTCGGCCCCGTGTACTCGGATATGTGGGCGGAAAAATAAGAAAAAATACACACACACACGGTAAGTACAACTAGCGATATATTTTGCATGTAAAGAAAAAAAAAAATAAACTCCGATCCCATATCTCTATCGTCCGGCGATCAAAAGTATATTTTGCGTGCGCTTTTTCGAAGAAAGAAAGGCAAAAGAAACGAAATACAAGTAAATAGAAGGGAAGAAAGCTGCGGGAGGATGTTGGAAGATGACAAATTAAAACGCGAATGGAAAAGCCCTATTTGTGTGTGTATTTTTGTTTATATATATATATATATATATATATATATATATATATATATATATATATATATATATATATATATATATATATATATATATATATATATATATATATATATATATATATATATATAGTAAAAAGTATTGAAACTCGTAAAAAACCATGACTCTTATAATATCGGGCCTTAACGGTACACAAACGGGCAAAACGCGTTAATCAAAATCAACAATGTTTTCTCGTGTCTTTTTGTTTGTGTGTGTGTGTTTTTTTAAACGCGTGTGCCTAATATTAGCAATAAGTGATAGTATTTAGCTTTTTTCTTCTTTGCCTTTTTTGTTACTTTAGTAATAGAATAGTAGTAATTGCGATAGGAGTAAGTAGTAGCGGTATTAGTAATTAGCGATAGTAGTAAGTTACAAGTAGAATAGATGATTTTTCATTTTGCATCATCAAATTGCAACGAACATTTTCTTTATTACTGAAAATTTGGAATTTCTTTACTAATAGATCAAATCGGTTAAAAATATAAAAACACAAAAAATTTAAAGAGCTAGAAAATTGAAAAATAGTCATATATTCGTTGTGTTAAAACGATGCAAAATTGAAAAATCATTAGAGGCTAATGCTTGAGATGTCGATGACAATGATCGTGGGAGTAGTTGATTTTTCTTGTTATCTTTTATCTTTCTCTCTCTCTCTCTCTCTCTCTTTACGCTTTTCATTTTCTTTGTTGTGTCTGTTCACTTCTACAAATTGAGTGAAATAAGAGGTGGAAGTAGTAATATAATAGCAGCAACAGTGTTTTGTTGGTTTTTTCCTCTCTCTCTCTCTCTTTCTCTTTCTTTCTCTCTCTCTCTCTCGCTATCTGTTCTCGCTTTTGCCTGTTGTTCGTGTTTCTCAAATTTCTGACTATTGTCACTAAATTTTTGTCATTCCATAATTTAAAAAAATATAATAATAATAATAATAATAATAATAATAATAATAAAATATGTAGGCACGCAGCGCGTCTACCAAACTCGTCCGATTATTTCAGCTTCGTGACATAGCTGTTTTTTTCTCTCCTCATTTTTCCATTCGTTTTCCTTGCCTTTTCTCTCTCTCTCTCTCTCTCTCTCTCGCTCGTTTTGTCCGATAGTCACGAAAAAAATAAACCCAATGTTAAAAAAACCCCTTTGCTGATAATAATTACTATCTATATCACAGATCCAAGTGACTAAACTCCTTTAAAAATATAATTATAAATATGTATGTTGTGTGATGATCGCGTAATACATCTACTCGCATACGTTTTATGTTTGAAAAAAAAAAAAAGAAAAAAACACACACACAGAAAAATAGAGAAACTTAAAAGTGCCGATACAATGGAAACGTGTAGAGATTTGTTTTATTATTAACTTTTTTTCGTATGTTTCGTTTTTTTTTGTAATGTCAAGGTTTGCTTGATTTTTGTCTCCTTCGAGTATAATTTTCGAGATCGGTCAGTGCTAGAGCATCGTACACGAGAGTTTACTTATGTTTTTTTTCTTCTTTTCATTCTCGAGGATTCGCGAGCCCCGTAAATAACTATCAATTTTTTCTCTTTTGCCAAATGTCGTTTCGAACGCCTCGTCATTTTCTATAAACGTATACACACATGTTCAAATAGAATTTCGTCGGGTTAAAAAATGTGTAAATTAAAATCTTTCGTCGTTCGTTAAATCGTTCGAGTAAATAAAGTGGGAAGATAAAAAATTTGGTCAAAGCTCGAAAAAAGAAAAAAGAAGGAAATGTCCAGTTTGGTCGGCGTCGCGCGGCGGACTCATCGACGCTAGCACGCAATCGTTTAGTGTTGTTCGTTCGTTGGTTGGATTAACGAGTGTGATCAATTGTTACGTTGGATGTATTCGGGATAATTAATGGGTGGATTAGCGGTGGCGTATTGGGCGTAAAGATAGAGGGCCGGATGTAGACCGGGTGGTGGTGGCGGAGGTGATTGTTGTAATTGTTGCTGTTGTTGTTGTTGTTGTTGTTGTTGTTGTTGTTGTTGTTGGGGATGTACGGAAGGTAGAGCAACGCCACGATGAGAAGGAGGAGGAGGATGAAGATGATGGGGATGATGATGCGGATGATGGGGAAGATGATGATGAGAGGAGTGTAGGGTGGTGGAGTTGGAGAGAGAATGATACAAGTGCGATTGTACCGCGGGGGGAGAAGGCTCGGAGGAAGTAGAGGAGGTGACCGAGGTCTGATAGAGACCGTGGAGGACGGGAGGGCTCGTGGGAGAGGGCGTCGTCGGAGTCGTCATAGTCTTGCTTGTTGGGGTTGTCGTGGTCGTCCTCAAAGAATGAAGGTTAGTGACGGTTCTCGTATTATTGATCGGATACGAGGAGGATGACGATGATGAGGGTGATGATAATGTTGATGTTGATGTTGATGTCGATGACGAAGATTGGCCCGTAGTGGGAGGGCGGCATACTACTACTTGCTGCGGCGTTGACCGTTGTAGCGGCAGAGTCTCGGACGCGCTGCTGCCGTCTAAACACTAGTTGGTTGTCTGCGGATGAAGCAGAGGAAGTGGAAGCTGTAGATTGTTTTGCTTGGTTAAACTGGCGATTTCGGCGACGATACCGCCCTTGGTACCGCCGAGGGAATCCAACGAGGAGGGTCCGTCATTGTAGCGTAAATCGCATACGGGACTCTCGAAGCCACCGGAGGTCGTACCACCGCCGGTACTCTGGGGCGTCGGTGGATTGTGATTCCCGCTGCTCTGATTGTTGCTCATGTCCCGATGTACTCGGTTCTGATGTCTGATGAGATAACTGTCGCGGACAAAGGTACGCCCGCAAATGTTGCACTCGTAGGTCGTACTCGCGGTGTGAGTACGAATGTGTATTGCGAATTGGCTCTTGGAGGTAAAGGTCAAAGAGCAACGATCGCACACGAGCGGTTTTTCGGCGACGTGACTCCAACGATGCGCCGTTACGTACGATTTAACGGCGAAGCGTTTCTGGCAAATGTCACAGGCGTACGGCCGCTCACCCGTGTGCACCCGTTTGTGAGTATTGAGGCTGCTCTTCTGGGTGAAACGCTTGAGACAGAGCTCGCACTGAAAGGGCCTCTCACCGGTATGAGTTCTCATGTGTACCTCTAAATACGGCTTACGACAGAAGCTAGCTTCGCAAACGGTACAATGATAGGGCTTGTTGCCCGAATGAAGCTTCATGTGGACGTAGTAAGAGGAAGCTGATGACAAAACCTTACCGCAAACTTTACAAGGCTGCGGCTTGGAGCGAGTACCCTCCTTCACCGTCTGTTGGCCCGTTGATTGGCGCGACGGCGCCGACTGTTGTTGCTGCTGCTGTTGCTGCTGCTGAACGCTCTGCTGTTGAACACCCTGCTGCGACTGCTGCTGCTGCTGCTGCTGTTGCTGCTGCTGTTGCTGATGCGCCTGCATCGTTCTTTGCTGAGACTGCATTCGACCTTCCTGCTGCGATAGATCCTCCCGATCGTCCGACAGATTGACCATAGAGTTTGAACCGTCAGATCGACTAGAAGCAACGGAGTAGAATCCCATCGGCTCACTTTTGATTTGTTGTTCAAACATAGATGTCATAATGTCCACCTGATGAGGATGCGGCGCCAGCTGCTGGTGATGCTGGTGCTGTACCGCCGCTTGCTGATGGGGTGGGAGCAGAGTCAGGTTGCGCTTGACAAACTGCTCATATCCTGCGTACCAATCCACCTGCATCACACAACCCAATTTTCGTTTATCCACCTTTTTCTTTTCTTTTCTTTGTACGTCTAATAATATTTCTTTTTATTTTCCTATTTTCTAAACTCAACCTCCCCCCGTTCTGGTAATTCTATCGGTTTCTTTTTTTTTTCTTTCGTAATTCCCCACGCAGCGATCTGCGCTAGACGCTTTGCCTAGTTTGAACCACGGTCAGAGATATACGCGAACGATCACGAACGCGAGGACGACGCTGCTGATGATGCTGCTGCTGTTTCTCCTCCCTCTCGTTACTTTGACATTCATTTTTGACAAGTGACAGAAGTGCAAATACACGATCAGCTGATTGCATAACTTTTTTCGCGGTTTCGTACACGGTAAACTGTGACGAGGGGGACTCTTCGTGCTGCCACCACGGTTCTTCGACAATTTTTTTTTCTTTCGTTCTTTTTTTCTCGCTCTCTACTCTTTCGATTCGTTTTTTTTCCCCCTGCTCTTTTTCACGACTCGACACTCTTTGGAGGTTTAGAGGCGCGTTGCACGTTTTTAATCGGTGAAAACGCGGGACGCGAGAGCGCGCGACCGCCGATTTTATTCGAAGGAAAAACTCGCGGAAAAATGCCGTTCGCCGATGAATTATTTGACGCTAAAAACCGGATTGTCCGTGTGTGGTTTGGTGTGCCGCGGCGCGCAGCGGGGGAGTCTCTCTCACTCGCTCTGTTTCTCTTTCTCTCTCACTCACATACACTTTTTGCCAACTATGCTACGGTCCCACTCTCTCCCTCTCTCTCTCTCTCGCGGCGAGTATCCGTCTCGCGGAGCGTAGCTTCATAAAACGTACGTAGGTATACCGAGGAAATTCGGTTTACTAACCTTTGCTAATGTAGTGGTCCAGTCTAGTGTTGAAAAAGTTACGCCTCATCGAGCACACGAGCGACGTTACGAGGGTATCACGGAATAACCCGATACATTTGTTTAAATAATGTTTTTCTTCAACACAAAATATAAGATGGCTGCTACTATATTTCACGACAGCAGCCCCACGCATATACATAGGTATAAAGCAAAGCGCCTACTGATTGACGATATGGACGAGCGCTTCTAATTGGCCGAAGGGGCTAAAGTCGCTGTCGCAACGACGAGCACAAGCGACGCGCTCACGATGCGACTTGTCGATTGGCTCAAATATTTTTGCGATAGCCGCGCGAAGAACCCGGCTGGGGTTTTAGCGTCGAGGCGTTTTCACCGTTCCCTCGGCCCTCGCGGCGCGTTTCGTACCCACTTTTCACACCGTTTTTCGTCGCCGCGAACAGCGACGATGCGCCCCCGCCACACCGCAAAAATTATGTATTTTTTCTCCTCGCTCTTTCTCTCGCTCTCTATCTCTCTCTCACTCTTACTCACTCACTCACTCACTCTCTTATCTAATCGACCATGCCGATTCGTATCGCGACGCTCTCTGTACACGTTTCGTCCTGTTACACCCTCGAAACATCCAATCCGCACGACGAATTATAATAAACGTGATACCGGCTAGTGTCGCGATACGAATATTATCGAATGTTTATATTTTATCACAGCTCTCTCTCCCTCTGCCGTCCCTCTCTCTCTCGACCTCCCTCTCTCGACTCGTTTTCTTTGATCGCGAAAATTATGTGTCTCGATGATGATCGCGGGACCGCATGTCTCCGGAACGACTCGCGACGACGCGCCACTGTGTACTGCCGCTTACGGCTATATATGGAACGCTTATCACTCCGGGGGGGTTTCGGTGAGAGGACGCCGCTGTCGCCCTCGCTCGCTCACTCGCTTCTTCTTGCTTGCTCGCTCTCGCGCCCGCTGCTGCCGCCCGCTCACCACCACAGCCTTTCCTCCTCCGACTCTCTGCGCGTTTTGTGCTAGAACCCTAATAACAACATGTCGGTGAAAATATCCGCTCGCTGCTCCTGCTCCTCGGAGAAAGAGAGAGAGAGAGAGAAAGTTCAGTCAAGGGCACTATAAAAACGACGGCAATCGCGTCGAGAGGGCTCTCCCTCGCCCTCTCTCTCTCTCTGTCCCCTCTTTCTCTCTTGTTCACGCACATCCATTTCTCAATAGATATTCCGTAAGAATAATTTTACCCTTGCTCGGCCAGTTGTGTACGCGGAACGAGCAACGAGGGCATGAATGAGTAGAAAATATATGAATTAAAATCGCAAATCTCAATAACATATATATACATACATAAATAGATATATAATATATAAACGAGGGAAACGTGACTCTAGAGCGATCGAGGAACCATCGGCTTGGTATATTACACGGTATCTATTACACTTTAAGCCATTTGACAAAATGTATCGAAAATAAAATTGATCGTATGGTATTTTACGGTGTGCGTTAGAAATGGCATCTGCAACGAGAAACGTGATGGACAGTTCGCTAAATGATCCTGTAACAAAGGCAGTCGTCGACAACATAATGGGAAATTTACCAACGAAAAAACCACCGGTACGATGCGTCGATTGCGATCTGTGTTTCACCAGCCAAACTGTGCTCGAGTGTCATCTTCAAGGATCTCGTCATGCCAAACAGGTTTCTTTCAAAATAACCTTTTTCTTCTGACTACAACAAATGTCAATTTTCGTACATTAATTATTCAACGAACCCTCGTTAATACAGATTAGATCAAAAACGATAATGGCCTCCCTGGAAGAGACGAAAGTCGCGTTCAGCAAAGACCAGGAGGCTAATAGCCTCAAGTGCAACGTTTGCAATGTCTGTCTAAATTCCATTCAGCAACTGCAGACTCATCTCAATGGTAAGATTGCGGAGCATCTTTGAAAATTTATTCGTCATGAAATTTTTTATTTGACAGTAAAAATTATTGGTTTGGTATTGTCTCTACGTGTTCGAAGAAATTTTATGAGTTTTTATTCGCTTGATTATTTGCAGGCAATCGTCACAAGAAGAAAATAATGAAAGGTAATAAGCCAATGATAAAGAATTCAGTACCTTACGGTATTAGGTGTAGACGAACGATTTATCTGGACAAATTGATCCAGAAGAATGCTGTGGTACTGGTCCACTGTTTGATTCTATTCACCTTTGCATGTCTAACGCTGCTTCTCACCTTTGTATTCCATCTCTACATTCTGTAAAAATACTCGCTAGAAAAAGCTTCGTTAAAACGTTTGAAAATTTGTTAGTAAATTTCCTGTACAGATCGATCATTGATACTATTTTTGCTCGTCTCTGAGACTCTATCGAGTTGATTGTTATTTATTTATTTTTTTGTATTCATTGGCGATAGAATTTTGTATGATAGTTTAATATTTGCTTGTTTATTTATTTTTGCGTTATATTTTTGTGTGTGCTTTGTTAATATTCTGCTTAGTCGAACTCTGCGAGTTCGAAAAAATCATTGTCACGCTTACATTTAATAAATTAAGCAAAACTTTTGGCATAGATTTTTTTGTTTATTTATTCATTTGTTAAATGTTTTATTTTTCCCTCCGTCTTCGCAATCTTCCTCACTAAGTTTGACGTCCTGTCCTGTCTCGTTGATGCTGGTCTACAAAACTATTTTGAATCTGGGGTGTGTTATCAGCTAACCAAATTGTTTCCAAATCTCGGTAATAAGAAAAAAAAAAATTAATTAAAAAATCAGAGTATTTATAAAAACGTTGGCTTCTTAAAAAAAAAAAAATTCATCCAAATTCTGAAAGATAATGAACTTTCATTATTAAACGACCGTCCATAGAAAAATTGCACCATTAGAAATTTCTTGAATAATACCAAATTTTTAAAAGGGAAATGTGTGGAAAGTTCATTTGAAAACTCGATGAAATAAATGCATTAGGAGTAAAAAAAAAAAGATGGTGGATATTTTTGAAAAACTGAAATCACACAATGTGAATTGTAAAATGTTGGGTATGAGATTGAAACGTTATAATTAATATAGTTTAATGGCATTTTTAAAAAAAGAATATATGGATATTGAGGATAAATGAATAATTAGCAGTCAGATTTGAAGCGTAAAAGCATAAAAGGAAAAAGGGGAAAAATTTTAGAGAAAATGGTGGTACAGCACCGAGTCCCGCACTCATCGAGTGGACGTTCTTTTTCTCGTGTAGCATGAATGTGTAGTGCTCAAGCTGATTTATTATCACAATGGCCGAAATAAACGGCTGTGATAGATAGATAGTGTTGATTGCACATTGATGCTTAGGTGGATGGACCGGGACCGAGGTGACTCAGGGTTCTTCCGTCGGGTCTTCATCGGCCGTGACGAGCGTGAAAATCGTCGCTTCCGCAAAGTCTATAAACTCGACGGGTAACGCAAAGACTGCCAACTCAAGTGGCAACAAAGGAGTTACCTTCTCGTGCGACGTTTGCAACAAATTTTTCAATTCGAAAACCCAATACGATGTGGTAATGAATTATTCATCAATGCTATTCAATATTTCCCGCCGAAAATGTTTCAAATTTTAACACTTTTTCGATACCGTTTTTTTGTTGCAGCACATCTCGTCGAAGAAGCATTCGGACAGGCTCAACAGAGGAGCCACGAAGAATCCAAAGAAAAAACGCTTTTTTCCTTATTGGAAAAAATCGAAAGTACCGGAAAACGCTGACGCCCAAATACCGATCCCTTCGTTGGCGAACAACTTTGTTTCCGGTGGTTACAACTCGTAGGAATCATTTTACATGAAGGGAAGAAAATATTTCGAAAAATTCGGTTTGACGTTGTGGCAGCAGCAAGAAAAAAAAATCTGCTGTACCGATAAAACACAACGTCACGTCCATTTTGTTCTCGCTTATTTCAAATGGACGTTAATTACGATTTGATAATTCCAATCTTTCCAACACATGCAGCAGCTCTTCTTTTCTTCTCTCCTTTTCTTCTGCGTGAGAAAATATCGTTAAGAAATTCAAAAAATATAAAACAAACTTCAGAGTATTTCGATAAAAAAGCTTTTTTTTCTGTCACTTCGTTTAGTATTTACAATCACAAAGATTATGGAGTATTGTTTGAAATTCTTGGTCCGAGAGACATCGAGTCGTGATTTCCGGGCTAAAAAAAAAAGAATTCTGTAATAATTATTTAATGGTCATCGTTGTCTCGTGTTTAACATTTTTGTAGAATGTGTCTACGAGCCAGATGACTAATTGTGTGGATTTTAAATACATAATTAAAATTATCAGTCCCCAATAATTGAATGTTCATTTATTTGCGATATTACTTCAAAAGCGTTATCACCGTTTTCGTGCAGTGCCCAAAAAGGTGAATTTTTGTAGCTCGTTTTGATGTCTTTAGATTTAGACTGGAAGCGCCGATAATTTTTGTTTAACTTTTAAATTTTCATGAAAAACTTCGAAAAACCAATGTTTTGACTACTTTTTTGAAACTAGGGCAAAACCGAAGACACAGTTAATATAAATACCTATACAAACCTTAACAACGTAAGTTTCGAGCAATCTTTTCAACTCGGCATTTTGTTTTCTTAAGCATTTCGTCTCGTTATTGAGTCTGTGTCTTTCTTTCAAAATATCATGATATTTGTGGAGTCCAATGAGTAAACCGTCCCACAACTTTTCTTTTTTCGGAGGAAATATATCTCTGTATCTTTTCCAAAACTGAGAAACATCCTCGTTGGTCAAATTGCGGGATAAACTCGTAACTCTTCCGTGGGACAATTTATCCCGAAGCCTGGAAGATCTTTCTCCGTCGTTTCTTCGGCTTTTTTCCGCAAATTCTCGCAAGGCTTTGGTCACATTGATTGACTCGATTTCGAGCAAATGTCCCTTTTTGCAAGTGACATTTCTCCGCGTTAATGAGGAACTCACGTCTTCCGACGAGCGTTCGGCAAATGTTATTCCGCTCTCGATTCTTCGAGCTTTTTCCCCACTTCCATCAGTATTTTCGCTGCTTTCGCTATCCTCGCATCTCTCCACTTCAGAAAAAGTTGGGATTTTCGTCTCCGGCTGGATCTCACCATCGACGGAATCTTTTACAACTTTCGGCTCCTCCGAATCATCATTTCTGTGCGAATAATTACATTTGTTATTAAAACAACTACAAAATCAGCCCAAATTTTATTGTAGAATTAATTTACATCCGCAACGTGGAAGAACAAAATGAATTAAAGCTGAATTATTTTTTCGCCATTCAACTTCATCAAATACTATTATTATCTTGTAAAGTTAAAAAAACTGAATATATAAAAAAAAATAAAAATTGGGGATCTCATGAAAAAGGCCCGGAAATTGCATTTGTCGTTTTTGAGCAACAAAGAATAACATTTTTGGTAAATATGGAAAAGCAATAAAAAATATACATCAATGGAACGAATGTTTTGAACATACAACAAAATGATCGAAATGTGATGAATACCTCGGTGGGTTTTCCTCGGTGGAGGATTCTCCCTTCTCGGATCCACTGACGATCGAAACATTATCCTCTTCATTTGTGCAAGTCACGCAGTACGAGTAGGGTAAGAAAAAATTCAGCAACAGATCGACCTGGCTCTCGGTTTTTATTCCTAAAGCCTGTGATATTAAGACGATAGGATTATTAACATTGCTAACAAATGTAATGATTGTTCTAGCGTATTATGCTTGTAAATAAATCGGATTGATGAGAAATTTCTTCATCAATGACGATTTACTTGAAAAACGTTGTCGAGCCGAATGATAATATTGTCGTGACTCGAATGAGGAGCAAGCAATTCTTTCAATCTGTCCTCGATGAGAAAACCCGTATGATCAGAAATTTGCTCAAGTATATGATTCAAAATTCTTCGTTCCAGATTCAAGTCTTCCAGATTATTCGGTTTCTCGTGAATCTCCAACATTTTCATGCCTTCTTCCATATCCGCTTTTCCTTACCGATTAAATTCAAACGTAATATTAGAATTGCAAAAATATTATTTTTCCAAGGAGTGTTTATAGATATTTTCCGTTTACTTTGTTGCATTTCGTTGCACGTTTTTCTATACGATGAAAGATGCTCTTTTTTGAGGAGCTTCGTCTCCGGTGGTTCCCAATCAAGGCCGAGTGTCTGCTCATGAATTATTCGATCCGCTGTCAAAATCTGAAATGAAAAAGATGTGAAAGTGCAGGTTTTCAAATATAATATACCATGTAATATAAAAGAAAAAAATGTACTTTTTCCACGAGTTCATTGGCTTTGCTCTCGTTCATGTCCCAAATCTCGAAATACTGTTTCTCATTAACTCGAGTGAAGTGTTCAGACTTGGCCTCCAACTCAACGATATTTTTATGAGCTTTTTTCACTTGATCGGTCAATTTTTGTATCTCCAAACGCGTGTTTTCCTCGAGATCGTTATAATTCTTTTTTAGCCCATTTATTACGTCCTGAAGTCTATAGAGGAGAAATAATTACGGAACTGTTTAATCCTAGAACCCCACAATCTATTTTTTTCCAACATAAACCCCACAATGGAGTAAATAATTACCCCAGCCTTCTCTTTAGTATAAAATGTTCCTCGTATGCGATAATAACGTTAAATTATATACGATTTTTTTCGTTTTTTGATAACGAAGAGAATGGTGTATGACAAAATCGCATTTTGTAAATATTTAATGGTGAAAACTCTGCAAATCGGAAGGGTTTTAAAAAATTGGTTCGGGAAGGAAATTTAATATTTTCGTGAGGTAACTAATTATCCCGTTGTGGGGTTCTAGGATTAACAATATCATCATCGAGTATGAATCATTTTGAAAAATACGAACTTGTTAATTCTGCGTTTTTGCTGATTTTTAATAATCGAATTCTCATCCTCTCGGCGTTTGAGTACCGCGTAACTATAGTCTAATTTCTCGATGTTCATCATACAAATTGTTTTTATACGTTGCACCTCTTGCTGAAGATTCAGACACTCGGTTTCGAGCTCGATTTTCTCGGATCTATATTTTTCTTGATGATCGACCATTACTCGTCTCATCTCGATCTCGTATTCCTTCATTATGTCCTTTCTCGTTTCCACACCGTTCATTTCCTCCTCGTGACGTTTTTTGTACAATGCATCCCATCTTTTGGACACACTCTCGAGGAGGGAACTCCTCTCGGAATTTAGAGCTTCCTCGATAAGGATCAGCTCTTTTCGATAAGCTTTTGCTATTGTATTCACCTGCACAATATTCCGTTTATTAAATCAATAATAATAACGTGTACTAGTTCGGCAATTACTATTTATTCTTTCAACATTAAATTCCTAAGTTTCAATTCAATAATTTATTTTTATTTGACCAAGGTCCAAAACATCATTTTAATGGAAATTGTTTTTTTTTCTAACCTTACAATTTTTTCATTAATAGCCAATGTTTGTAATTATTTGAAATATATAAATAATATTTAATAAATAAATACTTGTAGAAATTTGCGTTAATGCAATTTGTTTACTTTGTTTCATAGAATTATTTGAAATATTTCGTGAATCTCTAAATGTTTAGGAAAAAAATTTCAATTATAAACTATATTTATTCTAGTACTTGCTTGATTTTCTATTCGTTCAATCAATAAATCGATATCTTCGCTCTGTTTTTTCTGATCGATAACGAATTTTTCGTCCGCATTCTCCAATTCTTGCTTCAATTCTTGAATGACGACTTCTTTCTGTTTTAAAATTTCCTCGCATTTGGCAATCTGAGATTGTATGCTGTTGTGAATGTCCAAAGGATCTTTTGACTCGAGAATACTGGACCATTTTTCATTAACGATTTGATACTTTTTTAAAGACTCGTTAGCCTCGTCCTCCAATGTTTTTAGGAGTTTCTTTCGTACAGCAATATCCTCTTCACGACGATCTATCGCTCGAGCATCATTAGCTATTTTCACATTGCAAACAATCTCATCACCCTCCGCTATCAATTTTTCCAAAATTTCGGCGCTCGTTTCTATTTGTATTTCTGTCTGGCTTTTCTCAATTATTTTATCCTCCTCCGCACCTTCCTGTCTAAATTTTATTAAATTACATTTGTTATTGGAAAATTGACAATTTCTCTTACATTTTTAAATGTTGCATCATTTTTTCATTTACTTCTAGCAAAAAATGAAAGTACATTGAGCGTTTTCATTGTTTAAACGAATCCAATATTAATTTTTTCATTTAACAGCACAATAGATATAACATTTTAAATATTTCAACTAACTAACCCTCCGTTACACGCGTCATGAGCAAAACGCCGCTTTTTTATTTCTTTTTTTATTAATAACCAAAAATTTAACTTACAGTGTGACAAAAGCTCCTAAAGTTGATTATAAAATTTACAGTTTTTTTGGCGTGTGTGACAGAAGGTTAAATAAACATTTCGAAAACGCAATGAATGTAGTGCAATGGTTTGATTTAAATGAAAATGAAGATTTTTAACGTCAAAATTGCGAGATGACCGCACTTACTTTTTGAGAGCTTCCAGTCGTCTTTGAATTCTCAATCTTCGCGCCAATTTCCTTTCATTAGGATCGCTTGAAGTAACGGACGGTTCTTCTGCGACGTCAAATTCGTTATCGCCATTTTTCGACTCCATATTTTCGAATTATGCGGAAAAACGAAAAATTCAAAATAAATCATATGGATAAATGAGCAACGAGACTGATTCGTAATTAAGGTTAGGTGTTGCCATAAACAACGAAATGAAAAGTTGTCGATGGCAACAAGAGGGGCGTCGAGGAGATAATCGATCGCGGAGGTTGTTGTTTTTCGTCTTCGTAACATATCTACGCTGCGTTCGACAGCAAAAAAACCCTAGATAATTTTATTTATATGAAAAAATGAGATGCCCATATTTGTGTAATCAGCAATCTCTCGTTTTAGTTGCTTCTCTATTTGGAATGACATATTTCGTGACTTCGATAAAGCCCGATTGAAGCGTGTAAACGAAACTCGCGAACTTTTGCGAAAGATATGCAACAATAATAACGTTATTATGTTTAATCAAAGTCCCAAGCAGGATCGGCGTTTAAAGTGTAGTTAAAAATGTTTAAATTTGAACGAGACGTAATCGGTGTTTCCGGTGTGCGCCGTGGACGCCAACGATGGCAGTACTTTACATCATCTGTATCACTCCGAGCGGGAAATTGGCGTAAAATTCAAGAAATTGTTAGTGGATTCGATTGGTAAGGAGCTGAAGCTCGCCTTGCGAACTTTCTCCTAAATAATTTAACAAAAGAATTTATGTTAGAAATCATATACCTTTATTTGACAAGTGATAGTTCTTTTCTCGACGGCTGACAAAGTTCTTCTCCTTTTTCTTTCTTTTCACTCGGCTCTCGTTCCTTTATTCTATGAGTCTCTCGCGCAGACTCCGCACGCTCCTTTTACACACCGACCAATCACGACGCTCGTTCATTATCCCACTATCCCACTCATGATTTCTTTGGTCCCACGACTCACGACTCGCTTTCACACGCTCACTACGTTTCATTATTCGCGCTAATACATAAGTATCGATGATTGATATATCCTAGCCTATTGATATTGTTTATAAAAGCAAACCGGTTACAAAATGTCGTTGTTTGAAGCTGTTTATATAAAGTATTAAGAAAAGCCTTATTATAATTCGTATGGACTAAAAGAATATCAAATTTAAACTGTGAATGATTTTAACTATATATATTTATTTATAACACGCGAAAGCTATCGTATTTTCTTATCGATTAGTAATTATTGCTTATTATATAATTTATTCAATAGTCACCCAAGTCGATCACGTTCCTCTCATTTCTTTAATCTTTAATAAATTGTAAACTTATCAAAAGAATGCATGATTATAGGAAGTACGAATATCAAAATTTGCGCTTTCGCAGGTTTCCTGCAAGAAAATCAGCGCACTCTAGTGACGAATTACGCATTCGTCACACATCATTCGCAATTACTTCCGACGCATGTCCCCCACTATTGATATCGACGCATGCGCTCAACGCGCACGATTCTTTAGTAAGACAAATTCATGCGCAGCGCAATTTTCTTTCGAGATACTTAGAGCAGCTCCGCTACATGCACGGTTTTACATACAGGTCTGGAAACTTCCGGGATCGGAAGGATCGCTTAACGACGAAAACTTTTTACTGCAGTGGCCGCTAGGGGCGCAGCTATCTTTAAAGAGATGGTGGTGAGGCGCGGTGTGACGGCAGACGGAGGTATTGAACAAAGACAGCACTAATTGCCGCAATACTTCCCATCTGCCTATCTCTCTATTCTAATATTATTGTTGCAACGCGAAAAATATGCGTTGCTGCCCTTTTTTTTGTTTTTATGGTCGTCGGGTTATTTTGGATCCGGCATAGGTATATAAGTTGCCGCGGACGCGGAGCACGGAATTATTTATTACCGGCATGTGGCGACCGGTCCGAGTGACCAAGAAAAATGGGAAAATTTGGTGACCAAAAGTTGGTGGTAAAAAAAAAATTATATGTATTCCCGTTTCCTCTTTTCTCTTTTGGTCCTTCGACCTGGATTAACTAACGTACATCTATGTACGTCGGGGATTGCTGGCCACATGTCGGAGAAAGCGCAATAAGGATTTTTTTAGCCTTCCCTTTATTTTCTTGTCTCAAATTATTTTCGGCATAGGTTTTGCCATTTTTTGGGGGTCGTGGCTCTACTGCTGCGACCAATAGGAATTATGCATTTTATTTTGTAAGAAGGGGTATTTGCCCTCTTCCTAAGTGTAAAAGTTTTGTAAAGTTAGATTCATAACGAACTCCGAGCTGCTCACGTCGGAGCATCTTGTCTGTACCGAATAAATAGTTGTTGTTATATTTTATGAAATTAATTCCACTGTTTTTGATTCATTTATTTCAAACTACCTAACTCTCCGTAAAAAGAAGGTTAGGACATCGTCACGGGACGATACAATTATCATGAAGTAGGTTTAATAAATATTTTAATAATTTCAACATGTCTGAAATATTTTTAATTCAAACGAGCGCGATAAACATAATTCATTTCAACCCTAGCTACACACTACGGGGTCCAATGGACGGACAGCGACACTACATTTTCACCTTTTTTTCACTACACGCCTTTTCATAAACGTTATAACTTTTTATCAAACGACTTTTTGGCTTTACTGATTTCTTCCCCGGATTGGTCGGAGTCTGGCGTTTCAATTGCACTACAATTAAACATCAATAGACGCAATTCCTACAATGTTACAGAGCAATAAAAGTCGTCGGTCCAATAGACCGATAGTGTGTAAGTAAGGTACTAAAAGTTTTAGTGTGTAACTAAAGTTAAGAGTTCGGATTTCTAATGCAAGCTTTAAGGCGGTGTCCTGCTTTCTGAGGCCCAAAAACAGCGTTTTTTCGAGAATTTTTTTAGAAAGGAAAAAACAAGTGAGCCCAGTGAACTGAGGTATATTTTAAAAAATGCACAATTTTTTGATGCAACGAAAAAATAAAATATTAATATCTGCAATACGCGTTAAGCTACAGAGTTCCAAATAGTCACGATCGGAAGAAAAAAAATAAAAAATACGTGAACCCGCAACATCCTCCAAAATGCCGTAATTATTTAAATATTACAGAAACAATTTTTGAAAGTTTTCGAAAACAGTTGGAAACGCGGTCCTCGCTGTAAAGAGTCTTGGAGCAAACTCTTATAAATGTACTTATCTCGAGTCTCTACCGAGACTCTAGATATGTATTTGAAGTGTATAAAAAAATTTTTTTCAACATGAAACAATAAATCACTGCAGATTTATCAGCCTATACCATGAGCGTCTTGCCACTGCAGTCTGCAATCGGCGCGAATGATGCAGCTCGTAATTCTTGACTGAAACAAAAAAACCAATAAAATTTTCAATTGTCGTATATTTTCTTCTGGGAGAACTAAGAAAAAGCAGAAAAAATCGTGAATTTATAACTTTTTTCAGGTTTGAAAAAAATGTGTTGTTTAAAAAAAAGATTTTAACGTGCTATAAAAATTATTTAAAAAGACCTTTTTAACGACCCTTTTAGTTCACTTACAAGGGGGCATTCCCTATTCGTCATCACCGATTTCGCTCAAATTTACAGGACATGCAGGGCTTGGCTAGAAATGAAAGTACCCGAAGTGGGAACTCCAGATGGCCAAGCGTTTAGAAAATAAAAATGTTGACGCAGCTCTCGTACCGTATAAGCCATTTACGTTAGTATGTTTGCCAATCAGCGGTTGGCGTAGCGGTAAGAGCTCGGACTAGTAATTCGATGGTCGTGGGTTCGACTCCCCGTGTGGAGACTTTTTTCTATCTTTTTCTCAATTTTTATATTATTCATTTTCCAATTAAGCAAAGAGGTGAATAATTTCTTTTATTTATTTATTTATACGCAAAAGGCATAGAAAAAGTAAAAAATTGGGATTTCGGACTTTTCAACGAATCTTATTGTGAAACGACTATTCACGTTTATGGCACATTCCCCAAGGAGGGGAGATAGCCAATAAGGGAGAAAGAAGAAGAATTCCTGTTTGAACACGTCAGGAAAGTTCGCGACTCCAAATTTTCCACGCGACCTTCAGGTGAAAACGAATCTTACAATTATTGTGAAATTATTGTGAAAGAAGAAGAATTTCTGTTTGAACACGTCGGGAAAGTTCGCAACTCCAAATTTTCTACGATTATGCGCTCATTAAAAAATGACGTCCTATATGCCTTTTGCGTATAAATAAATAAATAAAATTAATTATTCACCTCTTTGCTTAATTGGAAAATGAATAATATAAAAATTGAGAAAAAGATAGAAAAAAAGTCTCCACACGGGGAGTCGAACCCACGACCAACGAATTACTAGTCCCAGCTCTTACCGCTACGCCAACCGCTGCTTGGCAAACATGCTAATGTAAATAGCTTATACGGTGCGAGAGCTGCGTCAACATTTTTATTTTCTAAACGCTTGGCTATCTGGAGTTCCCACTTCGGGTACTTTCATTTCTAACCAAGCCCTGCATGTCCTATAAATTTGAGCGAAATCGGTGATGACGAGTAGGGAATGCCCCCTAGAAGAGAATTTAATACTGAAGAAAAAAAACTTTGGTTCGATTCAATAGGTCGTTTAGTTTTTTTGCTATCATGCCCACCAATTTAGAAAAATCGTGAAAATAAAAACTCGAGAAAATGCACCTCAAAGTTTTCAATAGGAGAAAATACAAATTTTTATTACTTACATTAATGATCTGCTAATCAGCTATTCCTGGTCCATATAGTAGTCCTCCTGCTTTCTCAAAAAACTCGTTCAGATGGCTTTGCTCGAATCTACGAGCTGTACGAGCCTCCTTGCTGCTAAATGTGTGGCGCTTGTTATCCCTCTTGATTCGTTGCGCGTCAGCGATATCAGCAAACATTTTGCACTGCTGGCCAATACTCAAATTGAGCAACTGCATGGTACTGAAAATTGCTGAACGCTCTTCGTTGAACATACCTGCAGCCATGTAGGCGGCAATTTCAACGACTTTTTGTCCGGAATTCAGATGTTTTGGAGTGATGCGCCAGACTGTTGAGGTGAACGACTCGTTGGAATGTTGCGTGTGATCGCCTAAGCATTGCGTTAAAAGGTCATCGTTTGAGAGTTCTTCATAAGTGACAGGGCAATCAAGACCGTACGAATTTGTCTTCAAAATACCCGCAAAAGTTTTCGAATCGCCGTCGCCGATGTAATTTGTATGTTTTACGGCAAATTTCTCGTCGGATTAT
Organism: Rhimphoctona megacephalus; assembly: GCA_963989365.1. NCBI lineage: Eukaryota > Metazoa > Arthropoda > Insecta > Hymenoptera > Ichneumonidae > Rhimphoctona > Rhimphoctona megacephalus. The sequence continues at coordinate 16,471,660 of OZ022422.1, read as the reverse complement.
AAAAACATTTTTATGATAAAATCCACCTCCATCTTCCCTGCTCAACCTTCGTGATAAGGTCGACTACTTTGCCACACTAGTACGCAATGAGAGTTGTTACACCGTACAATGAAGTAAAGTCACTTTTTTTCCAGGATCCATCGCTGGACACTTTCAAATGAGTTTCGATTCTTCCCTTTTCTACATTCTTTTCCCGCTCCTCTTTGACAGCTTTATCGCTGACTATTTAGAACATTGATTCCGATGTTGAGTGAAGGTACTGCACTATCTTATCATACGTTGATTTCGCCAACCCTTGGCGTAGGTGCATGAGGCCTGATGCCTTCTCGTCCAACATCAAGTAGCCTCATAACGAACACGATCCGTCTGTTGATTTCGTAACCGGTGTTTATTAACGGTCCTGAATTAATTTCTCTTCGACCGCACATACACGATAAAATAATTTTGAAACCTAAGCCTCGATGCCCGCTCTCTTCAAGTATTATGCTTTGTTTGCACGATCTGCAGATTACAATATCAGGGGTGGGAGTAAGATTTTCGAATGATTAAAACTTCGAACGGCTAAAACTGTGAATTTTTAAATTGAAGAATAGCAGTATGTAGACACATTAATTCTACTATAGCCTTTATGCTGGAAATAAAAAAATGAGAAATTAAAGAATTCGAAGTACATTCACGTCAAAAACAAAATATAACAGTAGCCCAAGTGACGAAGGCTGGAATAGCGATTTTACAAAAGTTCGACTATTACGCATTCGAGTCGTCAAATACTGAAATCGGCAATATTATGAATATTCACAATTTCAAATATATTTAAACGAAAGACAAAATATTAATGTGGTCAAAATAGCGAAAGACCAGAAAGTCGAACGGTCGAAATAGCGAGAGCCTCTGGGCTGTAAAGTATTGCTTGTCATTCATCGTGCTTCACAACGTTCGCTATTCCGTACTTCTAATTTTTAGTCATTCGAAAAATTCACTTTCGAATTATTCATACTATATATTTTGGTCTCTCAATAAAAGAATTGCTCTCCATTTGGAATTTAGAAAATATAAACTTCTTACATTAGGACAATTTATATTATCTGCATTTGAAGTATAGACAGTCTGAATATATATTTTCGAATAAAAGCACGATCAAAGAAAAAATATTACATCAAATACGCATTCAACTTTATACTATCGAAAATATAAACTTCGAATTTCTTATTTTTCGTTAAACGAATGTTATGAATACTAAAATTTCAAAATATTAACCATTCTACAATTTGGTTATTCTACATATTAATCCTCACCCAATATCAGTAATCGCATGAAAAATTGTGAGAAATTCAATGATTCTATAACAATGAAGTGGATTCACAATTATATGTTCGCTGCTCGCAGTTGACAATTTTTTCGCGCTAGTGCTCGTATACAACTCTTCATCGCCTGTTTTATTTGTGAATTGATTACCGTGAAATTGACGTTTACGCGGCTTCGAAGTCCGTTCGGAGGTCAATAAATAATTTACCTTTTGGATAACTTGCCATGATGTTCTTACGATGTGTACGCGCCAAGAATCGGAGCAAAACTAACCCTTGATGCTACAAGCTGCAAAGTAAAAACACGTACACGGTATCATACACCTTTATACACCTTTATTTTTTCAGGTATGAAATTCAGATTAGAAGATCCAAGGGCGGAGAACTCACATACCTGCTCGACGCTCCTCTGCTTTCGGCTTTGTATTTTCGAAAATACTTAGAATTGGCCTCTGTATAACTTTATAAATATATTCTTGGATAGTTTATCTAACGATTTAAGCAATAAAATAAAACGATTTTTCGGACCTTCTAAAGCAGGACACCGCCAGCGCAGTTCGTTGTCTTTCTAATATTATCATGAAGTAGATTTAATAAATATTTTAATAATTTCAATATGTCTGAAATATTTTTAATTCAAGCGAGCGCGATAAGCATGAATCATTTTAAGAGTTTGTTTTTTTAAGGGATAACACCACTTTAAGGGATAACTGTAACGGCCTAAAAGAAAGCGTTTTTTTAACATTTTTTTTTGGGCGGAAGAAAAGGTGATAGCGAAATAATACTTGGGGTAATTATTAAGCATATATTTAAATATATTACGAAAAATTTTCATAGGAAAATATTACAAAATGGCGACACTGCAGCAATTCTCCCGAGGCATGTTGAATCTGAGGCGCTCTGCGGCACGCAGTATAACTGATGCCAATTTGAATCTGGAAGAAAAAAAATAATCTACATGCATGTAGCTAGTGAACCACGTAGGGGATTTTAGAAATATTGATTTTTGTGTAATTGGTGAGTATTTCACTAAAGTTGTTTAATTTTTACCAACAATAAAAGGACAATTATTTGTTAATGAATATTGTTTAAATTAACTTATCGAAAATCCCCTACGTAGTTCATTTTGAAATGTTATTTCAAAGTTGTGGTTAAATTTTCAAATAGAAAGATTGGAAATTGTTGAAGTTATGCCGCGTGCCGTTTTGAATAATCATGTTTCGAGAAAAACGCGTTTGAAGTTTTGAAATGTGTTAAAGACATGAACAAATGAAAAATTCTACTCTTAGAAAATTCTTACCATTAATCTGCTATCCCAGGACCATAAAGTTGCCTTTCCAAGTTCAAATTCTCCTCCTTATTTTGTTTCCTGGCTGACTTTATGTTGGAACGTGCCTCTTTTGCTGCATCTGACAAGGACAGCTTGGCGAGCCTTATGCGGTTAGCAACGGCTTCCATGCAAAAATTATATGATTGGGTACCAATATCCATCTCCAAAACTCATAATCTGTAGGATTTCAGTCAGACCATCATTAAATACATACGCAGCAATATCTGTTGCTATATCCAAGACATTTTTGCCGCAGGAATACGATTTCGGAGCCAAATTCCAAATTGTAGCATTGAAACTTTCGTTTCTGTTCTGCGTATAACCTCCTACGCAACGGTTTAATAATATTTCTCGGCTCAGCTCCTCATAAATAGGTTTAATTGCTTCAAGAACTTCCTGAGAAAGTGGCGATCTATGATGGAAGGTATCTAATGAATCAGCTGCTTGCGCCTTCTTCCAATTGCACCAAGACTCTGAGCACTTCTCGTGCTGCGGATTCTTATCGGTTGACAATTTGTGAAATATGGTCGCCCAGATTTCATTTTTCATTTTTTCTATACTATTCGGATTACGACGTATGGCTAAACCATAATAAATTGTCAACTGATCAATTAGCTTGCCAGTTAATTTACCATTGCTACCGAGGCTTTTTATTTTCTTTTTTAAATTTCTCAATCGGGTTCCCATTCTTTTCTGCATGTGATCAATACATTCTTTCTTTTGTACTTCAAAATTTTCATACAGTTTTTTATCCACTATACGTTTGAAGGTTTTGCTATCTCCGTCTCCAATGTAGTTTGAATATTTCAGACTGTGTAAAGTTTCAGAGCGCTCGAACATCTCAACGATAGCGTCAACCTCCATTTTACCGGATGAGCCTTCATGATTTGCTTAACATTCATCGGCGTGAATTTTATGCTACTCTTCATATTTAAAAAAAAATAATATATAAAATAAAAAAATAAAAAGTTATGGGCCAGACAAGTACTCTGTGCGTATAAACTCAACGTACGGTGGTGAACGTTCATCAAATTATTACCAATCAAACAAAACTGTGCTATCATGTACGGACATAAATTAAAGATTTTTTTTTAACATTACAAAAGCACGGGATCTTATGTGAAACTTAACTTGACACCCATATAAAAACAATCGATACTTGAACATCGGGAATTAAATTTAGAAATGAAATCATTTCCGAAAATAAATGTGTGTGAAAACGTAATTCAATGTTACTGCGTTTGTGTGCCGAGTTTCCGGTCGGTTTCTGAATATTTTTCGTTGTTTTCGCCATAGCGTAGACAATGTTGTTTCATTGGGTCATATAAGTAAAGACTATTTGACACCATTGGCCGCGCCATAGCCAAACCAACTTCAAACGTTTTCGCGTACAGGGAAGGGATCACTCATCCAACAACTGGCTCTGCACGTAGCTACTCGACTTGTGAGATCCCAGAAGCAATGCACCAACTGCATGCCCTACGTTGCCGATACGTCGATGTTGATATCTTCTCAGTCACCAAATAAATAGTTGTCCTAGTATTGATATCATAAATTTTACTGCCACACGTAACTTAGATGGTGACCTTTTTTATTTTTTTTTTCTAAACTATTAATACATCTTACACACCAATTATAAATGATATTTTTCTCATCTTAATTACGCTAATTTTTTAATGTATTGATTCCTGGTTTTTTCTGTGGAAATAAATTCAAAGTAACATTTATTGTGAAGTCTGGTTTTTTGGCCGGATACTTCGTGATCCATATGGTTGATTTTTCTTCGGAATGTGAATAAAATAGGTTAGCATTTTTTAAAATTCCTTTTAGTGGGGTTTTGGATTTTTTGTAGGATTTTTTGTGATATAGAAAAACGAGGGACCACAATGTACTTGTCCGAGTTTTTTTCCTCCGGGAGGGGATTTTTGCCATTTGATATCACTTCTTTTTTCTATGATATTTTCAAACATTTCACTTTATTTAAATTCCAATAGAGTCTATATATAATAAATAAAATCACAACGTGTTTGCATCATTACATCATCAATTTATTTCAAAGACAGAAATCGGTACTGTCCACCTACTTATTCGACATCAGAGAATGAGACAGATTCTCTACCATAAATTCATTGTTGTTAAGGTTGTTTAAACATAGGAGCGTTTTGTGTCTGTGATAAGGAATAAAGTTATAATGTTTTCAAAAGAGTTAACTACAGACTTGAGGTATTTTCGAGATGTTAGTAATCCGTTGTTACATTATTAGTCGATTATGATTTGGCAAGAAGGTGTTATTGATTAAATCTGGTCGTTAGAAGAGACTCTTCAAGTAACAGTTTCTTCTCAAAGGCAGAAAACCAGAAAAAGTGAATGCTTTTTTGTTAAGTTGTGTATTAGAATAAGTCATTCAAGGGGGAAAAGGCAGCGAGGATATTTGTAATTTCGGTCTAAGCTATTATCGACAATTATTCAACTTTATTTTAAAAAGAGCCTCAGAATTACATTATTCTTCCAAAGACGAAGTGCCCAAAGAATATGACGCTTCATCATTGGCTTAAAAATTGTTTTATATTCTATTTATTTATATATATATGGGGCATTCCACACTAAATCGACCTACGTCAGACCCTTCCATTCTTTGATTTGGTTGAAAATTTTATGTGTTGTATGACCCATTGAAAGAAGCTCTCTTGATTTTTTTCAGATTTTTTTGTCCATGCACTTGTGAGATATGATTTTTTTCAAAATTCGATATTTTTTTCTTCAAATGACTGTAACTCTCTCAGAAATCGACCAAATCGAACTTCTTCTTTTTTATAAAAGTTGGTTTTTCACCGTACTGTTAGAAAAAAAATACGAAAGAATAATTAATATTTGTATTCCGTATTTTTTCTCAATTTAAAGCAATTTAAAGCAAAAAAACATTGGTTTTAGGATGTTTGCCCATTTTTATTTTTTTCAAAAAATTCACAAAAAAACTTTGATAAATTATATAATTTTTGAGACCTGTCTTATCGTGGGCAGATTTTTCCTCATATTTTTTTTCTTATTTTGAAAAAAAAATCATTTTTTTCAGTAAATTTTGACCAAATCGAACTATTTTTTTGATGTTTTGTATCACACCAACATTTCTAATATAAAAAAGTCCTATTTGGTACGAATTGACTAAAAAAAAATTAAAATTTTTTTTAATCTAAGAAAAGAAATATGAAAAAATATTTCTCCACGATGGGGCTGGTCTCAAAAATCATTTAATTGGTCAAGGTTTTTTTGTGAATTTGTTGGAATAAATCAAAAGTGTCCAACATCTTAAATTTAATGACTTTTTGCTTAAACATTGAAAAAAAATATAGGGGACGATTTTTAATAATTATTTCATATTTTTTTCCAAAAGTCTGGTAAAAACCTACATATCAAAAAAAAGTTCGTTTTGATCCAAATTGACTGGAAAAATAAAATGAAATTTTTAAAAAGAGTACCCGAAGACTTTCTGAAACGACTTTTTAAATTTATTATGCCAGAACTAAAGACGGAAAGCGAAAAACATAGCGCACTTCAAGCCCAACAGAATTTAAAAATGTTTGATGTATTCATGCATTGGGTTTCGAAGACAGCAATTTCAATCCTATTCAGAAATGAGCAGTTGAAGACTTTTGTAACAAATTTTTCAATTCATATGCCACAGTCAGAGCCGAAAAGCGGAAATAGTTGGCACACATGCCACTTCACAGAAATTTCGAAGTTTGTAGGTATCCGCTGCATACCAATGCTACAAATTTTGATACTATCAGAAAAAGAACACCCGAAGACTTCCTGTAACAACTTTTTAAAATCTATTATGACACATTTAATAAAGAAAAGTACAGTACAACCTCGATTTTTTACCACCTCGATTTTTTACCATTCCCCTGATTCTTTGCCCCCACCCAATATCGTTTGGCTAGGGGAATAGTGGTTATGGGCGTCGTTTATCCCTACTACCGTCGTCTGACACGCCACCGTCAGTACGCGCGGTTTTATTCATCATAACCTCAAAACGTTGCAGTGCAAAAATGGGTGAAAACATCGACCCAAATAATAACGTTTCCGGAAAGGGAAAAACGAAACGGTTATCTTTGCACCAGAAAATTTCAATTCTGGAAAAACTGGACAATGAAATTTCAGTGTGCTCAATAGCAAAAGAGTTTGGTGTTACGAAAGAGGTGGTGGAAAAATCCACGCAGCGTTTCCGCTACGCGCATGCTCCTGTTCGCACCTCCCCTAACGTCTCAAGCCACACCTCCGAGCTGAACCCCGATTTTTTACCAGTCCTCTCCCCAAGGGGTAAAAAATCGAGGTTGTACTGTAAAAGAACATAGCGCACAGGGTCTAATAAAATTCAGAAATTTTAAATGTCTCTATGGCGATTCGCAGACAAACATTTTGACTGCATCAAAAAACGAGCAGCCGAATACTTTTTGTAATGAATTTTTCAATTAGTAATGCCACAATCACAGACAAAATGTAAAAATACTCAACATACATGTCACTTCATAAAGTTGTCAAACTTTGTAGATACCCACTGCATCTCGATGATACAAATTTTGATACCATCAGAAAAAGAGCACCCGAAGACTTTTTGAAACAACTTTCAGAATTCATTATGCCACAACCGAAGCCGAAAGTGAATAACTTAACATATACTGAACCCAAAAAATTTCCTAAAGTTTGGATGTATCCATTACGTCACAATGACTAACATTTTTATCCCGTCCATAAATGAGCAACTAAACTTTTTGTTATAAATTTTTCAAGTCATGCTGCCGCAGTCAAAGCGAATAAGTAGAAATGCACAGCACACATATTGTCCAATGAAATGATGAAACTTGATATATGGATCCACTGTGTACCGATGAGGTAAAAAAAGGGACCTAAGGTCACAACCAAACTGAATAAAGAAAAATATGATAACTTATGAAAATAATGATGACACAATAAATCTAATTAGCACACATTTATTTGATCAAAGTTTTCAATTATTTGAATTCATCAACATATATACAATATTTGCGTGTTCTTGCCTTATTAAGAAATAAAATTTCTGATTAAAAATAAAATTTGGAGTTATAGGTTAAAGAACCTATTTTTCTCGCAGCTGCATGGGTAATCAAAACACTTATAAATAATTTTCAAACAAGTATAATTTTATCGTATAAATTCAATGCTTAACACTGTTTTTTCCACTGAACTTCGAAATAACTTCAAACTCGCACATCTCGCACTGTTTACGAAACCCCGATCAAACTTTTAAATATATACAACTTCAATAAAATATTGTCACCCATGATTCCAGTTCGGGCAAAACTGCTAATTTTATTTTTTTTTAACTAAAAAAACTTACCGGGTCGAGGAATATCGCCAAATTGCTGAATTTGGGAATCAAAAGCGATATAAACATGATAACCTCACTCAGTATTGAGGTTATATTTTTCGCTCAAATTCCAAAATTCCGAGGTTATCATTTTTATTTCGCTTATGATTCCAAAATTCAGCAATTGCTGCGGTCGTGCGAGACGAAAATATTATTATTATTATTCTCAGTTTTCGAATAATATTTTTTCCGAAATTTATCCACCACACGTCCCGCATTTCGCACTATCGAACCACCGTCAAACGTTCAAACTTTCCACCGTATCGGTAACAGAGGAATAGCCACAGTCGCGACCAATCAGAAACTCAATAGCATCAAGAGGCCTTTGATTGTGTCATCTGCGCGCATATACAGACACGCCAAATACTTCGATGTGTTAGAGCTTAGTTAGCATACTCTTGAGCCTGTGCAAAGTTTTTTCTCAGCAAATACGGCATCAATCGTGCTGATTTAAGACTCAATCGAAAGACTTTTTCTTAATTAGTCTCCAGTTCAATTTTGAAATCATGATATATCTCCTGAGCTCCGTAATTAAAGAAAATGTCTTTCAATTTTTACCCCCACCACCGCGAATCGTTTTATTCAGAGATAAACACTGGGCGAGCCTCGGGCCAGCAGACGCCAGAGCTGCAAATGTACTTGTCCCGAGACTCTAACGAGTCTCTTGATACTGCTTCGACGCCGCGTTAATACGATGTTTTCGTACCTTTTCTGCCCGAGTATACTTTAGTACCACTTATTTTTATTTGAAAGACAAAACTGTACACTATAAGATCACAAATAAATTATCAAAAGTCAATACTGCACACAAAAACCGAGACTTGAAGCGAAAAAATTGTCTTTTTCGGACACATACTGACACTCGCTGACGCGAAACTAACGTATTTTCGTTTTGAAATGCTTCTAATTTTTTTTTCCTTTTAAATTGAAAAGGAAATACAAAAGAGTTGAGCCTTGGGAGCAATGTGTCCCATCTAGCTCTTAGAAGTTTACATATATATATTTTTTTTAATCTTCCTTATTCTATCGGTAATGTAGTACTTTGTACTTAAAGTAACACTAGATGTCGTTTAATGCTAAAGCTAAAGTTAAATCACAACTTCATCACAACTTTTTTTTTGTCAGATAAATGATTATAAATATTTACTTATTAATTATACGGATTATTCATAATATTAGGAATGATTAAGTATTAAATAAGAAAGACAAAGTCAAAAAGAATAATACTTTAAATGTCAATATGTCAATGTTATTCAGAAATTTTTCAAGTATTCTCAGAGCACTAAGCTCCATGCTGTGCAAAAAGGATTCTATGCGGTACGGAGGTAGTCCATTTCGTTTTGTTAACGATTTTATCATATTAATTCGTTGTTTATCGAATCGTGGGCATTACCAAAAGATATGATTCGATGTCTCTTCAGCATGGGCAATTTGGTGACGGTTAAACCGATGTGAACTAGATCTCAGAGAGTTATTTCTTAACCTTTGATACTTAACACTTCTTAACTGCGTGGTAACGTTCGATCTCCGTAATCGGAACGTTATGTGACCAAAGCCCTACATAATTGACTTTTTTTTCATCAATTAATGAGCTAAATAGTATTCCTTTTAATCATTCAAAAATTATAGTAGAGAAAAATTATGAAAAATTTTGTGTCGTATTGAAATTGTCATAGTTTTTTGTATTCATTTGTTTTGATTATCGTTGCTAACAACGAGTGCCAATACAATTTTGCTCTTTCATTTTATATATTTGTTACTCTAAAACTCAGTTACACTTCTCCAGCTTTTCATATTTTATTAATACCCAAGGAAATATAAGTGAAAATAAACTCTTGGTACGCGAAATAATGAGTGCTTTGATGTCTCGATTCTGCTTCCCGTTTTGCACCTTGACACAACACAGATTCTCGGCTGTTTTCATTTTGTATGATGTAATAATTAATATTGATAGAAATTGCCGGCAAAAAGTCGTTTGTGTTTACAAAATTACGTTAGATTCGATTTTAAGGTTATGTTATCAGGGGGCGAGATCTCAGCGCCGCGTAGTGCCAATTTTTAACGAATGTTTTCATCCGTAGGCGACTACCCCCACCACGCAAATTCTGGCAGTTTCCAGACCTGGGACTGAAGTACATACGATCGAATTCGATGTTGACAAGCACAACACCATCTAACTTGCGTGTGTCGCTTGTCGACATCGAATTCGATCGTGCACGTAATCGCACTCCTGTATGTAATAAGGCTACGTGGTAGCGGTTTGTAGTACGCCATTTTGTTTCTTTTTTTCATCGTTTTTCTTTTCCGTTCGTTACGGTCTACGGACGCAGGATGACGCCACTTGACTACCGCGCTTCTCTCGACGAGAAGAACGTACAAGCAACGTCGCGTGACCGAACAACACGGGAACGAAAAAAAATGTTGATTATCCTAATGTGCTAGCGGATTTTTCTCTAGAAAACAACGGAATCGACGATATTTAAAACATAAAAGAAAAAAGATTCTCGTCGGGCGGTCAAATTAACGGGATATAGAAGGAAAGGAGAGCGAACTCGGTTGTCTTGTATTTGTGAAAAAATAAAAATGGCGTTTTATTCGGACGATGAGAGTAGTTTCCGCAGAGAGACATCGGGAGTCTCGAGATTACGTCACGTTGGCTCGACAATATGGCCATTATGAGGTTGAAATTCGAGAAAATAAAGAAGCGTACCATGCGTAGCGCACGCAATCGTTTGGATAAATAAACTCAAACTTGAACGAACGCAGGTGGCTTTTTCGACGACGCATCTCGCTGTTTTTTTGTTCTAAAGTACATAAGTCGACGTGACGAGTTTGTCATACACCTTTGGCATAGGAGGAAAAGCGAAAACAAAATATGGCAAAAAAACAACGAATTTACGCGATAAAAAAAAAATAGCGACGAAACTACGAACGAGCAATAAAACTCTTTCGATACATTGTAGTATAGTCTCGTCTCGAACAAGGCTGAGCGGCCCCAGGCAAAGAACTCGCACGTACATAGAAGAACAGGTCCTGTGTTAACGTTGAAGCCAGACTTTTAGTTTGCAAAAACGTCGCTTGGAGCGCTCCATCCTCATACATGTAAGCATCGCTATATAGTAGTACAAGCATTGTGCATGTGTGCATGCTCACGGACACGGAATACCCGTAGCGCTCCTGGTGGTTGGGGGGCAGAAGCTTCTAGGTTTTCCCAAAAGTTAGCCCATAAGACCTGTTCTCCTATATACGTCCGAGTTCTTTGCCCCAGGTTGCATCGCGGCTGCGTCGATTGCTCGTGATGCTACGGATCTAAAACACAACACACTCTTGTCCCATATGAACGACGGGGGGCTTCGTAAGAGAGAGATAGAACGATCGAAAACCCGAGATAGAGTTTAAACGAGACAGACGGAGACGGCGAGAGGAAAGGGAGAGGGGGGGGGATGTAATCGTCGATGTGAGTGAGACAGAGAAGAGTGAGGCGAGAAACGTTTGTTCGATGGAAAATGGAAGGAGGATAGATAATCTCTCGTGCAAGGCAAATGTAGAGGGTGTGGGAGAGGGATTGGAAGAGAGCGAGAAAGCCCTCGCGGCAGAAACTACCGCACGACGACAAGGGATCAGAGAGGGAGGACGGGTGAAGGGAGGGTAACTTTGCCTCGGGGGTTCGGGTTAGCTCGTTCGACCCGTTATCCCTCCTCTCCCGGAGTATCCAAGATCCCCACCCGTCCTTGCTTCAATTGTAAAGCGTGAGAGGAGAGGCTGCTTCATCAGACTTCTGATGTGTGCGTGCTGAGTTCCTCGATGTATGGAATTATCACACATATATTCGTGCATTATATATATACTTTAGTAACGCGCAATAAACAGAAAGACCTAACTTCGAGATTTACCTTGTAAATAGTTACGAATACCGTCCTTTTCATTTCTAAAGTATTATGTATAAACCTCGACGTCTTTCCACCAAACAACGAACATAGCATACAATACAAAACGCGTGGTATTGCGCATGCGCGCAACGCCGAGAGAATCCGTAGTTCTCAATATCACCGCATGCGCGCGTTTCCCCACTCCGCTAGTCCCGCTATCCCCATTATGCGGCCACGTCGCTCGCACGGCCAAGCAAAAGAGAAGGGCAAGTGAGAGAGTGATAGCAACGCGACCGACGAATCCTAATGCTTGCAGGAACCTTTCTCTCTATCTCTCTCTTTCTTGCTGAGACGCGCGCGCGCTTCCGAGGTAGACTCGCTTCTTTCCCCTCCGTATCCCCACCGCCGTTGGCGCCGCGTCTGGCCAGCGAACCGCGTTACGCTCCCGCCACGGTGACGTCACTTCGAGTAGTGTAGTGCAGTGAGAAGGAGCGAAGCTTGCTCCGTCCGGTGTACGTATCCAAAAGTGTTGAACGAGAAATGTTATTTTTATTTTTTTTTCCTCGCGACGAAACTGTGTACGACGCTCACGAAGCCTACCGCGAATCTACGAATAATCATATATAAATAACGCGTAAAGGTTAAATTAAAGAAATAGAAAAGAGTATAATCGTTCGTAAAGAAGAAGATGAAGAAATGTGTACAGTCTCTACGTGTATGTGTGGGTCAAAGGCCCTCGGTGTGACGCGCAATCGCAATTTATACATGTGTGCGTAATATATATATATACAAAATATATTGAGTTTCGTAGGCACACACACTCGAAAATGCAAACGTGAAGAAATAGAAACTGTTCGGCGTGAGCGAATAAAAGGCAGTTGAAAGAGCTCTCAAGGCAGATAAGAGTAAGGCGCGAGTGCGAATAACCCAGTGTGTTGTATCAGAGCAGGGAGAATATAGTGGCTTCCGTTGTTGTAAACGCGCGTCAAGAGAGTATCACGGTGTATAACGAATTGGGCGCGCGAGAACCGTCGGCGATAATTGACGCGTGGAAGAAACGTCGGGTGTAGCCGAAGCAGCAGCCGAAAGAGGAGAGTCGTAACATCCTCGAGAGGCTCTCGAGTGAGTAACGGAGAGAGACAGAGCGTTATATCGTCGAAACGTTGCCCGCCATCTAGGCGCCTTGATCCGCGTTGCTTTCTGGTCAACCCTCTCCCCCGCCCCCTCGCCGCGCCGAACCCCTCTCACTCTCTCTATCACGAACAACACAATCCACGGTTTATTGTGCGTGTGCTTGCTCCGTGTCCCCCCGCGAGTGCGTAAAGGAAAGAAAAAAGAATCGCGCAAAACCGAGAAAAATAATTAAGTTTCTACGACGTTATGAAAAAAATTCTCTCGCAGTTTTTGACGAGAAATTCGGTAAAAAAAGAAAGATCGAGGAAATACACGTAAGTGTGCTCCTCCCAAGAGAGCAAGAGAGAGAGAGAAAGAGTGTGTGTGAGAAGGATACAAACGCGCAGTACAGTAGGTGGCAGCAGTGGTTTTTCTTTTCTTTTTTTTCACCTTTTTTCCCGTTTCGTCGTGAACGCGAGTGTTATGTTGGCAATGGAATGGGACGGCTCGCCGTCGTTCCGTGTGCTCGGCAGTGGTGTTACGTGTTTCATTAGGGCCAACCTTCTTGATTGAAAAAGGTAAAATAAAAAGAAAAAGAAGCAAAGTGCATTTTAGTTTGCCCCTTCCCAACTTGGTATATCTGCGTTGGTTATCTCTCGTTTTGTTTTGTTTTTTCGTACCATGTGGTGTAGTTCGGCAACGGTAAAAAAACCAATAGATCGTGTATCGTCAAGCGTCCGAATAATAAGGAAAAGCGTAATAATAAAGCGCGTTGTACACGACGTCTCGACGACGTACGTCGGCTCGTTTCATTATCGCGAGGGTTTCGTACCTCGCGAGCCGATATCGTGCCGGCTTTTTGCCGTCTCGAGAAAACGTTAGCAGGGCCATTGTTCGAGTACGCGTCGTTAAACAGTGATTGTTGAAGGAAAAAAATAAAAATAATAAAATAGTGTTGCCTCCGCCGTTCTACGCTCCTTGCACACCACCCTCCCTGTTCCGAAGGTCGCGGGAGTGTCGACAAATTTCGGTGATCTCAGAAAGAAAAGATAAAAAATAATAAAAAATTGTTTGAGGAAATAAATCGTGTACGACAACAGTGCGTTGGATATAAAGTTTACCGTTTTTTTTTGTTCCTCGTTTGTCACTGGGAGTTTTTCTATTTGTAAACACGACGGTCCAAAAGGAAAGATCGAGAAATGGAAAAATAGTGCGTATGTGTGTGTGTGTATACGTGTGTGTGGGAGACGGTGAGTGAGATTAAAAAGAGCGACAGTGAGAAACACGGGTGTGCGTGCGTGTGTGCGCGCGCGCGTCGTGAGTGTGTGCGTGCGCTCGTCGGCTCGTCGAGAGGGCACGTAGAGGGAGATAGAGATAGAGAAAGAAAGAGAGAGAAGGATATATAGAGGCGAAAAGCGGAGCGCATCGGTGCTGCTCGCGCAAAGGATAGAAAGAGAGCGAGCGAGCGCGCGCGTCACTAAATTTGTGTGCACTTGGCCGCGCGCGGCGTTTTACAGTGGTTTCAATTTAGTGTGCGTGTTTTACCCTGTGTGTCCGTGTTCTCCGTGCGTGCGGGTGCACGTCACCGTAAATTGGTGCTCTGGTGTATCGCGCGCTCTTTTAACGAAATAAAAAGAGAATAAAAAAAAGAAAGAAAAAAAAATCATCGATTGCGCCGTGCGTGTTTGTGCATGTGTGTACGTGTCTTCGAATATCCATAACCCTAGTGTGTTGTGGATTATTATTATTATTATTGTTAATAATAATTCTATTTTCGATAAAACGCACGGAAAGTTGAGCACGTCCGATACGTAATTATCGTCGTTTTTGTTTGTTGGTTCTCTTCGCCTTGCCGCCTCGTTATTGGATCGGTGTTTTTAACCTGTGTTGTGTGTCGTTGTGTACAGTGCCCCGCAAAACGATAACACAACATCCGATCCCAAATGAAGAGTTCGGAGCAAAATGGTTAGAGAGACACGTCACCTGTGGGTTGGAAATCTGCCGGAAAACATCCGAGAGGATCGCATAAGAGAGCATTTCAAACGGTGAGAGATTTTTTTTTCTTTAATTTTTCTTCGTCAAAAATCTCAATTTCTAAGGCTTCGTTACCTGGGTTTTTTTTTTAAAGATATTTTTCAGCTCAATTTCTGTTTTAATTCATTTGATTCAATCTAAATATCTGTTTTCAATTCATTCGATCATTATTTATAAAACGATCCCAAATAGCTTACATAATTCCATTTAGTATTTGATTCAGATTTATTTTTAAATTAACAAAATTATTTTTAGCCGGAATTTCGAATAATTTACATAACTTTTCTTTTTCTTAAGGTGATCTATCAGTTGCATGAGTGGGGGGTCGATAACTGAAAAGTAGATACACGTTTTTCTTGGATACGCTTGATATTTCGAGAAAACGAATAGTTACACATTGTTCTCTGATAAGAAGAAAGTAACGTGTAATTCTCCGTTTTCTCGAAATATCAAGCGTGTCCGAGAAAAATGTGTATCTACTTTTCAGTTACCGACCCCCCACTCATGCAACTGATAGATCACCTTAAAAACGGAATTGGGTGAATTCGGTTTTCGCAAATTTTTCCGTCTCACTATGCTGGCCCTATTTATTACTAGAACGACTGTAATTCAAATTAGTTTTTTCATTTGATGAGGAAACTCGAATGGTTTACGAATGCATTTTTGCGGATTTCCCTAGCAATAACGTTTCGGTTGGCGATGGTGTGTTTCGATGCTATATGTAGAAAGCATGGAAATCTTACAACTCTCGAAAGATACACGAACCCATAAGAGA